>JARQOD010000002.1:550865612-550902760 GCA_033576555.1 Oophaga sylvatica | reverse complement strand
CCAGATGGTGGTCATTCTCTGAGAAACAGGAAGATCGGAAATGAAATCCATAGAGATATGGGTCCATGGTCTCTTGGGCACAGGCAATGGCATCAACAAACCACTAGAGCGAGAGCAAGGCTTGGAGCGAGAGCAAGTCCCGCAGGACTGCACAAATTCCCTGACATCGCGAGACAAGGTAGGCCACCAAAAGGACCGACTAACCAAGTCTCTGGTACCAAAAATTCCGGGATGCCCAGCCAATGCGGAACAATGAATCTCAGACATCACACTCTTTTTCCATTGGTCCGGGACAAACAATTTTCCAACAGGGCAGCGCTCGGGCCTATCCTCCTGACACCCCTCCAGAGCAAGTCTCAAATTAGGCGAGATGGCGGAAAGAACTACACCCTCCTTCAAAATAACAGAGGGATCAGATAGCTCAGGAGAGTCCGCAAGGAAACTCCTCGAGAGGGCATCCGCCTTAACATTCTTAGTGCCAGGAAGAAAGGAAACCACAAAATTAAAACGTGTGAAAAACAAGGCCCACCTGGCCTGTCTAGGATTGAGTCGCTTGGCAGATTCCAGATAGACCAGATTCTTATGGTCCGTAAGGACCACCACCTGATGTTTGGCTCCCTCCAGCCAATGTCTCCACTCTTCAAAAGCCCACTTCATGGCCAATAACTCCCGATTACCCACGTCATAATTACGTTCAGTAGGAGAAAATTTTCGAGAGAAAAAGGCACAAGGGTTACTTTTAGAGGTCTCTGGATCTTTTTGGGACAAAACGGCACCTGCCCCAATTTCAGAGGCATCAACCTCCACCTGAAATGGCAGAGAAACATCAGGCTGCCGTAGAACAGGAGCAGAAGTGAATCTCTGCTTAAGTTCCTGAAACGCAGAGACTGCCTCAGGAGGCCAATTCACCACATCAGAACCCTTTCTGGTCAAATCAGTTAATGGTTTAACAATAACAGAGAAATTACCAATAAATTTACGATAAAAATTGGCAAAACCCAAAAATCTCTGAAGAGCCTTTAATGAAGTAGGTTGGACCCAATCACAGATGGCCTGAACCTTGACCGGGTCCATTTCAATAACAGATGGGGACAAAATGAATCCCAGAAATGAGATCTTCTGTACGCCAAAAAGACACTTTGATCCCTTCACATACAGAGCATTCTCTCTCAAAATCTGGAATACAGTTCGAACATGTTTCACATGAGAGTCCCAGTCATTAGAAAAAATCAAGATATCATCCAAATAAACAATCAGAAACTTGTCCACAAAATCCCTGAAAATGTCATTCATGAAGGACTGGAAGACGGAAGGAGCATTAGTGAGCCCAAAGGGCATCACAAGGTACTCAAAATGCCCTTCAGGGGTGTTAAATGCCGTCTTCCATTCATCCCCGTGCTTAATGCGAATAAGGTTATACGCCCCCCTGAGGTCAAGCTTGGTAAACCAAGTAGCGTTTTTCACCCTGGAAAACAGGTCAGAAATCAAGGGTAACGGGTATTGATATTTCACAGTAATATTGTTCAAGAGACGATAATCAATACACGGCCTTAATGAACCATCTTTTTTGGCCACAAAGAAAAAACCGGCACCTAAGGGTGAAGAGGATGGTCTGATATGACCCTTCTCCAATGATTCCTTGATATAAGACCGCATAGCGTCATGTTCAGGTACAGACAAGTTAAAAAGGCGACCCTTAGGGAATTTACTACCTGGCACTAATTCAATAGCGCAGTCATAGCTCCTATGGGGAGGTAAGGATGCAGATTTACTTTCGCTAAACACATCAGAAAAATCAAACAAAAAGTCAGGAACATCCTCAGCCTGGGGGGAGGCAGAAAAAACAGGAGTGTTGGTATTAACACATTGGCAGCCCCAACTGGTTACAGACACAGATTTCCAATCCAAAACAGGATTATGAGACTGTAACCAAGGGAAACCCAGCACGATAATGTCATGCAGATTATATAGAACCAAAAATTTGCAGCACTCCTGGTGATCAGGTTCAACCCTCATTATCACCTGAGTAGAAAACTGGGGTTTATTCTCAGCCAAAGGGGTAGAATCGATCCCCAGTAGGGGAATAGACTTCTGTAGGGGTATCAAGGGAAATCCACAACGTTTAGCAAAATCATAATCCATCAGGTTAATAGCTGCTCCCGAATCAACGAAAGCCTGAGCAGAAAATGAGGACAGAGAGCATATCAGAGTGACAGTTAATAAAAACTTAGTCTGAACACTACCCAAGACAACTGAGCGTGCAAAACGTCTTCCCCGCTTAGGGCAGACTGAAATAGCATGAGAGGCATCACCACAGTAGAAACATAACCCATTGCGCTTTCGAAACTCATGACGCTGTGCCCCAGACACCACTCCATCACACTGCATGGGCTCAGCAGCTGGCTCACAAGGCAACACCACTCCACGCATACTTCTCCGCTCACGCAAACGTCTGTCAATTTGAATCGCTAATGACATAGAATCATTGAGACCAGAGGGGACAGGGAATCCCACCATAACATCCTTTACATTATCCGACAGACCCTTCCGGAAAAGGGCCGCCAAAGCGTCGTCATTCCATTTGGTCAGGACTGCCCACCTACGGAATCTCTGACAGTATAACTCAGCGTCATCAAGCCCCTGATTTAATGCCAACAAGGCTTTTTCAGCTTGATCAGTGACATTAGGCTCATCGTACAATAACCCCAAAGCCTGAAAAAATGCATCAACATCACTCAAAACAGGATCCCCAGGTGTCAGGGAAAAAGCCCAATCCTGAGGATCGCCGCGCAGGAGAGAGATGACAATTTGAACCTGCTGCGCTGCGTTTCCTGAGGACTTAGATTTTAAGGCAAGAAACAATTTACAATTATTTTTGAAATTCTGAAACTTAGCTCGATCCCCTGAAAACAAATCTGGCATGGGGATCCTAGGTTCCACAACAGGCAACCTAGCAAGATATGCAGCAATACTCCGAACCTCAGTGGCAAGCTGATCCACACGGCCAGACAACTGTGCAAACTCCATTGGGAGAAAAGATCCTCCCCAGCACCCAGAGATACAGAGGGAAAAAAAAAAAAAAAATGCAACAAACAGAAAAATATCTCTGACAACTTTTCTTCCTTCAAAATATTTTTTCCCTTCTGTGAGTACCATACAATTTTTATGGCCGGTGATACTGTTATGTTACGGTAGCTGAGGAGTGCAGGTAAAAAAGGAAATACACCAGAGCAGTTGGAATCTATGAGATTGCAGTACCCTGACTAACCACCGCAACTAGAGGCAGCCGTGGAGCGTTCCTACGATGGTCCTAGACGCCTCGTCACAGCCTGAGAAACTAACTACACCTAAAGATAGAAATAGGAAAGCTATCTGCCCCGGAGCAGAACCCCAAAGATAATAGAAAGCCCCCAAACATGTAATGGCGGTTAGACAAGAGGAAATACTGACACAGAAAGAAAATAGTATGAGCAAACGCTGGGGCCCAAACTATCTAAATAGAAAAGGACAGAAAGGGTACTTACTGCAATCCCAGAAAACCCTGAAAAACACCAACTCTACTAATTTCAAAATCACCTGAGATCACACGACCTCTACCACCTAAATTAGTTCTCTGGTGTAACAAAAACAGCAGCCACTGAAAAAACTGCAAAAGCAAAAGTACAAAACACAGTGGCTGGACTAAACTGAGAGGGCAAAAGCCCCCGGAGGGGACCCAGAAGGCCCCCACAGAAGTGCAGGACAAAATGCAAAAATATAGCAAAAACACAAAATAAGAAATTGTCTTATCTGATAGCAGGAGATGCAGACACGACACACAGGCTACAAGGGAAACTGGAAAGAAGGATTCAGACCAGAACAATTGATCACCGGCAACCCTGATGGAAAATGATTCCCTTAAATAAGACCAATCAGTAACACCTGATTCCCAATCCTCACTAGTACCGCTTGTAACCACCAGAGGGAGCCTCTGCTCAGAACTCATCTCAAACCCATTCACAACAGCCTGCAGCTGCTGATTAGTGCAATCGATGTCATCGTCGATAGCGCTAATCACAGGGCTCAGCCGCGGTGTGACCGCGCTGTGACCTGCTTGGTGGCCTGCCGGTGACCTAGCAAGACCGGCATCACAAGGGCCACCTCTGATTGGTGGGATTGATGTGATCATTGATCCCACCAATGACAGGTCACAGCAGCGGTATGACCGCTCTGTGACCTGTATATCACCTGTCTCTGACCTGTGTGACTGCTCTGCAGGGGTCCTCACACTTGCTGAGGATTCCTGCAGAGCAGACACACTGCCAGATCTCCTCCTGTGCTGGCCTTGTGGTGCCACACTAGCCTGTGACACCACAATACCTGCTAAAGAAAGAAGAGAGACTGCAAATGTAAGTGTTGATCCCCGATCCCTGCCCAATCTCTCTTCAGCCACCCCAATACCCCCACCCCCACTCTACCCTTCCCTTTCCCCCTCTTTTTACTCCCCTTTTCGCCGCCTCTGTGCACATTTAGCAGCCGCCGAGCGTTGATTGGTGACGCAGATCACAGATCAATACTCGTGCTCGCTTTTCTTTTGCACCCCCCTCCGTGCGCACTTCTAGCAGCCTCCGAACTTTGATAAGTGACACCGTTCACTTATCAGAGCTCGTGCCTGCCAGTTTTTTTTTCTTCACGCCCCTTTCCACCACCTCCGTGCGCACATCCCGCAGCCGCGGAACTTTGATAAGTGACACCGTTCACTTATCAGAGCTCGTGCCTGCTGTTTTAGACTTTTTTCACAGGCATTTTTTTCCTCTATTTGCTTTTTTTTCTTTTAGCTTTTTCTTTTCAGAATAGTTTGCACCAAGCACTATCCCCCCCACACACATAAATAAAGTACACACAAAGCACCACATTCACAGAATAAATGTCCATCCCATCACGTTCATCCCAACAGCGCTATTCAGTGGAGGAGGCATATCCTTTCCTTGCCTCCAACACTAATAGCAAGGGAGAGGATCCTTTCTTTACTTTTCAGATTCTTCATCCTCTTCTTCTTCCTCCTCCTCCTCGGGTCCTGGAACCGCCACGCAGACGTCCCAGGACAGAAGATGAGGCAGCGCCCACTCCTGAAGATCAACCAGCGCACCCCTCTACAGACTCTGTATGGACCTCGCCACCCCGAAAATTACGAGCCACTGATTCCTGATTTTGTGGCAGAAATTGACTTTTCAAAGTCTTTTTCTCTGATGATTTTATTAACCTCATGATGGAGCAAACTAATTTATATGCTCGGCAATTTTTGGCGCAAAACCCTGTGTCATCATTTTCTAACTGGTCTCCTGTAGACGCAGTTGAAATGATGCAGTTTTGGGGCCTGGTCCTCCATATGGGGATCCTGAAGAAGCCAGAAATTCGGCAATATTGGAGTGTTGATATTTTATACAACACTCCAGGCTTCCAAATGGTCATGGCCCGGATGCGTTTTGAGGCCATCCACAAATTCCTGCATTATAATGATAATGCACAGCGCCCCCCACGAGATGACCCCAACTTTGACCGTTCAAATTTCGGCCGGTCATTGAACAATCAGGAAAAAGTTTGCTGAAGTGTACGTGCCCCAAAGGGACATCTGCGTGGGTGAGTCCTTGGTTCATTTTAAGGGAAGGCTCAGATTCCGTCAGTACCTGCCCAACAAGAGGGCCAGGTACGGAATCAAACTCTATAAGCTGTGTGAGAGTACCTCAGGGTACATCTACAGCTTTAGAGTTTACGAAGGAAAGGACACCAGGACTGAACCCCCTGAGTGTCCCCCCGTCCTGGGAGTGAGTAGGAAAATTGTGTGGGATTTGATGCACCCACTGCTGGATAAAGGTTATCACCTTTACACTGATAACTTTTATTCCAGCATCCCACTCTTCAAATCCCTCTCTGTGCGAGGTACCGCAGCCTGCTGTACTGTCCCCAAAAATCAGAGAGGCCTCCCGAAGACGCTACTTGGGCAGATGCTCAGAAAGGGTGAGAGCAGAGCCCAATGTAGCGACCACCTGCTGATGGTCAAGTACAAGGACAAGAGGGATGTCCTTCTCTTGACCACCATACACGGTGATCGCAGCGCCCTCGGCACTGTGCGAGGTACCTTTACATAGGTCCGCAAACCGGACTGTGTACTTGGGTACAACAAACACATGGGTGGTGTTGATCTCTCCGATCAACTCCTCCAGCCATACAGTGCTTTGAGAAAGGCCAAGGTGTGGTACAAAAAGCTGTCCGTGCACATCGTACAAATGGCAATGCTCAACACTTTCCTGCTGTCACTATGTGCACGCCACAGCGATACGTCGTACCTTCAGTTTCAGGAGGTAGTGGTTAAGGCCCTGATGTTTGGCACTCCAGAAGGAGCGGGCCCCAGTACTTCCGGAACTGAAGGTGCTCGTATCATACCAGGTCAGCAGTTCCCGGGGGTGGTACCGCCAACTGGAAGAAAAGGTAAGCCGCAAAAAAGGTGCCGAGTGTGTTACAAAAGGGGAATACGCAAGGACACCACTTACCAATGTGACACCTGCCCCGAAAAACCTGGCCTGTGTATGAAGGATTGCTTCAAATTGTACCACACCTCCATGCACTACTAATTTACTTTACAGGAAACAGATTAGTTCCAAAAGGGGGGCACATCTAGATAAGTTGCTTGGGGGTCTAGTTTCCAAAATAATGTCACTTGTGTTTTTTTTACTGTTTAGGCACATCAGGGGCTCTGCAAACGGAACATGACGCCCGCAGACCATTCCATAAAAGTCTGCATTCCAAAACGTCACTACTTCCCTTCTGAGCCCCGTCTTGTGCCCAGTTTTTTCCCACATATGGGGTACCAGTGTACTCAGGACAAATTGGACAACAACTTTTGGTGTCCAATTTCTCCTTTTACCCTTGGGAAAATAAAACTTTGGGGACTAAAACATCATTTTTGTGAGAAAACAAGTAGGATTTTTTATTTTCACACCCGGGCATTATAAACTTTAGTGAAACACTTGGGGGGTTCAAAGTGCTCACCACACACCTAGATAAGTTCCTTACAGGGTCTAGTTTCCAAAATGGGATCACTTGTGGGGGATTCCACTGTTTAGGCACATCAGGGCCTTCAGTAAACGGAACATGATGCCCGCAGACCATTCGATCAAAGTCTGCATTCCAAAACGTCACTACTTCCCTTCCAAGCCCTACCGTGCGCCCAAACAGTGGTTCCCCCCAACATATGGCATATCAGTGTACTCAGAACAAATTGGACAACAACTTTTGGGGTCCAAGTTCTCCTGTAACCCTTGGGAAAATAAATAATTGGGGGCTAAAAATTCACTTGTGGGAAAAAAAATATATTTTTTTTCACGGCTCTACATTATAAACTTGTGTGAAGCACTTGGGTGTTGAAAGTGCTCACCACATATCTAGATAAGTTCCTTAGGGGGTTTAGTTTCCAAAATAGGGTCACATGTGGGGGGTTTCCACTGTTTAGGCACATTAGGGGCTCTCCAAACGCAACATGGCGTCCATTCTCAATTCCAGCCAATTTTGGTTTGAAAAAGTCAAACGGCGCTCCTTCCCTTCTGAGCTCTGCTGTGCGCCCAAACAGTGGTCCCCCCACATATGGGGTATCAGCGTACTCAGGACACATTGGGCAACAACTTTTGTGGTTCAATTTCTCATCTTACCCTTGGAAAAATAAAAAAATGGGGACTAAAACGTCATGTTTGTGGAAAAAATAAGATTTTTTTCACGTCTCTACATTATAAACTTGCGTGAAGCACTTGGGTGTTCAAAGTACTCACCACAGATCTAGATTGTCATGACCCAGGACGGGGTTTGGTCTTTGTCCCATCCTGGCCAGACTGGGGTTAATGGTTTCAGCCTCTCTCTGGCAGAAGGCGGCTATTTAGTTGCCAATTGACCTAGGTCTGGTGTCAGTTATACTCCTGCCCTCGGCTGAGTTAGTTGACCTCCTGTGTGCCTGTGCCTTGTGCCCGATCTTGTTGCTTGTTTGGTTTTGACCCGGTCCGTCTCTTCGTTGTGAGTTTGTCTACTGTCTTGGTACTGTGTATTTGCCCGTTCTGGTTTTCTGATCCCTTGGCTATGTTCTGGTTATTCTCTGCCTGCTCCTCTTGTACTGCGTTGCTCCCTCTGTGTATGACTTAGCTATCCTGACTATCCGTTTTGTCTATGCCCCTTGGTAACTCTGTCCCGTAGTTACCCTTCTAGGAGTTTTCCTTCTGCTCATAGCTCTCTGGAGCTTAGGCCACGCCCATCAGCAGTCACGTGATTCAGGTCCTCTGGCCTGAAGCATTCTCTGTCTGTTACTGCTTTCTCTGAGAGACCTGTGGCCGGCGCCGCCCCTTGGCAGTCACGTGCTTAGGGTCCTGTTAGTCTGAAGTACGCATCTTCACCGCTACTGCCTCGCTCCACAGGTATCTTTGAGTGCAGTCTGTCTTATTCAGGACACGCGCACTGGCTCACTTTTTTTTTTTTTTTTTCTCCTGTGTGTGTGTTATGGATCCTATGTATGCCCTTTCTGAGCAGGTAAAGCACCTGACTCAGATGTCTCAGAAACTGAATGAGGAACAGCGAGTTCTGGCTCAGTCACAGCAGCTGATGGCTGACACTGTGCAGGGGGCTTTATCATCTGGTGCTCATGGGACAGGGGTTCAAGATGTTACATTAGTTTCCCCAGAGCCCCCGGTTAAATTACCGGATACTAGTGTTGAGCGATACTTTCCGATACCCAAAAATATCGGATCGGAATGGTATCGCCGATATTACTAAAATATTGGCGATACCCGATACCGGAAGTCCCATGTAAGTCTATGGGAACAAAATATCGCAACTAAAAAAACCCTTTCTTTCATTGTAAACACAAAATATACACACATAGAATACATATATA
Organism: Oophaga sylvatica; assembly: GCA_033576555.1. Classification (NCBI taxonomy): domain Eukaryota; kingdom Metazoa; phylum Chordata; class Amphibia; order Anura; family Dendrobatidae; genus Oophaga; species Oophaga sylvatica. The sequence continues at coordinate 550,893,849 of JARQOD010000002.1, read as the reverse complement.
TATATATATATATATATATATATATATACATGTCATTGTGACATATATATATACATATATGTATAGTTTATACACTTCTACATAGTAAAATAGCCTCTGATTCAATTGCCGGGTAAAGCCGGCTTCTGTGAAAAGACAGAAGCACCCGACATGAAATGACACTTGGTGTACATGGGGTTAACCATGTCTTTTCATGTCGTTTGCTATCTGATTTGCACAAACAATTACATCAGTCTATGTGTGCAAAATTTCACACCTGTAGGGGTTAATTAAAGTTGTAAATTCGTTGTAAAAAAAACGGACTTTTTTGCTACGAATTTACACCTTTAATTAACCCCTACAGGTGTGAAATTTTGCACACATAGACTGATGTAATTGTTTGTGCAAATCAGATAGCAAAGGACATGGTTAACCCTATGTACACCAAGTGTCATTTCATGTCGGGTTCTGCATTTTCACAAAAGCCGGCAATTGAATTAGCGGCTATTATACTATGTAGAAATGTATGAACTATAAATATAAATATATATATATATGTGTAACAAATTCAATGACATGTATATATATATATATGAGGTGTAAAATTGTTTAAAAAAAATGCGTGGGCTCCCGCCCTATTTTCGCAACCAGACAGACAAAGCCAGCGAATGGGGGCAGATAATAATAGCCCAGAGAGGGACCATTATTTTTGGCCCCACCTGGCTACTAACATCTGCCCCCAGACACCCCAGAAAAGACAAATCTATAATTAGATTCGCCCTTTCTGGCACTTTGCCCGTCTATTCCCATTGCCCTGTAGCGGTGGCGAATGGGTTAATATGGGGTTAAAGCCACCTTGCAATTGAAAGGTGACCTTAAGCCAGGTTAATAATTGAGAGCTGTCAATTAGACAACTATCAATTATTAATCCTATTGCATGAAATAAAAATAAAACACACACACTTTAATTAAAAATCATTTTAATGAAATAAAGACACATGTTTTTGACCATCTTTTATTTGACTGCAAAAACCATTTCCTGTAATAAAAAATAAAATAAAAAAGCAAAATTATTCTTACCTATCCCATGCACAGTCAGGTCCCACGGTGTAATCCTTCAGAAAGGGTTAATGTTTACTGCAGGGACCGCAGCTAATGCTGCAGCCTCACAGTAAACCCCCAAATGAATGAGTTCCTCTCCTGGCTGACAGGAGAGGAAGTGGAAAGCTTAATTGATTGCTTTCCACTTTCACTTCAGGTCAGCCAGGGACACAATCAGTGACATCAGAGGGAACTGATTAACAAAAATAGTGGTTCCCTTCGAAAAAAAAATGGCGTGGGGTCCCCCCTATTTTTGTTAACCAGCCTGATGAAGCAGACTGCTGAGCAGTGGCGTACCGTGAATGAAGCAGACCAAGCAGCTGCTATGGGGCCCGGACAGGTGAGGGGGCCCTCGACGGTCGGGTAGCTGTGCTGACACAGTACTACCAGGGGGTCGGCGGGGGAGGGGGAGCGCAGCTCTTCTATATACTCACCCCTCCTGGTGCGGTCTCTGCAGCCCCTGCTCTTCTCCCACGGTCTCCGACGCCTGTGTTCAGCGGTCAGGTGGTACCGCTCATTACAGTCATGAATACGCACATATTCATGACTTTAATGAGCTGTCCCGCGTGACCGCTGAACACTGGCGGCGGAGACCGTGGGAGAAGAGCAGTGGCTGCACAGACCGCGCCGGCGGAAGGGTGAGTATAAGGGATATTTACCTGTCCCGTTCCACCGTTGCTCGCGTCCTCTTGCTGCAATGTTCAGGTCAGAGGGCGCGATGACGTCGTTAGTGCGCGCCGCGCCCTGTGCCTGATCATTCACTGCTGGAGGACCCCGAAGACAGCGGCACTCAGCAGTGGAGAGAGGACAGGTAAATATCTCAGGTGCCGGGGCCCTGAGCGAGCGGTGACATCGGCACCTGGTGTCACCCCCTGCTCAGGACACCGGCACCTGGCCCCCAGCGACGAAAGGTGAGTATGTCTTTTTTTTTGGTTGCAGCAGCTGCGGCAGCATAAGGGCCTATACTATGGAGCATCTATGGGGGCACAATCTATGGGGGCATAATACATTTTTTTGTTTAATGTGTCCCCTCACTGTGCTGGCACTTTTACATTTACAATGGCTCTGGGTTTTTTTTTTGGGGGGGGGGGCCCATTCAGACTTTTGCTATGGGGCCCCATGATTTCTATGTACGCCCCTGCTGCTGAGGCATGGTATTTAAGGCTGTTAAGTAGCCAATATCCATGGACCTTGCCAGCAGCGTCGGACTGGAGTACCTTGGGCCCACCAGAGAAAAAATATTCTTGGGGCCCACCATCATACTTCCCAACCTTTGAAGAAGGGAAAGAGGGACAAAGGCTGTGGCACGCTGTGCCTGCTGCAGCAAATTTTAGGCCATGCCACGTTGCACCACAGACTGTCCAGGAGTTGGTGGATGCTTTAGTCCAGGTGTGGGAGGAGATCCCTCAGGAGACCATCCGTCGCGCTCATCAGGAGCATGGCCAGAAGTTGTAGTGAGGTCATACAGCATACCTCCCAAATTTTGAAGACAGGAAAGAGGGTTAAAGGCTGCTGCTTCTCCCACGATCTCCGGTTCCTTCCTGCAGCGGTCACATGGTACCGCTCATTAAAGTCATGAATATGCACATATTCATGACTTTAATGAGCAGTAACACGTGACCGCTGTAGGACTGAAGAGCTGCGGAGACCGCCGGGAGAAGAGAAGAGGCTGCAGAGACGCGCCGGCGGAGGGGTGAGTATAGCGATATTTACCTGTCCCCGGACCACCGCTGCGCTGCTCCCTCGTCTGACTCCTCTGGCTGTGAATGTTCAGGCAGAGGGCGCAATGACGTCGTTAGTGCGCGCCGCGCCCTCTGCCTGATCATTCACTGACGAGGACCCGGAAGGAGGACCAGCGCGCAATGGTGGAGAGAGGACATGTAAATATCTCAGGTGCCGGGGTCCTGAGCAAGCAGTGACACCGGCACCTGTCCCCCATAGCACGCCAGTGTCACCGCCTGCTCAGGACACCGGCACCTGGTCCCCAGCAGCAGCAGCATAAGGGACGTATACTATGGGGCATAATCTGTGGATCATACGGGGGCATAATCTGTGCAGAATATGGGGGCATAATCTATGGAACATATGGGGGCATAATCTGGAGCATATGGGGCATAATCTGTGGAACATATGGGGGCATAATCTGGAGCATATATTGGCATAATCTGTGGAACATATGGGGGCATAATCTGGAGCATATAGGGGCATAATCTGTGAAACATATGGGGGCATAATCTGGAGCATATGGGGGAATAATCTGTGGAACATATGGGGGCATAATGTGAAGCATATGGGGGCATAATCTGTGGAGCATATGGGGGCATAATCTGTGGAACATGGGGGCATAATCTGGAGCATATGGGGGCATAATCTGTGGAACATATGGGGGCATAATCTGGAGCATATGGGGGCATAATCTCTGGAGCATATTGGGCATAATCTGGAGCATATGGGGCATAATCTGTGGAACATATGGGGGCATAATCTGGAGCATATGGGGGCATAATCTGTGGAACATATGGGGCATAATCTGTGGAACATATGGGGGCATAATCTGTGGAGCATATGGGGGCATAATCTGTGGAACATATGGGGGCATAATCTGGAGCATATGGGGGCATAATCTGTGGAACATATGGGGGCATAATCTGGAGCATATGGGGGCATAATCTGTGGAGCATATGGGGGCATAATCTCGAGCATATTGGGCATAATCTGGAGCATATGGGGCATAATCTGTGGAGCATATGGGGCATAATCTGTGCAGCATATGGGGGCATAACCTGGAGCATATGGGGGCATAATCTGTGCAGCATATGGGGGCATAATCTGTGGATCATACGGGGCATAATCTGTGCAGTTTATGGGGGCCTAATCTGTGGAGCATCATATGGGGGCATAATCATTTTTCACGCTAGGCTTATACGTGAGTCAGTAAGTTTTCCCAGTTTTTTGTGGCAAAATTAGGGGGGTCGGCTTATACACGGGTCGGCTTATACATGAGTATATGCGGTATTTCTGAGCATTTCTATCAATGCTGTTCTTGGCCAGCTGGGGAAGAACTGCACTACCTTGTGGATTGAAAAATGATAGACTTTTATAGAAAAAATGCATAAGTAGCCCAAACAAAAGTACCTATGCTATGATCGATTAATCCCTTACTTCTTGAATAAAGTAACTTTAAAATGGTGTACTTTCAACAAACTTTGCACAAATCAATAGTACAGGTAATTTGGTAAATATAAGAAATGTTGTAATATATCTTATCAGAGTAATCAGCTTCCTTCCCACTTATCAGCCTTTTCTTCCCATCCCTCCCCTGGTTCCTGAACTTGTCATTCACTCTAAAAAAAAAAGCAGCCAATTATACTCAATGGAGAGTGGAGGTGGGTAGAGGATTGGGGAGCATGGAGAGGAAACAAGAAGTGGGAAAAATAGAAAGATCAGAAAGATCGAGGTTAGCTTTCCAAATTGTTTTTTACCTGACCACGGAGATGATTCTCATCTAGACAACTTAGCAGTGTTATATAATTTGCGGCAATGCTCCTGCAGTTTATCTTTGTGGGCTTAAAAAGGAATGAAGAGCAGAAATCCTTCTCTGTGTGCTGCACTGTGTATGGCAGAGATCACAGCAGCTAGTCTCTTCCCACCAACTCAGAATGGATTGCAAATTAGAGATAAAGCATGCAGATTGGAAAACTGGTGAAAATACAGAACACAGAAAGCCATGTAAAAGCCAGAAATAGTATTATTCCTCATCTACACACACAGGATAGCTTATTCTAAAAAGGTAATTAAACATACAATCACCCTTTTATGTAAAATAATTTTTGTGTGAATTTTTTTCCCCAGCTATTCATTTGGCCTACTGTAATAGTTGCTGCTTCAGAAGTACACGGGAAGAAGTGAAGAGCTGAACAGCGCACACAGTTAGTTGTCTGGCAGGGTTAAAGATTCTGTGTCCAGTTTTAGCACCCCTGCTATCTAGTGCTTAGTTCCCTGCTATCCTGTACATTGCACTAGGATTTATTAGTTCCGCAGTGACAGACTGTGAAAACCTATCCTTACAATTTTACTTGTACTATAAAGTATTTAATGCTCTATAGGGATGTACAAAACAGCCAGCCAGGCCTTTTATAAATGGGTCAGGGCATTTTTAACTTGCTTATCTGGCAGATTTACTTATCTATTACTTGCTACGTATAATCCAACATTTAAAGGGAAAAATATGTTTTTTAATGTAATCTTGCCATATTATGGGTCCTATGAAGATAATAATCATTTAGTGTCCCATTGCTTTGAGACTCTGTAATTAGCCAACGTCACCAGAGGGGTGAATTTATTACCAATCATTTGCTACTATGGAGAGAATGTTATATCACATGGAGCGCATTGAAATTATTTAATATTACAAGGTTATTCTCATTTTATGCATTTATGAGTGAGATAGAAATAACAGCATCCAAGCAACGGCCACAATAGGTAAGATTCCAGAAACATACGAGCATGGACAAAGTACGCTTTTTCAACAACTGCAATACAAGTAAATCAGATAAGTTCAGTTAGCTGCAAAGTTTTGTAATCTTCATTTACATGGGAGTTAGTAAACTCGAGTAGTTAATTTGTGCAAAGCTGTTTCTGTAGCTCCACTGTCACAAGGGTGTCACATCCCCCTGGAAGACCTGGAGTTAGATGGTCACGTTGGGTAATGAATCACATGTCTTCTTTAGAGACGGTGTGATTTGTGTCCCATGTTAAATGGATTTAGTTTCTTTTGGTGCTAAAGAGGTTATTGACCCTTTCTATGCTGGTCAGAAACATACAGCTCCATTTCAGCTGCTTCTGATCTGGTCATTACCTCTTCCTAGATAAACTGGTCAGACCTTGTCCCTCCCGGTGAAAAATTTGTCTTCCTGTGCTGTGTGCTAAGCTAACTAATTAGAAATATATATAGTCCCAAATATCTATATTTACAAGGACCCAGTCGGGATATACTATGATACCACATCTGGGTAAAATACACCAGCTCCCAAAAGACAGAAAATTACTGGAGAAAAAATGGAGCTAAACAGCGTTTTTAGAAATGTATAAAACATGAAATTTTATTATAATATTTAAACAAGTCAATAGACATAGGTAGAAAAAACAGTAAATCAGGTAACAATTGCAATGAAACACCACCTAAGCACCACACATTGCTGCCAAAAATATCAATAGGTTAGGTGATTAATATAGGTAGTGACTGGCTAGTTGTGGTACATAATCGCGATATATAATATATGTCCATATAGTATAAAACAAACAGATTTCTCAATGAACAGCATTGTATATATAACTAAGGACCAACATTGTATGTGGCCACATAATCCCTTAGTCTCCTATGTGTCCAAGAATGGAGTTATACAGGGGGAATGTGCAGCTGCAAAAGCCTAAGTGTCCTATGCTGATAAGTAGGAAATATAAAGAACATACAGCCAGTCTTACCAAAGTGTAGAGGCGGCAAAGGGTATGCAGGGGATGGTGATCGCCCCCGACGCGCATTTCGCAACACCTCGGTGTCGCTTCCTCTAGGGGATTAGTGTGGTGAGTGCAAGGGGATCTTTAAAAAGCCTACAGCAGCGTGGCACAGCCATGGGCACGGCCTGTGCGCCCTCGTATGCAAATCCCTTCCTGGGTGCCTGGGAGAGATTAATTTTTGGCGACGGGGGCCCACAGGCCGCCTCCCATGTGCTGTGCTGGTATCGCTATATTGACGATATTCTATTTCTGTGGGATGGAGCGGCCGACCAACTCAGGGATTTTATGAAATCTCTCAATAACAACAAATTTAATATACGTCTGACATACGTTTTTCATTCTCACAGCGTCGATTTCCTGGACGTCCGTCTGGAGGTCGACCCCGAACGTCGGATCCAGACGGACGTCTTTAGGAAACCGACTGCTGTTAATGCATTACTACATGCATCATCAGCACATGATTCTTCCACTGTGAGGGCCGTCCCGGTCGGACAGTTCCTCAGGATGAGGCGAATTTGCTCTACTGATTCTAAATTCGAAGCACAAGCATCAGATCTCAAAGACCGTTTTTACAAGCGCGGTTATAGCCGCAGATGTGTCAAACATGGGTATGAACGAGCGAGGAGAACTCCACGTCGCCATTTACTGTGGAGTGCTAAATCCAAAACATCCTCTGATTACGAAGGACCGATCCGCTTTATCACAACATATAATAATGTATGGCACGACGTACGTGCCATCACTGGTCCATTCTTCAACTGGACTCCACCCTGAGAACATCTGTGGGTGACTTTCCCCAGATGACCTCTAGGAGATCGAAGAATCTTTCTGATCTCCTAGTTCGAAGCCATTATGTTCCAGCTCCTAGCAATCCTTTTGGCAGCGGGAACCCTCAAATGGGTTCATTCCCCTGTGGACATTGTTTGGCATGCGCCAATGTCCTACGTTGTGATTCCTTTACCACTGCAGATGGTTTAAAAAAATTTACCATCAGACAACGTATATCTTGTGGGACCTCAAATGTAATATACTATGCGACATGCCCATGTCCTAAGATATACGTAGGTCTTACTACTAGGGAATTGAGAATCAGGGTGAGGGAGCACGTGCGGGACATTGGCGCAGCCAAAACAGTGACAGATCCAGTTGATCTTAAAACAATCCCCCGTCACTTCCTATTACATCACAATTGTGACGCTGGACTTTTGAAAATTAGAGGAATTGATACACTCCACCTTGGGATCAGGGAGGTAATAATAAAAAACTCCTCGCGCAGATGGAAACAAGATGGATTGTACTCCTGGATACTGTCACTCCCAAGGGCTTGAACGAATCCCTTACTTTTGCCCCATTTCTGTAGTCCTGTCTAAGTTCTTCCTGTCTCATTTCATTTTTTGATCTCTAAAAAGATATGTTCCTGCTTTTCCTTTATTGAATTTCCCTCCTTATAGACCCTCCACCACCTTCCCTGGTATCCTAGGGATGGTTTTCTTTTCTTTCTTTTTATTGCAGTATACTTTTTAATCATGTTTTTTATTCATGTTTCTATTCAGTAAATAGGGTGACTGCTTGTGGGTCTTACTCGCCTTTTGGGGTCTAAATGGAATCATTTCCAGGAAATGTTACCTGCAAAGGAGATATAAATAAAGAAGAATCTCTCCTGGATCGAACCAGGCTGCTATTGTCATGTGACCATCTGTTGAACAAAACAATTTCTTCATATATGATATATGTATGTTGGATAAATGATGACCTATGTATATGGAAACATTTTCTTTGCAAAATAACAATTATATCTATATATCCTCTTGCCGTAGTACCTCCTTTTACACTTGTGCAGCAGTGGTGGCGCGCATCGCCCCATGCCCCTTGGTGGTTGGTCGGCGCGGGGATGTCTCTAGTGACGTCTCTGCGCCTGTCCAGGGCCGTGTGGGCCTGGTGCGCATGCGCCACACTCTCCACTGCCTCACAAAATTCCGGTTTCATGCTTACATAGGACGGAGATCCCCTTCACAGCTGAGGACTTATTGTCCTCTATTGCGCATGCGCGCAACACGCGCAATATGATTGGCTATAAACAGACACATGACTGGTGTTTTTCGGCTTTTTAAAGATCCCCTTGCACTCACCACACTAATCCCCTTGCGCAACGCGCGTCGGGGGCGATCACCATCCCCTGCATACCCTTTGCCGCCTCCACACTTTGGTAAGACTGGCTGTATGTTCTTTATATTTCCTACTTATCAGCATAGGACACTTAGGCTTTTGCAGCTGCACATTCCCCCTGTATAACTCCATTCTTGGACACATAGGAGACTAAGGGATTATGTGGCCACATACACTGTTGGTCCTTAGTTATATATACAATGCTGTTCATTGAGAAATCTGTTTGTTTTATACTATATGGACATATATATCGCGATTATGTACCACAACTAGCCAGTCACTACCTATATTAATCACCTAACCTATTGATATTTTTGGCAGCAATGTGTGGTGCTTAGGTGGTGTTTCATTGCAATTGTTACCTGATTTACTGTTTTTTCTACCTATGTCTATTGACTTGTTTAAATATTTAATAAAATTTCATGTTTTATACATTTCTAAAAACGCTGTTTAGCTCCATTTTTTCTCCAGTAATTTTTTTACTAACTAAAGGGTATGCCACACTAAACAACATCGCTAACGGGATCGCTAAAAAACGTCACTATTTAGCGATCCCGTTAGCGATGTTGTTGTGTGCGGCAGCTGCCAGCGACGAGCTTCCTGCTGTGATCTCGCTCGTCGCTGGAATCGTTCCGGACCCTATTTTATCGCCGGCGCTCCCGCTGGGTAAGTATAATCGCTAAGTGTAGCACCTTTTCTTAGCGATTTAGCGGTACTTTTGTACCGCTAAAGTCGTTAAGGAGATCGCTAACCGCGATAGCGTCCTTAACGACATCGCTAAGTTAGGTAGCTACTAGCGATATAGAAACAATCCCGCTAGCGATCTCATTAGTATGCGACGCTAACGAGATCGCTAGCGGGATTGTGTAGTGTGGCAGTACCTTAATTAGAGTAGAGTTGTTGTAGAGGTATTCTGTGGTTTGCTTTAGTATGTGTGTGTTTAGCTCCTGGTCCCTGATCTCATTTAGTTTATTTCTGTCCTCCTCCCTGTTGTTAGTTAGTGCTTTTGTATGATAGAGGTTTTGTCTTTGTGTGTTGTTTACATTGCATTTCTGTCCCATGCCTCATGGGGTGGAGGAGGGGACAGAACAGAGTTTAACAGGAGCATAGTAAGCTCCGGAGACTTGGGCCTCTTTAAATGGGAACTGTACTTTTAATATACTTTGCATAAATGATAGTACAAGTGAATATAAGAAATTTTGCAATGCATTTTATTCAAGAAGTCTGCTTCTTTCTTCTCTTAGGATCCATTTTTTTCCCTTCCACTTACCTTCTATATTTATCATTCACTCTGAAAAAATAAAAAAAACAGCTAAAATCCATCTTGTGTGACCATGAACAAAGCTGTGATGCGATCTTGGGTGTCGATGGGTTGCCATGATGAAACTCCAGTAAAGACCAGCCTGTGGCTGAGCTTCATTGGAAACTGTGATTTCAGTTGCAGATGAAGGAAGGGAGACACACCATAACTAGTGGGTAGGCGGAGCCCCAGATAGGATCAATACCTCAGATTAGAAAGCGTGTTGACCGGCCCCTCCAGCTCGGGCTCCTCCTACTCAGCTCTTCAGTCTAAAATTTGAGGTCTCAGAGGACGGTCGCTGCTGGAAGCAGCTCCTCAGAAGATTTTATTATTTTTTATCGGACAAGAGACTTGGATCACCAGAGTGGTCTAGAGGTCTCAGGGGTCTCAGCGCTGCTGGACCCCAACCTCTCCCTTGGCGGATCTGTATTAACCTAATGGTGGTCCCTGCAGAACCCTGCCGGCCCGGGGGGATGAGGATGGCTTCCCTGGCGGGGGCGCAAACCGCGCACAGGGGTCACTGCGTCCCCCGCCCTGGTGGGAAGCATGGGCATAGCGCCAGAAACCCCTGGGGGTCCCTGTGGCGCTCGGCTGGTGAGTACTCCACATTTTTACCTCACATTTTTATTAAAGTGTGTGTGTGTCATGTATAGTGTACAGTTCCTATAGCGTCTTGTGCTTGGGTGCGAGGAAAACGCGGGAGACATAGGTTGAAATGAAATGACTTGTATTACTTCATACAAGCATGCTGAAAAGTTCACACAGTTTGCAGGAACAGTGACAGGAGACACAGCAGGCCAGAGTAACTTCAAGCACTACAATAACTCTCCAAAGCAGATTCAGGATCTCTTCTCTGTACCGTAATTCCTCTGCAAACATGGATTCACCAAACAGCAGGTTTCCAGAGTCCAAAAGTGTTCCAAGGTTCCTCAGTAGGGAATAGCTGGAGTACAAGTCCAAGGCTTCCAGGAGTCAGGTCACAGACTGACTGAGGCTTGATTCAGGAGCACTGATTGTTCAGCTGAGGCTGCTTAAGAAGCAAGAGGGAAGAATCAGGGCGGGAACATGAAAACTGGAAACTCCATATTAACTGAGGGCAAGAGCTGCAGAAAGACAGAAAGCAAAATAGCCGACGGAAAACTGAGTTTCAAGGAACATGTCAACAGAGACAAAGAACCTTACATTACTCCCCCCTTAGGGACAACCTCCGGATGACCTCAGACCAGGCTTGTCAGGGTACCTCTGATGAAACTGGCGGAGCAGGCGAGGAGCATTTACATTATTGACTGGTTCCCATGAGTTGTCCTCCACTGGGTAGCCCTGCCATTTAATCAAATATTGCAACTGATTTCTGTACAACCTGGAATCTAGAATCCTTTCCATCATAAATTCTTCCTGACCATCGACCAGCACTGGGTCAGGGCAAGGAGAAGAACGTCCAGGAAACGTATTGGGTGTTGCAGCCTTTAGTAGGGATACATGAAAGACAGGGTGGATTCTCATAGTTCTGGGCAGTTGAAGACGACAAGCAACAGCACTTATAATCTTATTGATCTTATAAGGTCCAATGTACTTATGTCCCAATTTAGACGATGGAATCTTCTGGTTGACAGCCAGACCAAATCTCCTACATTGAAAGCTGGTGCAGGTTTACGAAATTTATCTGCTGCTTTCTTGTACCTTTCCTGAGCCAATTCTAGATTTTCCTTTAGAAGATCCATATTCTTTTGTAAAGAAGTGATTCTTTCAGCCACTGCCGGCAAGGGCGTATCTATGGGAAATCGAGGAAGAATGTTAGGATGATAACCTAGATTGGAGTAAAAAGGAGACTGCTTAGTGGAGGCGCTCTGAGAGTTGTTATAAGAGAACTCAGCCAGTGGAAGTAGATCCACCCAATCATCCTGTAGGTGGCAGATAAAACAGCGGAGATACTGCTCCAGGGTCTGATTGGTTCGTTCTGTCTGTCCATTAGTCTGGGGATGAAAAGCAGAAGAAAGGTTTACTTTAATGTCCAATGCTGCACAGAAATTTGCCAAAACCTTGAAGTGAATTGCACCCCTCGATCCGAAATGACCTCATCCGGTACTCCATGTAAGCAAAACACATTCTTAATCATCAAGTCTGATGTCTGTTTTGCAGTGGGTAAGCCGATACAAGGGATAAAATGAGCTGCCTTTGTTAGACGATCAACCAGCACTAGAATGGTGTTCTTCCCTTGAGAGGTTGGTAACTCCACAATGAAGTCCATAGAAATGGATCCCCACGGGCGGGACGGGGTGGGAAGAGGTTGCAACAGACCAGTTGGTGAGGAGCGAGGTGTTTTGCATCTTGCACAGACTTCACATGAAGTGACATAGTTTAAGACATCTTTCCTGTAAGTGGGCCACCAAAAGAAACGAGAAAGAAATTCTTGTGTCTTTAGAATTCCCCTATGCCCGGCTATCTTGGAATCGTGGATGAGTTGCAATACTCTCAATCTGACTGTTTCAGGTATATACAGACGTTGTCCCTGAATCCACACACCATTCTTAAAGACAAGACTTACGTCCCTTGGGGGTTGAGCCAACAAAGAATCCGCATGGTATGCTTCCTTGATGTCCTTAAGTAGGTCTTGATTATGAATCACTCCCAGGAATCTAGAGTCAGGAAGAATAGTCTTAGGAGGAGTAAGTGGACGTGTCTCTGCTGAATGAATCCTAGAGAGTGCATCAGCCTTTCCATTGCACGATCCTGGTCTATAAGAAATTACAAAATTAAATTGGTTTAGGAAAAGATTCCAGCGAGCCTGGCGAGGAGTCAGGCACTTAGCCGACCTGATAAATTCAAGGTTACGATGGTCTGTCAGGACGACTATTTGCTGTGCAGTCACTGAAGAAGGTGTCTCCATTCCTTGAAGGCGGCAATAATGGCCAACAATTCTCTATTGCCCACATCGTAGTTCCTCTCAGCCGAAGACAACTGCTGGGAAAAGAAGGCACAGGGATGCAAGACATTCTTCTCACCTGTTCTCTGAGAGAGTATAGCTCCAACGGCACAGTCTGAAGCATCCACCTCTATTATGAAGGCAAGCTCGGGGTTGGGATGTACTAAGATAGGTGCGGTGGTAAATTTATCCTTTAAACAGGAAAATGCTTCCTGAGCTTGCGGGGTCCAGGAGAACCTAGACTGTTTCCGGGTAAGTTGGGTGATAGGTGACACTACCTCAGAAAAATTCTTAATGAAACGTCTATAGAAGTTGGCAAACCCGATGAAACGCTGCACCTCCTTCACATTTCTAGGAATTGGCCAATCCTTGATGGCTTGGGTCTTGCTTCCATCCATACTAATCCCTTGCGTAGATAGTACATACCCAGAAATTGAATTTCGGTCCTATGGAATTCACATTTTTCAAGCTTGATGTAGAGATGGTTTTGTCTTAGGCGTTCTAAGACCATTCTCACATGTCCATGATGTTCCTCTGTGGAGTTAGAAAAAATTAGAATATCATCCAGATAAATCACCACAAATGTATCTAGGAGATCCCTGAAGATATCATTCACGAAGTGTTGGAAAGTGGCTGGGGCGGTACTCAGACCAAAAGGCATAACTAGATATTCAAAGTGTCCATAGCGTGACCTGAAAGCAGTCTTCCATTCATCCCCAGGTCTAATACGGACCAAGTTATAGGCCCCACGGAGATCCAGTTTAGAGAAAATTTTGGCATGCCGCACTCTCTCCAACAACTCAGGGATTAAAGGCAATGGATAACGGTTTCTAATAGTAACCTTATTGAGTTCCCTATAGTCTATGCAGGGTCTCAGAGATCCATCTTTCTTCTTCACAAAGAAGATGGGTGCACCTGCGGGAGATGAAGAGGGGCGTATGAAGCCCTTGGCTAAATTTTCGTCTATATAATCCTTCAAAGCTTTTAGCTCGGGCCCCGCTAGGGGGTAGATCTTGCCAAAAGGTATCTCGGCTCCGGGCAATAATTCAATTGGACAATCATATGGACGGTGAGGAGGAAGCTGATCAGCGTTCTTCTTGTCACATAAATCCACATAGTCCTGGTATACAGCTGGTAGTTCAGGGACTGACATGGTTCCTTTAGGAACAGAGCAAGCTGAAACTCCTTGACTCATCTGTTTCTCCGGAAAGTGTAATTCCTTGGTCTCCCAGTTAATCGTAGGATTCTGCGCCTGCAGCCATGGTAGCCCTAGAATGATGGGAAAGTGGGGAGAAGAGATAAGCAAAAAATACATTTTCTCCTGATGATCTTTACCCATAAGGACCCTCAAAGGCTCTGTTTCTTGATCCACTGGTCCAGAAGTCAGTAGAGAGCCATCCACAGTCTCCATCTGTACTGGAGTAGCCTTCTTCACTGAACGTATCCCCTGTTTCAGAGCAAAGGAGATATCCATAAAATTTCCACTTGCTCCTGAGTCGATCATAGCAGAGCTAGACACCCAGACTGAGTCAACCCAGAGTTTGATGGAAAAGAAGCAATGAGAATTGTTTCTTTTACAACTCAGCTGGGACACCGCTGAGGAAACTTGAAAAATTGCAGCGTTTATACCGTCATCGTCCCCAGAACTAACAGAGTTTAAGTCCGAGAAATCAAGATCTCTTGCAGCAGATCTCTCTGGAGCCTGAGGCTCGGACATGATAGAGCTCCTCTCGCAACACTCACAGTGAATGACTGCTGCAGTAGTCTTACGAGAACGGCTGGGGCAGTTTATAATGAAGTGCCCTGACTTACCATAGTAGAAACATAGATTTTCCTTTATACGATGTTCTTTGCGTGCATCACTAACCCGTCTTTGTAAAGAGTCCACCTGCATGGGTTCAGGTTCTGGTTCCCTTGTGATCCTACTCAAAGGTTCCTTAGCTGAGGAGGGAGGTAGTAAAAGGTTAGTGCGATTATTTTCGAACCATCTCTCTTGTCTGCGTTCAGTCAGACGAGCATCAATACGGATACAATAGTTAATAAAGTCACCTAACGCAGTGGGAGGGTCGGCACGAGCAAGTTCATCCTTAATCAGTGGAGACAACCCTTTCCGAAAAATAGATTTTTTAGCGGAAGTGTCCCAAGTGGTATCAAGAGCCCATCTCCTGAAATCCAGGGCATATTCGGCTACTGAACGCTTACCTTGGTGCAAAGTTAACATGGCTGCTTCAGCTGTTGCACCTCGATTGGGGTCATCAAACACCTGCCCCATGGCTGAAATAAAAGCATCAAGGTGATTCAAACAATCATCCTCAGTCTCAATCAGAGGGTTTGCCCACATCAAAGCCTTATTGGTAAGCAACATGATTATAGTAAGCACTTTGGATCGTTCAGTGGGAAATTGTGAAGCATGTGCAGAGAAAAATAAATTGCATTGATTAATAAATCCCCTGAATTTCTCACGTTCACCGCCAAAACGAAAAGGAGGTAATTTGGGATCCCAGAACTTGGGGTTATGGCAGGAGCCTGGGCTCGTTCCTCTAGAGCCTCAATCCTGGCTCGCAATTCCTGGGGAGTCTGTCCAAACACTTGCAAATTATGATTAGTGAGGTCCTGTAGGCTTGCAAAACGGGTTTTTAAAGTCTGTACATCTGAAAGGATTGTATCAGTCACTCCGCAAAGTTCCTTTATGCTGGCCTCCATCTTCCAGATCTTTTAAGGCAGAGGTGCTGGAAGGAGAAGAGGAAAGGAAAAAAAAAAAAAAACAATAGTGTTTACCTGTGGTAACACTCCAGAGTAAAATTTTAAGGGAATGCGCTCACCTGGAATGGTTGTGAGAAGTCACAACCACTGTCATCACATAAGGTATTAAACGGACATCTGATATCCATAGTCACAGCAGACACGGCTTTCCCAGACCTAGCAGACACTAAACATTGGCTCCTGAATCTTGTCATGTATAGTGTACAGTTCCTATAGCGTCTTGTGCTTGGGTGCGAGGAAAACACAGGAGACATAGGTTGAAATGAAATGACTTGTATTACTTCACACAAGCATGCTGAAAAGTTCACACAGTTTGCAGGAACAGCGACAGGAGACACAGCAGGCCAGAGTAACTTCAAGCACTACAATAACTCTCCAAAGCAGGTTCAGGATCTCTTCTCTGTACCGTAATTCCTCTGCAAACATGGATTCACCAAACAGGTTTCCAGAGTCCAAAAGTGTTCCAAGGTTCCTCAGTAGGGAATAGCTGGAGTACAAGTCCAAGGCTTCCAGGAGTCAGGTCACAGACTGACTGAGGCTTGATTCAGGAGCACTGATTGTTCAGCTGAGGCTGCTTAAGAAGCAAGAGGGAAGAATCAGGGCGGGAACATGAAAACTGGAAACTCCATATTAACTGAGGGCAAGAGCTGCAGAAAGACAGAAAGCAAAATGGCCGACGGAAAACTGAGTTTCAAGGAACATGTCAACAGAGACAAAGAACCTTACAGTGTGAGTGCTTTCAGTGGCTGTTGCGGCAGCTGCTGTTACTTGTGAAATACATGTTTGGTGACTGTATTCTGTCCGCAGGCAGACGCCTGCAGGACAGGGGGGAGCAGAGAGCGAAGGAGTTTGCGCTCTTTTTTGAGCCGGCTTCACGCTCCCGGGCTTTTCTGTCACAGAAGCACGCGATTAGGCGCTTCTCTTCAGATTCCTCTCAGCGCGGCGGCCATTACAAAAAGGCTCCACGGGCTCCTTCCTGCTCCGCTCCTCCCGTATCACATTTACATCACCGCGACCAGCTGGGTGAGTGATAACGCTCTCACCCCCACAGCGCAGAACCTATCTGTAGAGAAAATACAGATAGCGTTATCTTGCAGCTGCGGTCTTAAGGGTATGCCACACTAAACAATATCGCTAACGAGATCGCTAAAAAACGTCACTATTTAGCGATCCCGTTAGCGATATTGTTCAGTGCGGCAGCTTCCAGCGACGAGCTTCCTGCTGTGATCTCGCTCGTCGCTGGAATCGTTCCGGACCCTATTTCATCGCTGGCGCTCCCGCTGGGTAAGTATCTTTTCGCTGTGTGGCACCTTTTCTTAGCGATTTAGCGGTACTTTTGTACCGCTAAAGTCGTTAAGAAGATCGCTAACGGCGATAGCGTCGTTAACTATATCGCTAAATGTGGCCGCATTTAGCGATATAGAAACGATCCCGCTAGCGATCTCATTAGTATGCAACGCTAACGAGATCGCTAGCGGGATTGCTTAGTGTGGCAGTACCTTTATATAGAGACCTTATTTTGCCATGGGACTCGCACACCCCTTCTATTAATAAGGGAGTAGTGGGGAGTCGGCGATATTAACACCTTTTAAAGGGTTAACCTTTTCAACAGCCGCACAGGTTCTATCCCAGTTTGGGGTCAGAACTTGTAAAGGCTAATTATATTGCTGAATATTCAGCTGATACAGCTGGGGTAGCTCTCTCACTAAGGGCTTTAACCCTTCAGCGTGCTTGCTGCGTTCGCTTGAGAAGCCACACTTTTTTTCATAATTGCTGACAGGCTTTGACCTGCCTTTTACTGTGTAAGGGCATGTCGGAACAGGGTCCAGAAGGTGCGGACCGTGTGCCAAATCTGCTTCAGAATCAGTCACGCGAGTCTGATACACAGGCCTCGACGTCAAGCGCAGCAATTGGAGGTCACAGCGATGCCAAATTGGATGCCATTGCTCGCTCTATTGATGGCCTTTCTGACGTTTTAGGTCATTGGGTGTCAGCTAGATCCTCTCATGGAAGGAAGCGACACAGGCCGGTTTCATCATTTCCACGTAGCGAATCAGACCTCTCTGATATGGAATGCGGTCAGGGTTCCCCTTCAAATTCAGATGGGGAATTATCCGGTTCAGATAAGGATCGGCAGGGACATTCTGTCTCTTTAGACTGAACAGAGGCTTTTATTGAAGCCATGAGGGAGGCGTTACAGTTGCCGGAGGAGGTAACTACACGTCCTGGTAAGTCACCTTGAATGTACCAAGAGTACCGTAAGTCACGAGCGACATTGCCAGCTCTAGATGAGCTTAATGAAGTAGTGGAGAAGGAACGCCTGTGTCCAGATAAACGTTTTCAAGGAACACTTTTTTTTTACGCACTATATCCGTGTTCTACGGAGTTGACGGATAATTGGATTTCTTCTCCTGAAGTGGATGTTCCTTTATCCTAGCTTAGTAAATCCTCATTGCTCCCTGTTAAAGGGAAAGCAAGTCTGCAGGAACCGTTAGACAGAAAAACGGAGATGGCAGCGAAATCCAACTACGAGGCCTCGGGTCATGGATTCAAAGCGATGCTAGGATCCATGTGTGCTTGTAGGGCTTCCCTGTGCTGGTTGGACCGTATACGAACGGCGTTGCAAAATGGATCTCCGTTATCCGAGATAGACGGACTTCTCGGTTTATTGGAGACTGCAGTTTCTTATAGCTATGATGCAGGTCTGGATACTGCATCTCTGTTGTCCAGGGCGCAAGCTTCGGCAGTCACAGTCAGAAGAGCACTGTGGCTTAGACAGTGGACTGGGGACGCAGTGTCAAAACAAGGTTTGCTGTCTCTAGCCTACAAGGGTAGTCAGCTTTTTGGATCTGATCTTTCAGAGCTGATTGCCAAGGCAAAGACGAAAGAAGCAGCCTTACCACAGCGAAGGGCTACGGCTTCGGCGCCTGGCAGGACTGGTGCCGGTGGTGGCCGGCGATCCTTTCGTTCCAAGGGACGATTCGGTCAGTCCTCTTGGGGATCGGGTCGTCCCTCTTTTTCGGGAAAAAAGTTCTCTCAGAAATCCCGTATTCCCTGGAAATCAAGTTTCCGTCAAGACAAGCGGGAGACTGACAAGAAGCCCGCCAAGGCGGACTGACGCCAGGTTTCCATTCGAGGGCTCTCGAGTGGGGGGTCGCCTGCTCCAATTCAAAGTGACTTGGGTTTTCCGCGTTCCGGACACCTGGGTAACGCGGGTAGTGTCGGCAGGCTATTTCATAGAGTTTTCGTCTCGACCTCCGGACAGGTTTTGCCAGTCTCGCACACCGTCAGAGCCCGAGTTAATTACCGCTCTGCTGCGAGAGGTCGACTCCCTTCTGCAGAAGGGTGTGGTAATACCGGTACCGCCGGAGGACCGAGGAAGAGGATTTTATTCCAATCTTTTTGTGGTTCCCAAAAAGGAGGACAAATTTCGTCCTATTCTGGATCTCAAAAGATTGAATCGGCATGTCCACACCCAAAAATTCCGCATGGAGTCACTTCGCTCCGTGGTGGCGGCCCTGTCGCAGAACGATTTTTTGGTGTCAATCGACATTCGCGACGCTTATTGGCATGTTCCCGTCGGAAGGACTCATCAGCGCTTCCTTCGTTTTGCCATAGGTCAGGACCATTACCAGTTTGTGGCTCTGCCATTCGGCTTGGCCTCGGCGCCCAGAGTTTTTTACAAAAATTCTGGCGCCTCTCATGGCAATTCTTCGAAGACAGGGGGTTGCGATTTTTCCCTACCTGGACGATCTTTTGATTGTGGCATCCTCAAAGGAGGAGGCGGTGACGGCTTCCAACCTATCCCTTCAGCTCCTGGAGGATTTCGGGTGGCTGGTCAATTGGGAGAAGTCGTCTCTGGAGCCGTCTCAGTCAATCCTGTTTTTAGGGATGCATTTCGACAAGGTACGGGCAGTGGTGTCCCTACCCCCAGACAAGCGGACATGTCTACTTCGACATGTACAGACTATGAAGTCTTCGACAGCAATGTCCCTTCGAAAGTGTATGCGCCTCCTGGGTTTGATGGTGGCGTCCATGGAGGCACTTCCGTTTGCCCAGTTTCATTCCAGGGCCCTCCAGAGGCTCATTCTGAGTCGTTGGGATCGATCGCAGGCTTCGCTGGATTGCAGCGTCATCTCTCACAGGGTACGGGAATCCTTAGAATGGTGGTTACGTCCATAAGCGTTATCCCTGGGGAAATCTTTCCTCCCTCCGAAGTGGTCGGTCATAACCACCGATGCCAGCCTGACGGGCTGGGGGGATGTCTGGAACGACCTTTGGATCCAGGGAGTATGGTCATCGGAAGAGTCTATTCTACTGATCAATATCTTGGAATTGAGGGCAATTTTTCTTTGCCTCCAACACTGGACGGTCCCTTTGAGCGGTCTGCCAGTCCGAGTGCAGACAGACAACGCGACGGCGGTCGCGTATATCAATCACCAAGGCGGGACGAGGAGTTCCAGGCTCATGATGGAGGTGTCTCGGATCCTGCTATGGGCCGAGACCAGGGTTTCAGCCATCTCTGCGATCCACATTCCAGGAGTCCAGAATACCACGGCGGACTTCCTCAGTCGCGAGAAGATGGATCCTGGAGAATGGAGTCTCCATCCGGAAATGTTTGCACTACTGTGCTCCCGTTGGGGAACCCCCCAAGTGGATTTGATGGCATCCAGGTTCAATGCCAAGCTACCAACCTTCATATCCAGGTACAAGGACCCGAAGGCTGTGGTGGTGGATGCTCTGGTAGCTCCGTGGGACCATTTCAAACTGGTCTATGTGTTTCCGCCAATTTCCTTACTTCCTCTGGTGCTGCGTCGGATCAGACTGGAGAGAATTCCGGCTATGCTGATAGCCCCGGATTGGCCAAGGAGGACGTGGTTCTCGACACTGGTGTCGCTCTTGGCGGCTCCGCCATTTCCACTTCCTCTTCGCCCGGACCTGTTATCCCAGGGGCCCGTTCGTCATCCGGACTTGAAGTCTCTACGTTTGACGGCGTGGCTCTTGAGACCGAAATATTGACCCGTAGAGGTTTCTCAGCTGCAGTCATTGCCACTCTGCGAGCTGCTAGAGGTCCGGCCACTACTAAGATTTATCACATAACTTGGGAAGCCTTCTTTTCGTGGTGTTCGGGTTCCTCAAGGAATCCGAGGATTTTTTCCATTCCCAATCTGTTGGCTTTTCTACAGTACGGGTTGGACAAAGGTTTAGCAGTTAGCACTCTGAAGGGTCAGGTTTCTGCTTTGTCCGTGCTTTTTCGGAAGGCTATCGCCTCGCGTAGGGACGTGCGTTCTTTTTTTCAAGGAGTAACCCGTCAGTTTCCACCGCGGAAGGCACCTGTGTCTCCTTGGAGACTCAACCTTGTCTTGGAGGCTCTTCAGCATGTGCCCTTTGAGCCTATGGGTTCTACTAGCCTTTCGTTACTTCTTGGAAGGTTGTATTCTTAGTGGCGGTAACCTCTTTAAGAAGGGTTTCTGAGTTGGCAGCTCTTTCTTGCTCGCCGCCTTTCCTGGAGTTTTACCCGGATCGAGTAGTGCTTCGCACACGGGGCGACTTTCTACCTAAGGTGGTGTCGCAGTTTCATGTTAACCAGGATATTGTGTTGCCCTCACTTTGTCCGGGCCCGAGGAATGCAAAGGAACGAGATTTGCACAAATTGAATTTAGTGTGGGCCTTGAAGTTCTATCTGTCTGTTACTCAAGGTTTTAGGAAGTCAGATTCTCTGTTTGTGATTCCAGCAGGTCGTAGACGTGGTCAACAAGCTTCCAAGGACTCTATAGCTCGTTGGATTCGGTCAGCCATTTTGGAGGCTTACCGTCTTAAAGGCGAACCTTGCCCAATTAAGGTTCGAGCTCTCTCCACGAGGGCTGTGGCTTCATCGTGGGCCTTTCATCAAGGGGCTTCGGCAGCTCAGCTCTGCCGAGCGGCGACCTGGCGTTCCGTCCACACATTTACAAAGTTTTATAAGGTGGACGTCAGTGCTTCCGCTGATGCGGCCTTAGGACGTAGGGTCCTGCAGGCAGCGGTAATCTAAGTTTTAAGTTATCTTGTATTTGGCGCCTGTTGCGCATTTATCTAGGTTGTTGGGTTTCTGCCTCTTTTGGTTTTTTTCCCACCCTAATTTTTGGACTGCTTTGGGACGTCCCACTAGTTATGGTGTGTCTCCCTTCCTTCATCTGCAGCTGAAAGACGGATTTTGGTAAGAACTTACCTGTAAAATCCTTTTCAGCGAAGAAGGAAGGGAGACACACATCCCTCCCATGGCAGAAGTGTGTTGTTATATTTAAGAAGCAGCGTGGCCCTTCTCTGATAGCGATTTTCTGAGCTGAGGTCGACGCGCTACGGCTCTGTTCCAGCATTGCCAGCTTATCGCAGTAGTCAGGTTCAGTGAGTAGTACCTGGGACTGTGTGGTTTTTCTTTGCCAAATGCATGCATAACCTGTACTTTTGTAGTTTTCTCTGAAGTCCTTCAGAAGAGGTTATGTTGCTTCGCTGGTGATATTGTTCTTCCTTAGGCTTTGGTACGACTGAAGAGCTGAGTAGGAGGAGCCCGAGCTGGAGGGGCCGGTCAACACGCTTTCTAATCTGAGGTATTGATCCTATCTGGGCTCCGCCTACCCACTAGTTATGGTGTGTCTCCCTTCCTTCTTCGCTGAAAAGGATTTTACAGGTAAGTTCTTACCAAAATCCGTCTTTTTACTATACACTGCAATACAATGGTATTGCAGTGTATAGCCCAAGCAATCAATATTTATACTAGCTTGGCCCGTTCGAAAATTTCGCACATTGGTCGTCGCAGGCGCAGGCAATTTCAGAAAAATCAAGCTGGTCAAATGTAAATGTATTTCATGAGATGATAAACACAGACAGGTATTTATATATGTAGCTTGGTGCGAAGAAACCAGATTGTATCTTAATTTCCCAGACAACCATGTTTTTGTAAACCCACAAGAATTGACTTTTTATCTGTATATTGGCTTGTGGATTTAAGTGTTTATGTCTGGTGGGTCAAGAAGACAGACTTGCATACGATTTAACATACTATGTAAGTCTTTAACAGTGACTTGTACATAGTGTGTGTTTATCTGTGTTTATTGTGAGCTGATATGCTAATTGTGTATTGTATTCTATAGTAAGTTTGTTGACTTCGAAAGTAGATAGGGAAAGGCTGTGAGGATGAACTGAAGCACACTGGGTAAATCTAAAAATAGCTTACATGCCTCGGGTATAAAAATACTCCAGAGACAGAGAGAGCAGATCTGATCTCATCTCATGAAACAGTGTAATGTATGTAGTACAGTTCATATAGCGTCTTGTGCTTGGGTGCGATGAAAACACAGGAGTCACAGGTTTGATATAGAAAAGTCCTGTATTACTTCATACAAGTTGGCAGAAATAGTCACACAGTTTGCAGACACAGAAACAGGAGACACAGCAGGCCAGAGTAATCCAAGCTCAGCAATCACTCTCCAATACAGATTCAGGATCTTCTTCTCTATTACCGTAAGTCCATGCAAACGTGGGTCTTTCAAAGAGCAGGGTTCAGAGTCCACAAGTGCTTCAGAGTTCCTCAGTAGGAATAGCTGGAGTACAAGGTCCAAGGCTTACAGGAGTCAAGTCACAGGTTCACTGCAGGCTAGATTCTGAAGCACTGATTGCTCAGCTGTGGCTGCTTAAGAAGCAAAGGAGAGAATCAGGGCGGGAACATGCAAGCTGGAAACTCCATTTTGACTGAGGGCAAGATAGCTGCAGCAAGACAGAAAGTAAAATGGCTGACGAACAAACTGAGTTTCAGGAATATATACATAGAACCTTACATTACTCCCCCCTTAAGGACAACCTCCGGATGACCTCAGACCAGGCTTGTGTGGGTACCTCTGATGAAACTGACGGAGCAAGCGAGGAGCATTAACGTTATTGACCGGTTCCCATGAGTTGTCCTCCACTGGGTAGCCCTGCCATTTAATCAGATATTGTAACTGATTTCTATACAACCTGGAATCTAAAATCCTTTCCACCACAAATTCTTCCTGACCATCAACTAGCACTGGGTCAGGGCAAGGAGAGGAACGTCCAGGAAACGTATTGGGTGTCGCAGCCTTTAGTAGGGATTCTCATAGTTCTGGGCAGTTGAAGACGACAAGCAACGGCACTTATAATTTTACTGATTTTATAGGGTCCAATGTACTTATGTCCCAACTTAGACGATGGAATCCTTAACTTAAGATTTCTGGTTGACAGCCAGACCAGGTCTCCTACCTTGAAAGCTGGTGCAGGTTTACGAAATTTATCTGCTGCTTTCTTGTACCTTTCTTGAGCCGATTCCAGATTTTCCTTTAGAAGATCCATATTCTTCTGTAAAGACGTGATTCTTTCAGCCACTGCTGGTAAAGGCGTTTCTATGGGAAATCGTGGTAGAATGTTAGGATGATAACCTAGATTAGAGTAAAAAGGAGACTGTTTAGTGGAGGCACTCTGAGAGTTGTTATACGAGAACTCAGCTAATGGAAGTAGATCCACCCAATCATCCTGTAGGTGGCAGATAAAGCAGCGGAGATACTGCTCCAGGGTTTGATTGGTTCGTTCGGTCTGTCCATTAGTCTGGGGATGAAAAGCAGAAGAAAGGTTTACTTTAATGTCCAATGCTGCACAGAAATTTTGCCAAAACCTAGAAGTGAATTGCACCCCTCGATCCGAAATAACCTCATCCGGTACTCCATGTAAGCGAAACACATCTTTAATCATCAAATCTGATGTCTGTTTTGCAGTGGGTAAGCCGACACAAGGGATAAAATGAGCTGCCTTTGTTAGACGGTCAACCACCACTAGAATGGTGTTCTTCCCCTGAGAGGTTGGTAACTCCACAATGAAGTCCATAGAAATGGATCCCCACGGGCGGGACGGGTGGGAAGAGGCTGTAACAGACCAGTTGGTGAGGAGCGAGGTGTTTTGCATCTTGCACAGACCTCACATGAAGTGACATAATTCAAAACATCCTTCCTGCAAGTGGGCCACCAAAAGAAACGAGAAAGAAATTCCTGTGTCTTTAGAATTCCTCTATGCCCAGCTATCTTGGAATCGTGAATGAGTTGCAATACTCTTAATCTGACTGTGTTAGGAATATACAGACGTTGTCCCTGAATCCACACACCATTCTTAAAGACAAGACTTACGTCCCTTGGGGGTTGTGCCAAAAAGGAATCCGCATGGTATGCTTCCTTGATGTCCTTAAGTAGGTCTTGATTATGAATTACTCCTAGGAATCTAGAGTCAGGAAGAATAGTCTTAGGAGGAGTAATTGGACGTGTCTCTGCTGAGTAAATCCTAGAGAGTGCATCAGCCTTTCCATTGCGCGATCCTGGTCTATAAGAGATGATAAAATTAAATTGGTTTAAGAAAAGATTCCAGCGAGCCTGGCGAGGAGTCAGGCACTTAGCCGACCTGATAAACTCAAGGTTACGATGGTCTGTCAGGACGACTATTTGCTGTGCAGCTCCCTGAAGAAGGTGTCTCCATTCTTTGAAGGCGGCAATAATGGCCAACAACTCTCTATTGCCCACATCGTAGTTCCTCTCAGCCGAAGACAACTGCTGGGAAAAGAAGGCACAGGGATGCAAGACATTCTTCTCACCTGTTCTCTGAGAGAGTATAGCTCCAACGGCACAGTCTGAAGCATCCACCTCTATTATGAAGGCAAGCTCGGGGTTGGGATGTACTAGGATAGGTGCAGTGGTAAATTTATCTTTTAGACGAGAAAATGCTTCCTGGGCTTGGGGAGTCCAGGAAAACCTAGACTCTTTCCGGGTAAGTTGAGTGATAGGTGACACTACCTCAGAGAAATTTCTAATGAAACATCTATAGAAGTTGGCAAACCCGATGAAGCGCTGTACCTCCTTCACATTTCTAGGACTTGGCCAATCCTTGATGGCTTGGGTTTTGCTTCCATCCATACTAATTCCTTGTGTAGACAGTACATACCCCAGAAATTGAATTTCGGTCCTATGGAATTCACACTTTTCAAGTTTGATGTAAAGATGATTTTGTCTTAGACGTTCCAAGACCATTCTCACATGTCCATGATGTTCCTCTGTGGAGTTAGAAAAAATTAGAATATCATCCAAATAAATTACCACGAATGTATCTAGGAGATCCCTGAAGATGTCATTCACCAAGTGTTGGAAAGTGGCTGGGGCGGTACTCAGACCAAAAGGCATAACTAGATATTCAAAGTGTCCATAGCGTGACCTGAATGCAGTCTTCCATTCATCCCCAGGTCTAATACGGCTAAGTTATAGGCCCCACGAAGATCTAGTTTAGAAAAAATTTTGGCATGTCGCACTCTCTCCAATAACTCAGGGATTAAAGGCAATGGATAACGGTTTCTAATAGTAACCTTATTGAGTTCCCTATAGTCTACGCATGGTCTCAGAGATCCATCTTTCTTCTTTACAAAGAAGATGGGTGCACCTGCAGGAGATGAAGAGGGGCGTATGAAGCCCTTGGCTAGATTTTCATCTATGTAATCCTTTAAAGCCTTTAGCTCGGGCCCCGCCAGGGGGTAGATCTTACCAAAGGTATCTCTGCTCCAGGCAATAATTCAATTGGACAATCATATGGACGGTGAGGAGGAAGCTGGTCAGCGTTCTTCTTGTCACATAAATCCACATAGTCCTGGTATACAGCTGGTAGTTCAGGGACTGACATGATTCCTTTAGGAACAGAGCAAGCTGAAACTTTTGGACTCATCTGTTTCTCTGGAAAGTGTAATTCCTTGGTCTCCCAGTTAATGGTAGGATTCTGAGCCTGCAGCCATGGTAGCCCTAGAATAATGGGAAAGTGGGGAGAAGAGATAAGCATAAAGGACAGTTTCTCTTGATGATCTTTACCCATAAGAACCCTCAAAGGCTCTGTTTCCTGATCCACTGGTCCAGAGGTCAGCAGGGAGCCATCCACAGTTTCCATCTGTACTGGAGTAGCCTTCTTCACTGAACGTATTCCCTGTTTCAGAGCAAAGGAGACATCCATAAAATTTCCACTTGCCCCTGAGTCGATCATAGCAGAGCTAGACACCCAAGCTGAGTCAACCCAGAGTTTGATGGAAAGAAAGCAATGAGAATTGTTTTTCTTACAACTCAGCTGGGACACCGCTGAGGAAACTTGAAAAATGGCAGCGTTTACACAGTCAACGTCCTCAGAGGTAACGGAGTTTAAGTCCGAGAAATCAAGATCTGTTGCTGCAGATCTCTCTGGAGCCTGAGGCTCGGACCTGACAGATCCCCTCTCGCAACACTCACAATGAATGAGTGCTGCAGTAGTCTTACGAGAACGGCTGGGGCAGTTTATAATGAAGTGCCCTGACTTACCACAATAGAAACATAGATTCTCCTTAAAACGATGTTCCTTGCGTGCATCACTAACCCGTCGTTGTAAAGAGTCTACCTGCATGGGTTCAGGTTCCCGTGTAATCCTACTCAAAGGTTCCTTAGCTGGAGAGGAAGGTAGGAAAAGGTTAGTATGATTGCTTTCGAACCATCTCTCTTGCCTGCGTTCAGTCAGACGAGTATCAATACGGATGCAGTAGTTAATAAAGTCACCTAACGCAGTGGGAGGGTCGGCACGAGCAAGTTCATCCTTAATCAGTGGAGATAACCCCTTTCGAAAAATAGATTTTTTGGCGGAACTGTCCCAGGTGGTATCAAGGGCCCATCTCCTGAAATCCAAGGCATATTCAGCTACCGAGTGCTTACCTTGGCGCAAAGCTAACATGGCTGCTTCAGCTGTTGCACCTCGATTGGGGTCATCAAACACCTGCCCCATGGCTGAAATAAAATCATCAAGGTGATTCAAACAATCATCCTCAGTCTCAATCAGAGGGTTTGCCCACATCAAAGCCTTGTTGGTAAGTAACATAATTATAGTAAGCACCTTAGATCGTTCAGTGGGAAATTGTGAAGCATGTGCAGAAAAAAAAAGATTGCATTGATTAATAAATCCCCTGAATTTCTCACGTTCACCGCCAAAACGAAAAGGGGGCAACTTGGGAATCCCAGCACTCGGGGCTACGGCAGGAGCCTGGACTCGCCCCTCTAGAACCTCAATCCTGGCTCGCAAATCCTGGGTAGTCTGTCCAACCACTTGCAAATTGTGATTATTGAGGTCCTGTAGATTTGTAAAACGGGTCTTTATATTCTGCAAATCTGCAAGGATATTATCAGTCACTCCGCAAAGTTCCTTTATGCGGGCCTCCATTTTCCAGATCTTTTAAGACAGGATTATGGGAAAAAGAGGGAAAAAAAAAAAACAATGGGTTCACCTGTGGGAAAATGAGAGAGAAAAAAAAAAAAAGGGAACTGCTCACCCGGAAGGGGTTTTGAGAAGTAAAAACCCCTATCATAAAAGTTTCAACCAAAACATTGATTCCCGGGGGGTTTTAGCAGACAAAAAAAAGAAAAGGAAAAAAAAACAAACAATGGTTTATGTGGTTTAAACTG
>JARQOD010000002.1:550718064-550865512 GCA_033576555.1 Oophaga sylvatica | reverse complement strand
AGGCCCCACGAAGATCTAGTTTAGAAAAAATTTTGGCATGTCGCACTCTCTCCAATAACTCAGGGATTAAAGGCAATGGATAACGGTTTCTAATAGTAACCTTATTGAGTTCCCTATAGTCTACGCATGGTCTCAGAGATCCATCTTTCTTCTTTACAAAGAAGATGGGTGCACCTGCAGGAGATGAAGAGGGGCGTATGAAGCCCTTGGCTAGATTTTCATCTATGTAATCCTTTAAAGCCTTTAGCTCGGGCCCCGCCAGGGGGTAGATCTTACCAAAAGGTATCTCTGCTCCAGGCAATAATTCAATTGGACAATCATATGGACGGTGAGGAGGAAGCTGGTCAGCGTTCTTCTTGTCACATAAATCCACATAGTCCTGGTATACAGCTGGTAGTTCAGGGACTGACATGATTCCTTTAGGAACAGAGCAAGCTGAAACTTTTGGACTCATCTGTTTCTCTGGAAAGTGTAATTCCTTGGTCTCCCAGTTAATGGTAGGATTCTGAGCCTGCAGCCATGGTAGCCCTAGAATAATGGGAAAGTGGGGAGAAGAGATAAGCATAAAGGACAGTTTCTCTTGATGATCTTTACCCATAAGAACCCTCAAAGGCTCTGTTTCCTGATCCACTGGTCCAGAGGTCAGCAGGGAGCCATCCACAGTTTCCATCTGTACTGGAGTAGCCTTCTTCACTGAACGTATTCCCTGTTTCAGAGCAAAGGAGACATCCATAAAATTTCCACTTGCCCCTGAGTCGATCATAGCAGAGCTAGACACCCAAGCTGAGTCAACCCAGAGTTTGATGGAAAGAAAGCAATGAGAATTGTTTTTCTTACAACTCAGCTGGGACACCGCTGAGGAAACTTGAAAAATGGCAGCGTTTACACAGTCAACGTCCTCAGAGGTAACGGAGTTTAAGTCCGAGAAATCAAGATCTGTTGCTGCAGATCTCTCTGGAGCCTGAGGCTCGGACCTGACAGATCCCCTCTCGCAACACTCACAATGAATGAGTGCTGCAGTAGTCTTACGAGAACGGCTGGGGCAGTTTATAATGAAGTGCCCTGACTTACCACAATAGAAACATAGATTCTCCTTAAAACGATGTTCCTTGCGTGCATCACTAACCCGTCGTTGTAAAGAGTCTACCTGCATGGGTTCAGGTTCCCGTGTAATCCTACTCAAAGGTTCCTTAGCTGGAGAGGAAGGTAGGAAAAGGTTAGTATGATTGCTTTCGAACCATCTCTCTTGCCTGCGTTCAGTCAGACGAGTATCAATACGGATGCAGTAGTTAATAAAGTCACCTAACGCAGTGGGAGGGTCGGCACGAGCAAGTTCATCCTTAATCAGTGGAGATAACCCCTTTCGAAAAATAGATTTTTTGGCGGAACTGTCCCAGGTGGTATCAAGGGCCCATCTCCTGAAATCCAAGGCATATTCAGCTACCGAGTGCTTACCTTGGCGCAAAGCTAACATGGCTGCTTCAGCTGTTGCACCTCGATTGGGGTCATCAAACACCTGCCCCATGGCTGAAATAAAATCATCAAGGTGATTCAAACAATCATCCTCAGTCTCAATCAGAGGGTTTGCCCACATCAAAGCCTTGTTGGTAAGTAACATAATTATAGTAAGCACCTTAGATCGTTCAGTGGGAAATTGTGAAGCATGTGCAGAAAAAAAAAGATTGCATTGATTAATAAATCCCCTGAATTTCTCACGTTCACCGCCAAAACGAAAAGGGGGCAACTTGGGAATCCCAGCACTCGGGGCTACGGCAGGAGCCTGGACTCGCCCCTCTAGAACCTCAATCCTGGCTCGCAAATCCTGGGTAGTCTGTCCAACCACTTGCAAATTGTGATTATTGAGGTCCTGTAGATTTGTAAAACGGGTCTTTATATTCTGCAAATCTGCAAGGATATTATCAGTCACTCCGCAAAGTTCCTTTATGCGGGCCTCCATTTTCCAGATCTTTTAAGACAGGATTACTGGAAGAAGAGGAGAGAAAAAAAAAAAACAATAGTGTTCACCTGTGGCAACACTGCAGAGAGAAAAAAAAATAAAGGGAACTGCTCACCTGGAATGGTTGTGAGAAGTCACAACCACTATCATCACAGAAAGTTTCAACCAGACATCTGATATCCAGAGTTACAGCAGACAAAAAAGAGAAAAGAGAGAAAAAAAAAACAAACAATAGTGTTTACCTGTGGTAACACTGCAAAAAGAAAAAACTTAAGGGAATTGCTCACCTGGAATGGTTGTGAGAAGTCACAACCACTGTCATCACAGAAAGTACAACCGGACGTCTGATATCCACAGTACATCAGACACAGCCTTCCAGACCCAGCAGACACTTACGTTTTGGCTTCAGAATCTTGTAATGTATGTAGTACAGTTCATATAGCGTCTTGTGCTTGGGTGCGATGAAAACACAGGAGTCACAGGTTTGATATAGAAAAGTCCTGTATTACTTCATACAAGTTGGCAGAAATAGTCACACAGTTTGCAGACACAGAAACAGGAGACACAGCAGGCCAGAGTAATCCAAGCTCAGCAATCACTCTCCAATACAGATTCAGGATCTTCTTCTCTGTTACCGTAAGTCCATGCAAACGTGGGTCTTTCAAAGAGCAGGGTTCAGAGTCCACAAGTGCTTCAGAGTTCCTCAGTAGGAATAGCTGGAGTACAAGGTCCAAGGCTTACAGGAGTCAAGTCACAGGTTCACTGCAGGCTAGATTCTGAAGCACTGATTGCTCAGCTGTGGCTGCTTAAGAAGCAAAGGAGAGAATCAGGGCGGGAACATGCAAGCTGGAAACTCCATTTTGACTGAGGGCAAGATAGCTGCAGCAAGACAGAAAGTAAAATGGCTGACGAACAAACTGAGTTTCAGGAATATATACATAGAACCTTACAAACAGTGAGCTACCAGTCGGACATTCTGCACAACACTCAACAGATTAGAGACAGGACTGCAGCCATTTCATCATGTCACCATCACGAGGGACACGGATCTATGATTCTAAGGGAAACAACCTAGGAGTTTTCGGCTCCGGTTGAAAGTACACAGATCTGATCCAGTGACCTTCTCTGAACCATGGATATGTTTGGAGAAAGCCAAGTTTTGGTATCCGTTGGTTGCCTGGTTCCATGGAGATGGTCGGATAAGCCAGGTGGTGACTCTCGTGTCAACTGGCTTTGGACCTTGTATGGACAGTATGGACTGTCATCTCCCTACGCTTGTTGTTGTGTCTTCTCTGTGTATATAACTGGTGGAATAGCGTCCCAGGGAGCTGTGACGTTGTGTCAACTGGCTTTGGACCTTGTACGGACTCCATGGATTGTTCTCGGTCATCTCCCTACACTTGTCAATATCTCTTCTCTGTGTGTATATCACAGGTGGAATATCGACCCTGGGAGCTCTGACGTAACATCTATCGTTATCCAGGCGAGTCAGCGGAAGGGTGAGGCCTTGTAATGTGCACCATGTTGGGAGTAATTGCTGGGATTGTTCTGTTTTCTATTGGGTGTTGTGGTTCAATAAAGTATTGCCACACTGTTTTACCCTAACCCTGTGTTGCCTGTGTAGTGTTATGCCCACGTTTAACAGGAGATCGGGTGTTAGGCGGGACGATCCCTGGTCCATGCGGTTTCGGCTAGCAGACTTGGACGCCCGCCGACCCCCCGTTTCTCCACATTTGGTAATACAATAAATTGGTTTGATAAATAGAGGCCAAAATATATCTTCCGGTTGAGGTGTCACCTGCAGGACATTGTGTCTTTCTGTAGGTTTATGAAAATAATTGTTTAAACTGTATTTAGTGATAAAATCGTGAATGTGTGGTTTTTGGCTCTTTTCTTGCTGAAGGGGGCAAGTTTACCTTTCAAATGGTGTGTCATTTGTGTGCGTGGGGCGAAGTAATCAGCAAAAAAGCAGTGCATGTTTACAAATGTGTTTGCATATGTGACTCACCATTTCTGTGTGTGGGTTGAAGTAATCACTGAAAGAGCAGTGCATGTATACAAATGTGTTTGCATATGTCACTCACCTGCAGTGAAGTGTGCAATCCTCCAGTGTGCCTGAATTAGGCTGGGCAAGCACTTGAGCAAGCTGGAAAGACCCCAAGGCAAATGTTTGGATTTGTTTGTGATGTCTGTAAGCAGCTTTGGGGTAGTGTGCTGCCACCTGCAGGTAATTTTACCTTTCAAATGGTGTATCATTTGTTTGTGTGCGTGGAGTATGAACAGAGCAAGTGTGCAATTCAATAGGCAGTGCATGTTTACAAATGTGTTTGCATATGTGCCTCACCTGCAGTGAAGTGGGCAATCCTCCAATTTGGCTAAACTAGGCTGGGCAAGCAGTTCGGCAAGCTGGAAAGCCCCCAAGGAAAATGTTTGGATTTGTTTGTGATGTCTGTTAGCAGCTTAGTTGTAGTGTGCTTTGGGGTACTGTGATGCCACCTGCAGGTTTACGAAAATTAATGTTTAAACTTTATTTTGTGATCAAATCGTGGATGTGTGGTTTGTTTGGCTATTTTCTTGCTGAAGGGGCAAGTTTACCTTTCAAATGGTGTATCATTTGTGTGTGTAGGTGCAGTATGAGCGGAGATACAAACCAATCACCAAAAAACAGTGTTTAGAAATAATAGAATAGATTTCAAATGCATCATTTTTTGTTACAAATTTCAGACATTTATTTCACTACTTAAGAAAAAAAATACAACTTGGTACTGCCGTAATCGTACTGACCTGCAGAATCACTTTGCAAGATACTTTTTTATGCTCAATGAGTACTGTAAAAACAAAACACAAAAAATGGTGAAAACCATACATATCTTCTAAGCTAGCCATACAATATTTGCAATTCACTACCATTTCCATCATTTTAATTGCTTATAATATTAATATAATATTAATGAACCCCTCATTCTCCAATTATGCCACGCACAGTTGTGCTCAAAAGTTTACATACCCCGGCAGAATTTTTGCTTTCTTGGCCTTTTTTCAAAGATTATGAATGATAACACCAAAACATTTTCTCCACTCATAGTTAGTGGTTGGGTGAAGCCATTTATTGTCAAACTACTGTGTTTTCTCTTTTCAAATCATAATGACAACCCAAAACATCCAAATGACCCTGATCAAAAGTTTACATACCCTGGTGATTTTAGCCTGATAACATGCACAGAAGTTGACACAAATGGGTTTGAGTGGCTACTAAAGGTAACATCCTCACCTGTGACAAATGCCTGGAAAATTGTTTGGGATGCAAAGAAATACCCACAAATAACATCAGCTGAAATACTGGACTCTCTGAAAACTAGTGGTGTGGCTATATCAAGATGCATAATAAGGAGGCACTTGAAGAAAAATGGGCTGCATGAGAGATGAGCAGTTGTTATCATTTGCGATGTGTAGATAAAATCCTAATGATTGCCCTCTGACTTGTTATTATCGTGTTGTATGACTTCTGTTGATTATTGTAATTGAGTTATATTCTCTTATAATACAATTCAATTTCCATTTTCAATCATAGCAGTAACATGGTACAATACTGACCCTTAGGAATATTTTTAGTAATCATCTTGCAAAGCTCTTAAACGGTAACTACACTTTCAAGTAACATTTCAGAATAAGCTGTCCTGTGCGTATGTACATTAGGACTAACATTATCCAAAGACATTTTTATCTTGGATTTTCACCAGTTTTCACTTTTACAAGCTCTATCTCTTAATTTGCAAATGACTGAGCTTGTGGGTGAAGACTACCTGCTATGATGTATCATATACACAGCACAGCACACAGAAAGGGATTCCTGCTCTTCTTTTCACAGTTGGCTTACAGAGAGAAGCAGAGTCATGGAGGATAATATACTGCACTACTTTGCTGTGTGGATGTGAATTAAGCTTCAGGGTGAGGTAAAAAGACTTGCTACAAAGCTCAGCACGATCTTTCTTTGTCTCACTCTGACTGTGTCCCCTTCCAGCTCCTCACTCCTCCTCCACCCTTAGAGTATATTGGGCTGTGCTACTGGTCACATCATATATCCTGCATCCTATCTTGGATTATGAGCTACACTGACGAGTTAAAGGGTAAAAATGTTTTGAACTTTTATCTTTCAGGCTCGATATCTCACCATCCACTACTGCTTTGAACATGAGACTATCATCATTTTATACACAATCATCTTGGCTATCTCATACATACAGTACAGACCAAAAGTTTGGACACACCTTCTCATTCAAAGATTTTTCTCTATTTTCATGACTATGAAAATTGTACATTCACACTGAAAGCATCAAAACTATGAATTAACACATGTGGAATTATATACTTAACAAAAAAGTGTGAATCAACTGAAAATATGTCTTATATTCTAGGTTCTTCAAAGTAGCCACCTTTTGCTTTGATGACTGCTTTGCACACTCTTGGCATTCTCTTGATGAGCTTCAAGAGGTCGTCACCGGAAATGGTTTTCACTTCATTGGTGTGCCCTATCAGGTTTAATAAGTGTGATTTCTTGCCTTATAAATGGGGTTGGGACCATCAGTTGTGTTGTGCAGAAGTCTGGTGGATACACAGCTGATAGTCTTAGTGAATAGACTGTTAGAATTTGTATTATGGCAAGAAAAAAGCAGCTAAGTAAAGAAAAATGAGTGGCCATCATTACTTTAAGAAATGAAGGTCAGTCAGTCCCAAAAATTGGGAAAACTTTGAAAGTGTCCCCAAGTGCAGTTGCAAAAACCATCAAGCGCTACAAAGAAACTGGCTCACATGAGGACCGCCCCAGGAAAGGAAGACCAAGAGTCACCTCTGCTTCTGAGGATAAGTTTATCCGAGTCACCAGCCTCAGAAATCGCAGGTTAACAGCAGCTCAGATTAGAGACCAGGTCAATGCCACACAGAGTTCTAGCAGCAGACACATCTCTACAACAACTGTTAAGAGGAGACTTTGTGCAGCAGGCCTTCATGGTAAAATAGCTGCTAGGAAACCACTGCTAAGGACAGGCAACAAGCAGAATAGACTTGTTTGGGCTAAAGAACACAAGGACTGGACATTAGACCAGTGGAAATCTGTGCTTTGGTCTGATGAGTCCAAATTTGAGATCTGTGGTTCCAACCACCGTGTATTTGTGCGACGCAGAAAAGGTGAACGGATGGACTCTACATGCCTGGTTCCCACCATGAAGCATGGAGGAGGAGGTGTGATGGTGTGGGGTGCTTTGCTGGTGACACTGTTGGGGATTTATTCAAAATTGAAGGCATACTGTACCAGCATGGCTACCACAGCATCTTGCAGCGGCATGCTATTCCATCTGGTTTGCGTTTAGTTGGACCATCATTTTTTTTTCAACAGGACAATGACCCCAAACACACCTCCAGGCTGTGTAAGGGCTATTTGACCAAGAAGGAGAGTTTTGGGGTGCTACGCCAGATGACCAGGCCTTCACAGTCACCAGTCCTGAACCCAATCGAGATGGTTTGGGGTGAGCTGGACCGCAGAGTTAAGGCAAAAGGGCCAACAAGTGCTAAGCATCTCTGGGAACTCCTTCAAGACTGTTGGAAGACCATTTCCAGTGACTACCTCTTGAAGCTCATCAAGAGAATGCCAAGAGTGTTCAAAGCAGTCATCAAAGCAAAAGGTGGCTACTTTGAAGAACCTAGAATATAAGACATATTTTCAGTTGTTTCACACTTTTTTGTTAAGTTTATAATTCCACATGTGTTAATTCATAGTTTTGATGCCTTCAGTGTGAATGTACAATTTTAATAGTCATGAAAATACAGAAAAATCTTTGAAGGTGTGTCCAAACTTTTGGTCTGTACTGTATATTTGACTTGCAACTATTAAACATATCATTAGTTATGCAAATTATTATCCTGTCACTGTGTTGTTACTGTTTTGCTCCTAAAAATCTAAATTTTAATTTTGATTATGCTGTTAGTATTTTTAAATCCACCTTTGGCTTTCAACACTGCCTGAATACTTCTGGGCATGTTCTCAAACAGATTCAAACATGTCTCGACCGAAATCTGATCCTAGGTCTCGTCTACATGTTCCCAAAGTTGCTGCATGTTGGTCAACTCCTTTGGGTATGTATACTTTTTTTTCTTCAACTCTACCCATGCGTGTTCGATTGGGTTGAGTTCTGGGGACTATAGTGGCCATTTCAGCACCTCTACTTCATTTCTTGACAATCTCGACGTATGCTTCGGGTCGTTGTCCTGCTGGAACACTGTGCCTTCCTTTTCATACCCATAGTACTCAAGTGTAAAAAGTAAATTGTCTTGTAGGACACTCACATATAACTCAGCATTAAGACCACCATCAATCCTGGTCAAGTATCCAATGCCTTTGGCTGTGAAACAATCCCATATCGTCAGGCTTATTCCACCAAACTTAACAGTTCCTTCAATTTCTCAATCTGTTAGCCCCTTTTTCCCTTGTTTATTCCAGATACATTTGCACCCAGCAGAGCCTAGTTTATTGACTTTCGTCTCATCTCTAGATTCTTACATACACTTTGCGAAGCATACCTCTGTATGTCTGCGTGTAGAGGTACAGTGAAAACCCCAGGCACCTCTATGACTGCCCAATCATTGCCCTATACAGAAGCCATGTACATGGATTCTATTAATAAAGGTCTTGTATGCTATAACTTCGTGAATGTCATTTGGTCTTTGACCTTGAGAAAGGCGCCGATACGGCGTCAAAACACGTTAGAACTAATAAAAGCCTTATCTTAAGTTCCAAGGCTCCTCATTTCCCACAGCGCAGCCCATCTAACATGATTTTCTCCATTCTAGTAAATATCTTCCTGAATATATTAGATCTCAACACACATACTGTACATTACACACCAGAAAAAAAGAGTATGGACAACATCTTTTATAAAATTGCAAAAAACTTTATTAATAAACAACAATTGCCAACAATAATGGCCCAAAATACAGGGATGAAATGAAGGAACAAACTGCAGGTACAAATACAGGGGTTGCACAGACCAAATAGTAACCAGGTTAATCAAAAAGTTCTAATTAGCACTTACATAGTGTAAGTGAATGGTGCATACCACAAAGTATTCATAAATCATCAGGACCAATAAGACCATCAATAGTCTTAGCGAAACGCGCGTCAGGGGGTTGCAGGGGGCGCACAGACTGGACCTTCTGATATGGGTAAGAGTTATTGATAATCTATATGGTGTGTATTATGACTATTGATGGTCTTATTGGTCCTGATGATTTATGAATACTTTGTGGTATGCACCATTCACTTACACTATGTAAGTGCTAATTAAAACTTTTTGATTAACCCTGGTTACTATTTGGTCTGTGCAACCCCTGTATTTGTACCTGCAGTTTGTTCCTTCATTTCATCCCTGTATTTTGGGCCATTATATTGTTGGCAATTGTTTTTTATTAATAAAGTTTTTTGCAATTTTATAATAGATGTTGTCCATACTCCTTTTTTCTGGTGTGTATTGTTAACTCTTTGGAGTATTTCATCCATTACTTATGGGCCATTTGGCCGGATTTGGGATGAAGCAAATTTGCTTCTATATTACTATACTCATTGTGTTGTATATGACGCTTTGCCTTAACACATACTGTACATGTAGATAATTTTTTTTGCATGTGGTCTTCACATTCTCTAGAAATCTCAGATTCCATTCCATTGTGTTGGAATGTAAGAAAATGACCTTCAGAACGTTGTGTTCATATTGTATTGGTGCATCCCAGCTATTTTCTATTGATCAGTCTGGTTAGAATGTCCGACAATGAATCATTTTGGATGTTTTCTCCATCTGGGAAGCACAAGTGGTCAGCAGATGTTGAAATTACTATTACTCGCTCCTAAGGCAGGTGACATTCATCAGGAAATGAATTGCTATCCTGCTTACTCACATACAGTTGTGCTTACTATCCTGCTTACTAAGACATTTTCATCAGAAAACTCTGTATAATATGGTGGGATTACAACCACACATCACTTCTGACAGTGATACGACGCAGCAAACAACTCTTGTTTCTCTATATTATGTTTTCCACATTGAGTTTGTGTTGCTTTTTTTTGGTATGTACATTACTTACAAAAAGTCAAACGCTGGTTCACAAGTTATTTTGCAATAATGCAATAAATTGCTATTTTGCTTTTTTCTGAGAGAGAGAGAGATACTCCGGAATGGGCGTTTACAGCATTTTCTGCATCAAACAACGGATCCGTCGTTGAATTCCGTCCAAAACGGACGATGACGGATCCGCCACCCATAGGCGTCCATTATGCAAAACCGTGGATGCAACGGATCCGTCATGGTCCGCCATTTCGACGCACACAAAAAAGTCCCAGTGTCTGTTTGCAAAACACGACGGACCCCAAATTTCTGACGGATCCGTCATATGACGGATGAAACGGACGACCATCCGTCAAAATCCGTCACTAATGAAACTCAATGGGGAAAAAAACGGATCTGCCAAAGAAAAAAGGCGGATCCGTTTTTTTCACACTCTGACGGATATTGACTGACGTCGCACGACTGAAGTGTGAAAGAGGCCTTAGTGGCTGTAATGCCCAAATTAAGGCAGTGGCATAGTATGCAAAACTTTAGCCGTAACATACAGTGAAGGAAATAATTATTTGATCCCTTGCTGATTTTGAACCATCGGACCGGACTGACTCTATTAGCATACATCGCGGGAGAAATGTAAAAGGTTTTTATGGGAGATACATGGAGAGTCAGGGGTTACATAAGTATTTAGGGTATGCATAGCTGAACTGAATAAAATGATAATTTTAGCTGTTAGGACAGAAAAGTGGTGACAGGTCCCATTAATGCAGGTAACAAGTTGATTAGGAGCATCTAACTGGTCTGTAGGAGCCAGAACTCTTAATGGTTGCTAGAGGGATCAAATACGTATTTCTCACTGCAAAAGGTAAATAAATTTATATAATTTATACAATGTGATTTTCTGGATTTTATTTTTGATATTCTATCTCTCAACGTTAAATTAGCCTACCCTTAAAATTATAGACTGTTCATGTCTTTGTCAGTGGGCAAACTTAGAAAATCAGCAAGGGATGAAATAATTATTTCCTTCACTGTATGCAAGTGATGGAGCAAGGATCAAAGATGAAAAACATGTTCTGAGTCCCATCTTATAGGCGGGAAGATTTGTTTTTGTTTTTTTTTTAGTAACGTGAAGATAATTGTATTTTTTTGCACACGGTATCTAGTTAATATCATCGGTTTTGAATCCTTCCATCCATTTTGTCCAGGAATAGAAGGGCCTATTATATCTCCAATGTCTTACCTACAGTGGGTACGGAAAGTATTCAGACCCCTTTACATTTTCACTCTTTGTTTCATTGCAGCCATTTGGTAAATGCAAAAAAGTTCATTTTTTTCTCATTAATGTACACTCTGCACCCCATCTTGACTGAAAAAAAAACAGAATGTAGAAATTTTTGCAAATTTATTAAAAAAGAAAAACTATATAAAAAATATTTTTACAATATCCAGTAAGTGTTTCTATATGGAAAAATGAGCATAAAATCTCAATCTACACTGCAGATATCCTGCGTGTTCTCTTCCCTTGATTTCATGCTCCACTTACTCAGCAGTGACATTATCTAATAACCCAGAACATCTAGCTCACTTAGGATGATACAACATGTCCAAGGAAAGTGAATGTAAAGTGAGTTTTCATTATAACTGTAATGCGCCTATGAAGTGTAACACTATAAATGGTGACAGACACCTGCACGACACCATCACGTCTGGTTCAGTGGAGTTACTGTTATCCCAGGGAAGCATATTTTAGCACTCAGGTGGAACATGTGAAAACTTTCTTACCATTGCAGAAAGTTATGGAGGAGGAACTGTAAAAGACATGGTCATTTCTTTTTCATTGTGTGCTTTTATAGTGATGCTGGAGAAATTTCAAGTATTGCTTCTGTTTTCCAGTCTTAAGGATATTTAATAAGTATAGATGTATCTATATCAACAGCTCCCCCACACAATATGGTGTCCCTACAGTGCCTCACAAAGTATTATGTCCCTACAGGCCCTCAGGCAAGTATGATGTCTCCACAGCCACGCACATATTATTATGGTCCTCTCACACAAGTATGATGTCTCCACAGCCACACACATATTATTATGGTCCTCTCACACAAGTATGATGTCCACACAGCCACACACATATTATTATGGTCCTCTCACACAAGTATGATGTCTCCACAGCCACGCACATATTATTATGGTCCTCTCACACAAGTATGATGTCTCCACAGCCACGCACATATTATTATGGTCCTCTCACACAAGTATGATGTCTCCACAGCCACGCACATATTATTATGGTCCTCTCACACAAGTATGATGTCTCCACAGCCACACACATATTATTATGGTCCTCTCACACAAGTATGATGTCCACACAGCACCTCACACATTATGATTTCCTCACAAGCAAGTATGATGTCCCCACAATACCTCACACATTATGATGTCCCCACAGTACCTCACACATTATGATGTCCCCACAGTACCTCACACATTATGATGTCCCCACAGTACCTCACACATTATGATGTCCCCACAATACCTCACACATTATGATGTCCCCACAGTACCTCACACATTATGATGTCCCCACAAACAAGTATGAGGTCCCCATCGAATCATGGCTCAGAGCCCTTCACACACCATAATGTCCCCAAAGCCACACATGCAGTATTATTTCCCCACATTCTTTTACACAGTATTATGGCCCCAAATCCCTTTATTCAGTATTATGTCCCTACAGTGCCACACAGTATTATGTCCCCACAACCCACAAAAAATATGCTTCCACAGCCCCTCACATAGCATGATGTCCCCTCAGCCACTCACACAGTATTATGTCTCCAAAGCCACTCACGTTGTTATGGTCCTCCCACACAAGTATGATTTCCCCACAGGCCTTCTCACAGTATCATGTCCCCATAACCCCTCACACACAATTTTGTCACCACAGCCTCTCATACAGTAATATGTTCCCACACCCCTTCACACATTATTATGTCCCCACATCTCCTCACACTAGTATGATGTTCCCTCAGTACTTCCACAAGTATGACATCCACACAATGCCTTACATAGCTTGATTTCCCCAAAGCCCCTCACACTGTATAATTGCCCTCCACACAAATATGATATTTAAATAGTCATTAGATTTATTGTGCTACTTATATTAAAATGTCTAACATTAAAAGCAGCTACAGTGCAGCTTCCGTGTCTATGGAAGAGAGAGAGAGAGAGAGAGATCTGGTGGCCGGATCAGTGCTATGCCTGATCAGGCACCCATAGACTTGTATTGTATGACCAAGCCTGACATGCTGCAAGGACATGCGGCGCGATCCGGCGCTAATACATGTCAATGAGAAAAAATGAATCCGGCGGTAAAAAAAAAAAAACGGATAAGTTTTTTTCCAAAAAATGACGGATTGCGCGTGACGGCGAAAAAATGATGTGTGAAAGAGGCCTAACTCTAATTTATCTGTTAGACCATATTATTAACAGAAGCCCAGATTCTTGAAAATGATTGATCATTCTGTGGCTAAGCATTTGAAC
Source organism: Oophaga sylvatica (assembly GCA_033576555.1). Classification (NCBI taxonomy): domain Eukaryota; kingdom Metazoa; phylum Chordata; class Amphibia; order Anura; family Dendrobatidae; genus Oophaga; species Oophaga sylvatica. The sequence goes on along the minus strand of JARQOD010000002.1, from coordinate 550,851,904 downwards.
ATTTCCACACATTTAGGAAGGTTTGTCATCCTGCTAGATAGAACAATATTATTACATCGTGATTGTTTTGTGTAAGTAAGCAATTGTGTAAATTTATTGGGGGAAATCGCTAAATAAATAAGCACCACAAAACAGAATATACCATACAAAATAGTCATACATAACGTGAAATAGTAGGACATTTTAATTCAGCAGCTACTCACAGACATTGATGCTGCCACTTCTGTGACACGCTACGCAATCTCATCCAGCCAAGACCAAGCTTACTTGATTACGGTGTATATTCTGCAGCACACAGTATTTCGAGGTACAAAATGGGAACACAAAAGTTATGATTTTTTTTTACATTACAAATATTTTACACGTAAGTAACCCTAGAAAAGAATGACTATGCATAAATTATTCTGGGGTGCTTTAGTTCAAAGGTAAAAGTTTCAGTTCAATATACTATATTCTGGCCTAAGGTAATCGGATTGTTGGTGCTCCCCCTGACATCTGTCTTTCCTCTGTTATTCTCGCTAGAAATGTATGAATAAATTGATAATTGGGTGTCGGGGACGCATCCCATTAACAACGAATTATTCCGCCTGCTTGTAAAGTTATTCATAAATATTGAGGAGGGATAACAGAGGAACTTTACAACATAGATGAATCCTACACAAGCCCATGCTGATTATGCTTCCTGTAATTCCGTCAGGAAATCTGCTCTCAACCACCAAGTGCTGTGACTCCCATCCCTCCCTGCATTTCCCCTGGCTCAATTTCCACGTTTGATCCCATCACAGAAGAAGAAGTCTCCAGACTCCTCTCTTCCTCTCGTCCGACTACATGCACTACCGACCCCATTCCCTCACACCTCCTCCAGTCTCTCTCTCCAGTTGTCACAACTCACCTAACTACAATCTTTAATCTCTCACTCTCCTCTGGCATTTTCCCATCCTCCTTCAAACACTCCATCATTACTCCACTACTAAAGAAACCCGCTCTCGACCCTTCCTGCACAAACAACTACAGACCGGTCTCCAATCTCCCCTTCATCTCTAAACTTTTGGAGCGCCTAGTCTACTCCCGCCTTACCCGTTACCTCTCCACTCACTCCCTCCTAGACCCTTCACAGTCCGGCTTCCACCCCCTACATTCGACCGAAACTGCACTCATCAAAGTAACCAATGACCTTCTGACAGCAAAACGTAACGGTGACCACTCTCTGCTCATTCTTCTCGACCTTTCTGCAGCTTTCGACACGGTTGACCACCGTCTCCTACTGTCTAGGCTCCAGTCACTAGGTATTAAAGACACTGCTCTCTCCTGGTTCTCTTCCTATCTTTCTGACCGCTCCTTCAGTGTTTCGTTCTATGGCTCCACATCATCTCCTCTTCCTCTCACTGTCGGTGTACCCCAGGGCTCAGTCCTTGGCCCCCTTCTCTTCTCTCTCTACACGGCCCCAATTGGACAGACCATCAGCAGATTTGGCTTTCAGTGCCATCTTTATGCTGATGACACACAACTATACACGTCATCCCCCGACCTTACCCCCGCTGTACTACAGAACGCCACCGACTGTCTGTCCGCAGTCTCCAACATCATGTCCGCTCTCTATCTGAAACTTAACCTCTCCAAAACTGAACTTCTTCTGCTCCCGCCGTCTACTAACCTCCCTAAATCTGACATTTCCCTCTCCGTGGGCGGCACCATAATAACACCCCGGCAGCAGGCTCGCTGTCTGGGTGTTATGTTTGACACCAATCTCTCCTTCACCTCCCATATACAATCTCTTGCCCGCTCTTACCGCCTACACCTAAAGAACATCTCTAGAATCCGCCCTTTTCTCACCATGGAAACAACAAAAACCCTCACTGTAGCATTGATCCACTCCCGCCTGGACTACTGCAACGCTCTATTACTTGGCCTCCCCATTACTCGACTATCGCCTCTCCAGTCCATCCATAATGCAGCAGCCAGGTTCATCCATCTGGCTAATCGGTACTCGGACGCGTCCGCTCTTCGCCAGTCCTTACACTGGCTGCCCATTCATTATAGGATCCAATTCAAAGTACTGGTTCTCACCGACAAAGCTCTCCACAGTGCAGCACCCCCCTACATCTCCTCCCTCATTTCTATCTATCGGCCTAACCGACTGCTGCGCTCTGCAAACGACTTTCGACTAACCTCTGCACTAATCCGTACCTCCCACTCCCGACTCCAAGACTTCTCCCGCGCTGCGCCAATCCTCTGGAATACTCTACCCCAAGAAATTAGGACTATCCACAATTTGCATGGTTTCAGGCGCTCCCTCAAAACACATCTGTTCAGAGCGGCCTATCACATTCACTAATCAAAGTCATTCTATGTGTAAGTGTGTGTGTGTGTAGCCCATTCACTATCTCCATCCATCCCTCACTCCCTGAAGATGGCTGGACCATCATTGTAAATGCACCATTGTATATACACACCTGTACTTTGTATCTCCCCCACCTCATTGTAGATTGTAAGCTCTCACGAGCAGGGTCGTCTTATTTTGCTTTAATTATTGTATTGTTAACGTTGTTACTTATGACTTGTGTCTTGAAACTGTTAAACTGTAAAGCGCTGCGGAATATGATGGCGCTATATAAATAAAGATTATTATTATTATTAATTCAGTTATGGTCCGTCATGTTTAGTCCCACCACTTCTAAATGAAGCGATTCCGCAAGCATGAAATCTGTCTTTATTTTACTAGTGTGTGGCAGGCTCAAGGCTTTATCTTATACAAAAGCACCAATTGCAGGATTTCTATAAGTTCTAAAAAATTGACATTAGATGCTTGTCATGGGATGATGTTTATTGGCTTTACTCAACTCTGATATTTATAGTTTTACATTTAGTCGTTTTTCTTTGCTTTGTGCGCCCCTAGGAATTAGCACACACAATAATCCAATGGGAAGAGGCGTTCTATATTGTGTTCATCTGTGACTATGAGTTCTTTTAGAACTAAAATGTTAAGTGCTTTCTTTTATATTTCCATTCTCGTGAAAAATATCAGTTTGCATTGTATTCAACCCTCACTGCTGTTTCAGTTAAAAATGAATCATAGGGAACAATGGAAGATCTAACTGTCCTGCCTGCTTTACCCTGGGTTAGCACATATTATTTACGATTATAATAAATGGTATTACCAGAGTAATATTTCTTTATCTATATGAAAATCAAAGACTTTTTCTAACATCCTCTGATATTAGGTGCCTTATAACTGGCTGCAAGTGCATGAAATAAAAGTCTCAATGTTATTTCAGATTACCTCTTATTGATGTTCCAAGATATCTTTTTTAGGGCCTTGGGCCCTTATTTACAGATTTTTTGTGGTTTAAGTGTTATGACATGGAAAGATCCATTTTTGCACAGATATATGTTGCCTCGAGGATAAATCCGGCTAGTAGGGCATGTGAACTGGGTTTTGGTTGCCACTCGCTCTTATAAACGCGGTATTCCATAAACTAGTGGATCAGGAACATCGGTGGCAGGAGAGTGGTGAATGGACAATATGGAAAGTATGGTTTGCAAATTCGGAAGTACCGTATTTATTTTTATTATTTTATTTCCTAAAGAGCTAAGTTGCTTATTCAGTGAAACTAATTTAAAAGGTGGCTTGCCATGGTTGGAAAGCTTAGAGGTACTCATGGTACCAGTAAATTCTATTCTATATTTTCATTAGATTTGTATAAAAAAAAGAGAGAATAGGTTGTATGGTCTGTTTTGTGGTCTTGCTTGTATTAAAAGCATATTTTTGACCTCTTGTCATTTTCTTCATGTGGACAGGTGAGCGAACGAGGAGGAGAAGATGTCAAGTGGCCTTTAGTTATATCCCACAGAATGAAGATGAACTTGAACTTAAAGTTGGGGAGATCATTGAAGTCCTTGGAGAAGTAAGGCTCAGCTTTTATGGTTCCGAATGCTATACTTAAAGTCATATAAATGTTTAAGGGGGATGCGGAGTCCCCAACAATAGTTAAAATTAAGAAATAGAGGTGTTCAGTTATGCAGTGCTCTCCTTCAAAAATTAGGATAGTCTATGGACATTTCATGTCTTCAGTCTTGGAGGAGAGCAGCTGTATGTTGAGCGCTGTATTAAAATAACACTGAATTCCATTGGTTGTACATGTATTGCATAGAGAAGTAGACTGACATTGTTACATATAAATCCCCTCTGTCATACTACACTCCTCCTTGATGTGGGAAGTGAAACAGAAAAAGCACAACAATATGAGGATTTTTCTACCAAAAAGGTAAAAATGTATTAAATATACAATAAACACCAAGCTTATATGTTAAAACCTAGTAACCTCAGATGTGAGAGACACAGTTGGCTACAGACACCTTTATGCACACCCTACTGGTATAATGCATCATAGCAGATTTATATAAAATATTAAATTTTAATAAAAGAGAGAAACAAGCAGCCTGTAAATAATAGGTCTTGCTAAGTGTATTAAATGCAGTTAATTAAAGTGCCTGTGCGTTATGCCCTTGAAGAAGTGTGGACTAAACACGCGTCGGGTTGGAGGGACACGGCACTGACACCACACACCTTGTAAGTATATCCTGAGAGGTTCAATGCCTGTTTTCATTGCGCTACACTTTGCCACTTGTGGTCTATTTGCCTTAATAAGACTGACTTGTTGACCCAAAGCCCAAAACTTATAGGGCATTCCTATGTTAATACAATTGATTATTTACTCCTCATAGGACTTGGGCACACAACTAAAATCTTACCTCAGCACAGGCACTTTAATTCACTGCATTTACTACTCTTAGCAAGACCTATTTTTTACAGGCTGTTTGTTTCTCTCTTTTATTTAAGTTTAATATTTTATATAAATCTACTAAGATGTATTATACCAGCAGGGTGTGCGTAAAGGTGTCCGTAGCCAACTGTGTCTCTCACATCTGAGGTTACTAGGTTTTAACATTTAAGCTTGTTCTTCATTGTATATTTAATAAATTGTTACTCCTCATATTGTTGTGCTTTTTCTGTTTCACCTCCCACATCATGTAGGAGTGTAGTGTGACAGAGGGGATTTATATGCACATGACATTTTTTTCTTGGATCTTTGTTTGATATAAATGCCATTGTTACATGTAGTAATATCAAGGGCTAAGCATACAGAAACCCATTTACTCATTCTTTAACCATGGATGTGAGTCACATAAAGAAGAGAGCGCCTGGAATTATGCTTTATTATTTTCATAATTACGTTAATGTACAAGTAATTGCCACCTAGGGCTGCATTCACACATCCATTTAACATGTCTGTGTGCTGTCCACTGTTTCAGATTAAGAGTTTCATTGATCCATACATACAGTACTTGCATTTTAAAAATGGATTTGTGCTACTGATCCGTGAGACTCGAGGCATGTTATATTCTTGCTTGTTTTGTGGATCAAACTCGGGGAATAAAGCCTATGATGATCTGATAAACACTGATGAACAATAGAAGATATACTTTGTAGTTCCATGTTTCTTTTGTTTTTCATATAAACATTGTTAAGAGTCACTGGATAAAAGTTCACACAGTCTACCTGCGTCTGTTTTACACAGATGATAAAATACCGTATTTTTCAGACTATAAGACGCACCTACGTTTTAGAGGAGGAAATTAGAAGAAGGTAATTGAAGCAAAAAATGTGGTCAATTCAGAATAGGGGATATTAAGTACAGAATCGACCACATTTTTTGCTTCAATTATTTTAAAGTCTTTATATAGTGCTAACATATTCCGCAGCGCGGTACAGTTTGCGCACATTATCATCGCTGTCCCCGATGGGGCTCACATTCTAAATTCCCTATCAGTATGTCTTTGGAATGTGGGAGGAAACCGGAGAACCTGGAGGAAACCCACGCAAACACGGGGAGAACATACAAACTCCTTGCAGATGTTGTCCTTGGTGGGATTTGAACCCAGGACCCCAGCGATGCAAGGCTGCAGTGCTAACCACTGAGCCACTGTTCTGCTGGAGACCAATCATACCAGGATAAGCATGGGGCCATGCTTACCAGGATGGGGATGGGGGCCAATCATACCAGGATAAGGATAGGGCCATGCATACCAGGATGGGGGCCAATCATACCAGGATAAGGATGGGGCCATGCATACCAGGATGGGGATGGGGGCCAATCATACCAGGATAAGCATGGGGCCATGCATACCAGGACGGGGATGGGAGCCAATCATACCAGGATAAGGATGGGGCCATGCATACCAGGATGGGGCCAATCATACCAGGATAAGGATGGGGCCATGCATACCAGGACGGGGATGGGGGCCAATCATACAAGGATAAGGATGGGGCCATGCATACCAGGATGGGGAAGGGGGCCAATCATACCAGGATAAGGATGGGGCCATGCATACCAGGATGCTATTAAAGAAAAATAAATATTCATGGCCCTCCACGTCCATGGGCGTGAAATGCAGTTAATATTCATTTCTCTTTAGCAGCGGGCACGGGAGTAAGCAGCAGCCGCCGTTTCCTGCATCCTGTGACCCGCTGCTTCGCCGCTGCCGCTCCCACACTTCCCCACCGCAGCCAGAGCAGGTACATCCGAACTATAAGATGCAATCCCCATTTTCCTCCACATTTTTGGAGGAAAAAATTGCGTCTTTTAGTCTGAAAAATAAGGTAGACCTGGATGTGTGAATGTAGCCTAAGCGCTTGTTCAGACGAGCATGTTGTATGTATTGTGTGGGTTATGTTTGGACACCACACAAGCCAATGTTATTAAATAGGGCTGTCCAGTATGCACTACTCCCTTCCGAATTTTGGATAAGACTCACCCATTTAAGTCTATCGATGTGAAAAATAGAATGGATCCCATACGGATCATTTGTATTGCATCCATTTTTTACAGATACATTACAGTTGAATGTATTCCATACAGATGTTATGTGTCATGTGGATGACTCACGGATGGTATACAGATAGAATACTAATGTGAAAAACAGACATACCGATGACAATGAGAATCATCTGTTTTTTTTCTGGTTGAAAATTGGATAATTTTTCATACGTTCATCTAAACTCAACCTAAAGGTGATATATTTTTGGTACAATAAAAAAACTGTCTTCCATGTTGAGATTTTAGGAGTTAGAAAATATATATTCTGTCAGTAGAACTGAGACCACATAAGATTTATTGCTCTAGGGGAAGAAATAACTTTTTTTTCTTTTATGCGCTCTCCTTTTATGTTAGTTGTGAACGGTGGGTGTTTATTGAGTGAAATGGCTTTACTATTTTTATTCTTAGTGTGCCTTATATGTAGGCGTTCCCATGGAGTTGCTGATGTGTGGGTTTTATGTCACTCGCATACAGACCTTTTGAATTTGCAATAATTAATTAGAAACTAACTTCTATTAAACTTGCTCAGAATGTATTTTTTAGAAAGCGTAACTTTGATTTAAAGGGCACTCCACCAAAGCATTACATGGCAAGCCTAAATGAAATGCAGGAGCTCCTCAATGCCAGTGCTTCCTCCCTTACTTACTCCATCATAATGCAGGCAATAATCACAGGCTTTATTGGGGCCTTACTGTTCCTAGGTATTCCACACAGAAGACCTGCCAACCTGTTTCCTGAACCTGGAGCCCTCTCGCAAAACTTGATTTTCCTGCATTTTAGAAAGAATTGTTAGTCGTTAATTTAGATAATGACATTAATGATCAATTCTATTCTCACATGTACATTACCAGTGATTACATGGACACTGCTGCTGTGTCCATGTGATCATGAAAGGGATTGTGGCTGTAACTGACAGTCACACTATTACTAGACTGAAGGGCAGGTCTTGTCACATGTTCCTCCACCAACAACCATTGTATGGACAGAAGTGCTGGTCAGTCCAGAGACCTGAGCATCCAAAGGTAGGACTGCAACCCCAAAACAATCTATAGACTTCCTACAAATCTATCTTCTTAGAAATAAGGATTATAATTACTATATAACCACAAAAATGGAAAGCACAAATTTAGAAGTAAATGGGCAAAGCACATGGCTGGAGACACAGCACACCAGGGGGTCAGATATGGAGACACCACAGGGGCAGAAGAGCAGTAAAGTCAGCAAAGGAAAAGCAATGAGGGAGAATCCAGAAACCCTTATTTCTAATTACACTAAAGATGAAGAAAAAAGGAGAACCAACGTGGTATTCCGCACAGACCATCTCTCAGCCTGGCACACCGCCCTGTGCAAGCAGTATAAACATATATCTCAGTGCAACACCAATACTGGCCGGCAGATTAAAATTAAAAACAACGCAGAAGATGACACCAACTCACTCACCATAAGTTTGTACAACACTGGCACCATCATGGTGCAAGGGACTGAGGACAATCTGCAGCAGTTTGAAAACCATTTTACTGATATCAGTGAACAGGCAAAAATCCCTAGAAAGCCACTTTCAGAGGCCATTTCTAATGCTCACATATCTACACAGACCCCCAGGGCCTCTACCCCCAGCACTTCACACCTCTCCCCTGAGAACATCAGAGACTCTCTATCTCAATTAGAAGGAGACTTGGCTCAAATTAAGGAAGAAATTCAAAGAAACTCACATGGAAATGCAAATGACCAAGCAACAAATGAGATCAATAAGCTGAAATGCGAGTTCATGTCAGCTCTCCAGAAAATAAGAGAGGAAATGTGCAAATTACAAAATAACAATGAAAGGCTCAGAAAGGAGATAGCAGAACTCAAAACGCAGAGTCCTCAATGTCTGACCCAGCAGGGGGCAATGGAAACTAGCCAGAGAGCAGACAATATGGCCTCCACTGACCAGAATGTGGAGACCCCAAACAACAACACAGCAATAACTAACAATATGAATAATCCTGAAACCAAGAAAAGTGAACCAGCGAGAAGCGAACCATCCACCAGCAAAGCCAGCATCACAGACCCCCACCAGCAGCCACTTAACCCATCCCAGACACCACAAAGCCCTGATATCGTCCTAATAATGGACTCAAATGGGAAGTACCTAAATGCACAACGGCTATTCCCAGGAAAACAGGTCAGAAAAATCCACTGTGCAACTATTGAACAGGTGACAGAGGTCATCAATAATCCACGTTTTACCAACCCAAACCATATCATTATACACACAGGTACAAACAGTCTGCCAGACCAGCACAAGCAGATCGCAGCGCAACTGGCCCAACTAGCAAAGAAGCAAAACTAAAATTCCCAGACAGCAAAATCATTCTGTCATCTCTGCTCCCAACAAAGGACATATCCAGGCAAACCACCCAAAGCATCAATATGGAACTGACAGAAAAGGTCAAGACTGTCCCAAACGTGACCCTGGCACAACACCTTTCCATAAACCACCATCACCTATATGATAATAAGCACCTCAACCAACAAGGGGTCAGCCTCCTGGCCAAAGAGCTGAAAGACATCGTACTAAACAGAGGACCCAGGCCTGGATTCAACAGTAACCAACATCACACCGAAAGACCCCTAACAATAAAAAGACAGAAAACCCCAATCCTATCTCCAGAAGCTGGAAACAAAGCTCTTCACCCAAAATCAGACCATCAGAGGAGGAGACCTCCATGGAGGGGTCCACCGACCCCACACAGACACACGCAGAGCAGAGATATGGATGAGGTAAAGACCCTGCTCAGCGCACTATGCAGGAAACTAATGTGACTGGATGGAACCAAGCACACCTACAAAACAGTCAGAAATCCAGTTTGTCCTACACAGCCATACTCATTACAAGGTATATACACACAAGATAAATAGAAAAATGACTTCACTTACAATCAGCAGCTGGAACATTCAGGGTCTCAACACCTCGACCTTTGGATGTAAAACAAATGACCCGGACTTTATACAAAGACTGAAAAATATAGACATCCAGATCCTCCTGGAAACATGGACCAGAGCCGAAAATGAATCCCTGGCGCCCATCGGATACAGGGAAATCTCTGTCCCTGCCCTGAAAAATAAAAACATCAAACAGGGCCGGAGCTCAGGAGGAATACTGATCTGATATAAAGATGAGCTCCACCAATACATCAAACCGGTGAAGAGAGGAGGCAGCCACATATGGATCAGGATCAGCAGCTCCATCCTCACCTCTCAGTCTGATGTCCACCTCTGCGCCACCTATATACCACCGCCAGAGTCCCCCTACTTCAATCCAGAGAGCTTCGAGATCTTACAAAGAGAAGCCGCCTACTATCAGGCCCTGGGCAAAGTTCTCATCTTTGGGGACCTCAACGCAAGAACAGGGAGAGAAAACGACTTCCTGACCACGGATGGGAACATCTACATATTTGGAGCAGAGAATGACGGCCAAGACTCAGTACACACAGAGAGAAACAGCTATGACAGTACAGTCAACAAAAGTGGTAAAAAGCTCCTGAACGTATGTAGAAGTTTAGGACTTCATATTCTTAATGGACGTACCAAAGGAGACTCTTTAGGGAGGTATACACTAAACTCCCATGTAGGGAGGAGTGTAGTAGATTATGCCATTAAGACATGAACCGGGCAAATATCAGCGCCTTCATAGTCACCCCACAAACGCACCTGTCAGACCACAGCCAACTTCTTCTGTACTTGAAATCTACAGAGAAACCACCCACTCAAAAGCCACAACATAGCAGCCTCTTCAACTGGCCTCCATCATATAAATGGTCCAAAACGTCGGCACTAAAGTATAAAGAGGCTCTCAGCAGACCCGAAATACAACGGATGCTCCACCACTTCTACAACCACGAGTACCAGCCTAACCCAAAGGGAGTGAGTCAAGCTACAAAAGACCTCAACAATATATTCTATGCAATGGCCAGACTGTCCGACCTTAAAAAAGTTGACTACAAGAGACCAAAAGAAAAACAGACCAACGGTTGGTTTGACAGAGAATGTAAAGCCGTACGGAAGACCCTGAGAACAGCCTCAAACAAGAAACATAGAGACCCCAACCACCCTGGTCTGAGGGAAGCCTATGAAACCATACAAAGACAGTACAAAACCATCCTCAGGAGGAAGAAGCAGAGTTACATCTCTACCAAGCTTAACCAACTCCAAGATGCTCTTCAAGACAATTCCTTCTGGAACTATGGAACCACATGGGCACAAAAGACAAGAAAAACAACATCCATATCCAAAATGGCAACATCTGGCTCCAGTACTTCAGAGACCTCTATAAAGACATCCCAAAGCAAAAACTAAACCAAGAACAGGAAAACATAATGGCAAAATTAAAAGCAATGGAGGAAAAAGTAAAAAATTTCCAAAACCCAGTGGATACACCTATTACATTACAGGAAGTAGCAGAGAGAATCTCTTCCACAAGATGTAGAAAAGCCGGTGGCCTGGATGGAATCCCACCAGAAATGCTGAAGTACAGCCCACCAGAAATACAGGCTGCAATGGTTAAACTCTTCAATATTGTGCTAAGTGCCGGCTACTTCCCTCGTACCTGGAACCAAGGCCTCATCACACCCATCCACAAGAATGGGGACAGGTATGACCCAGCCAACTACAGAGGCATATGTGTCAGCAGCAACCTGGGGAAACTGTTCAACAGCATCCTGAACAAGAGGATCCTCAGTTTCCTCACCGAACATAACGTCCTCAGCAAGAGCCAAGCAGGGTTCATGCCAAACCACCACACCACTGACCACATCTATACCCTGCACAGCCTCATCCAGAGACACGTCCACAATACAAAGAACGGGAAGATATACGCCTGTTTCGTGGACTTTAAAAAGGCCTTTGATTCGGTGTGGCACCCGGGCTTATTCCTGAAACTGCTGGAGAGCGGAATAGGAGGAAAGACCTACGATGTTATCAAAAGCTCCTACACCGAGAACCTCTGCAGTGTGAGTGTGAACGGTAAAAGAACGGCTTATTTCCAGCAGAGCCGTGGAGTCAGACAAGGCTGCAGCCTAAGTCCAACGCTCTTCAACATTTACATCAACAAGCTGGCTACCGCTCTGGAATCTTCCACAGCACCAGGCCCCACCCTCCACGACACCCAGGTGAAATTCCTGCTGTATGCAGATGACCTGCTGCTTCTGTCACCAACCGAGAAAGGCCTCCAAGACAACCTGAAAATCTTAGAGAAATTCAGCTCCACCTGGGCACTACCGGTCAACCTAAAGAAAACCAACATCATGGTGTTCCAGAGGAGAAAGAGAAAATTAGACCAGCACCCTTCATTTGTCCTCAACAACTGTGCCCTTACAGGAACAGACAAATATACCTACCTGGGCCTAGAGATTCACCGGTCAGGAAGCTTCAAACAAGCCATAGAGACCCTGAAAGACAAGGCATGTAAAACCTTCTTTGGCATCCGAAGGAAACTTTACCATCTGAAGCCACCAGTGAGGGTATGGTTAAAAATCTTTGACACTGTAACGGGTCTGGGAGGCGGAACCTCTGAGCTTTATTATACAAGGAGGCTTTCCTTGTAAAGGAGCGGGTGGCGCCCGGGGAGACGGACAGGAAGTCACGGCAAGTGACAGGGACAGTCTCTGGATAGACGGGCAGGTAGTCACGGCAAGTGACCGGGGCAGTCTCTGGAAGGACAGGCAGGTAGTCACGGCAAGTGACCGGGGCAGTCTCTGGAAGGACAGACAGGTAGTCACGGCAAGTGACCGGGGAAGTCTCTGGAAGGACAGGTATATACGACCTGAGATGGTGGAGCCTCCCGGTAGGCTAGCAGGCAGCTGACAGATGAACGCCCCCAAGTGAGCAGGCGAGAGTCTCTGGAATAGACGATGGTCACCGCATGTGACGTCCGAACCTCCGGGTAGGTCTGCAGGCAGATGGCAGATGAACGCCCCCAAGTGAGCAGGCGAGTGTCTCTGGAATAGACGATGGTCACCGCATGTGACGTCCGAACCTCCGGGTAGGTCTGCAGGCAGATGGCAGATGAACGCCCCCAAGTGAGCAGGCGAGATTCTCTGGAATAGCCGATGGTCACCACCGGTGACGGCCGAACCTCCAGGTAGGCTTGCGGACAGGAAGCAGACAGCAAACTGGCAGGAGACAGGCAGGTAACTGGTAACGGAACCTGAGGGCTGAAGCAGAGTAAACAGTGCAACAACATTGCTCGGGCACCTCCATTAAGGAGGGAGTACTTTATATAGGGTGGAGTCCTCCGGCATTGGTCGGGGACCTTTATTGAAAGATGCGCGCGGTCCCTTTAAGAGCGGGGGAGCGCGCGGGCGCGCGCCCTAAGTCCAGCAGCAGGGAAGGAGCGCGCGACCCCAGCAGGGCGGAAGGAGGACGCCGAGCGTGGGTAAGGGGGGCGACGTCCCTGCCTGGCAGAGGACGCTGGCGCAGGGGAACAGCGTCCCTGCCTGGCAGAGGGCAGGGACGCCGGCGCTACAGTACCCCCCCTTTAGGCCCCCCCTTTTTTAGGCCAGAAAGAAATTTAGCTAGGATGAGAGGGGCATGGATGTTCTCCCGAGGCTCCCACGTTCTCTCCTCAGGACCAAACCCCTTCCAATCCACCAGAAAATAGGTCTTTCTTCCTACCCTTTTGGTGGCCAAAATGTTCTCTACCTCAAATTCGTTCTCAGCAGACAGTGGAGCAGGAGGTGTACCTGTAGACTTGACAAAAGAGTTAAGTACCACTGGTTTGAGGAGAGATACATGGAAGGAGTTAGGAATCCGCAAATTGACCGGGAGTTTCAATTTATAGGACACTGGGTTGATCTGACTGATGATCTCCAGAGGACCGATGAACCGAGGACCTAACTTGTAGGAAGGAATCTTGAGCCGAACATACTTGGACGAGAGCCAGACCTTATCCCCAGGACAGAATTGAGGGGGATCCAGACGTTTCTTGTCAGCATGTCTCTTCATGCGCTCGGATGACAGAATGAGTGCGGACCGGGTACTCTCCCATATGGAGGAGAATTCGTTAACCAGGGATTCCGCAGCTGGATTGTCCACAGAGATGGAAATAGGTACAGGGATCCGAGGATGTTGACCGAAGACTACAAGAAACGGAGATTTGGAGGAAGATTCGCTCTCGTGATTGTTGTACGAAAATTCGGCCCAAGGCAGGAGATCCACCCAGTCAGAATGGTGGGCATTAACGAAGTGCCGGAGATAACTGGTCAGAATCTGATTGATTCGCTCGACTTGACCATTGGACTGTGGGTGGTAAGCGGAGGAGAAATCCAGGGTGACGTCTAGCAACTTACAAGTGGCTCTCCAGAAACGTGAGGTGAACTGCACCCCACGATCCGACACAATGTGACGAGGCAGACCATGAAGACGGAAGATGTGGCGGATAAAGTCTTTAGCCAACTCGGGTGCAGACGGAAGCCCTGGCAGGGGAATGAAGTGAGCCATCTTGGAAAATCGGTCAACGACCACCCAAATGACCGTACAACCAGCAGAGACGGGAAGATCCGTTATGAAGTCCATGGCTATATGCTGCCAGGGGGCAGCGGGTACAGGAAGCGGGAGAAGACGGCCGGCAGGCAGGTGTCTCGGAACTTTGTTGCGGGCACAGGAGGCACAGGCAGAAACTAAGTCTATTACATCCTTGTGCAGGGTAGGCCACCAGTAATGCCGGGTAATGAGCTGGAGGGTCTTTCTCTGACCAGCGTGGCCAGCTAGTTTAGACGAATGACCCCAGTGGAGGATCCTCTCCCGATCAGGTACCGATACGAACGTCTTACCAGGAGGGAGACGATTTAGACTCACGGGAGCCACCTGCATCACTCTGGCGGGATCGATGATATGTTTAGGTTCCTCCTCGAGATCCGACACCAGGAAAGACCGGGACAAGGCATCTGCCTTGATGTTCTTGTCGGCTGGGCGAAAGTGTAAAAGAAAGTCGAAGCGGGCAAAAAACAAGGACCACCGGGCTTGGCGAGGGTTAAGTCTCTGGGCATGCTGGAGGTAAGCCAGATTCTTGTGGTCAGTGTAAATGATTACCGGATGAAGAGCCCCTCGAGTAGGTAACGCCACTCCTCCAATGCCAGCTTGATGGCCAATAACTCTCGGTCTCCTATGGAATAATTGCGCTCAGAAGAGGAGAAGAGTTTTGAGAAGAAGCCGCAAGATACCATTCTCCCGGAAGAAGACTTTTGAGTCAGTACCGCTCCGGCTCCAGAAGAGGAAGCGTCCACCTCCAGGAAGAACTGCTTGTTGCCGTCCGGGCGATGCAGCACTGGAGCGGAAGAGAAGGCCTGTTTTAAGGAAAGAAAGGCCTCCTCTGCTTCGGGCGTTCACTGTTTGGGGTTAGCATTCTTGCGGGTGAGCGCGGAGATTGGAGCAGTCCGGGAAGAGAAGTGCGGTATGAAGAGGCGGTAATAATTGGCGAATCCCAGGAACCGCTGAATGGCCTTCAATCCCTCCGGTCGGGGCCATTTCTCGATGGCAGATAGCTTCTCCGGATCCATTCTTAGGCCTGTCTGAGAAATGATGTAACCCAAAAACGGAAGCGAGGTCTGCTCAAAGAGACACTTCTCATATTTGGCAAAAAGGTGATTCTGCCTAAGCCTGAGCAGAACCTGACGAACATCCCTCCGGTGAGACTGGAGATCCGGAGAGAAGACCAAGATGTCGTCTAGGTACACCACAACGCAGGAGTAGAGCAGGTCCCGGAAGATGTCATTGACCAACTCCTGAAAGACTGCAGGAGCATTACAGAGACCAAAGGGCATCACCAAATACTCATAGTGGCCGTCCCGGGTGTTGAATGCCGTCTTCCATTCATCTCCCCGACGGATACGGACCAGGTTATATGCTCCACGAAGATCCAGTTTGGTGAAGATTCTAGCCCCCCTCAGACGATCAAACAATTCGGGAATGAGCGGAAGAGGGTACTTATTCTTCACCGTGATCAGGTTTAGGCCTCTGTAGTCAATACAGGGACGGAGAGAGCCGTCTTTCTTTTTTACGAAGAAGAAACCTGCTCCCGCTGGGGAGGTAGATTTCCGGATGAATCCCTTGGCCAAATTCTCCTCGATATATTCGGACATCGACCTGGTCTCAGCAGCCGACAATGGGTAAATACGCCCACGGGGAGGCGTAGTACCGGGTAGCAGGTCGATCGGGCAATCATAAGGTCTGTGAGGGGGTAATGTCTCTGCCTCCTTTTTATTAAAGACATCAGCGAACGACCAATATGGAATCGGGAGCCCTGGTAGATTAGTTGGTGTAGGAGAAGGAGGGACGGGATGAACAGGAACCAAACACGTTTTATGACAGTCCTGTCCCCAGCGAAGGATCTCTCCAGTCTGCCAGTCGAGCACGGGTGCATGCTTTTGGAGCCAAGGTAGACCTAATAAGAAAGCATGAGAGAGTCCAGGCAGGACATGAAACGAGATGCTCTCAGAATGCAACATTCCCACCTGCAGGGTTATGGCTTCAGTGATAAGTTGGATGGGACGTGGTAGGAGACCCCCGTCCACAGCAGCAACAGATACTGGTTCAACCAGATGTTTGGTAGGAATGCGATATTTCTCTACTAGAGCCTGTGAAACAAGATTCCCGGCTGCTCCAGAATCAAGTTGGGCTTGTTCGAAATAACGGCTCTCACCGAGGAGAATTGAGACTGACAGCAGCAGAGATGAAGAGGATTTATTCTTGTCTAGGTTGACCTCTCCGAGCGAACCTAGACACAGGCGTTTCCTGACCTCTCCGGACAGGTACGGATCCGGTGCTCCTTACTGCCACAGTAGAAGCAACTCCCCTCGGCACGGCGTAAGTCCTGACGGGCTTTGACCATCTTGGTCTGGTCGACCTGCATAGGCTCAGAAGTGTGTACCTGGGGAGAAGCGGAAGGAGTTACAGGTCTCTGAAAAGAAGGAGCTAGACGAGGAAACCTCTCACGGGTGACCTCTTTGGCGCGTTCCTGGAACCGTAGATCAATTAGATTAGCCAGAGTTATTAGGTCATCGAGAGAGGTTGGAATGTCTCGACCGGCAAGTTCATCTTTAATACGGCCGGACAGACCCTCCCAGAAGACAGATATCAGAGCATCATTATCCCAGGCCAGCTCCGAGGCAACGGTACGGAACCGTATGGCATATTGCCCCACGGTGAGACTTCCCTGACGGAGACACAACAGAGATGATGCAGAGGAGGTCTTCCGTCCGGGTTCGTCGAATACCTTCCGGAAGGCCGAGAGAAAAGCAGGCAGGTCAGACACCAGAGGATCTTCTCTCTCCCAGAGAGGATTGAGCCAGGCCAGAGCCTCTCCGGTGAGATGGGACATAATAAAGGCAATTTTGGCCCGGTCGGAGTTAAACTGGTGAGCCAGGAGTTCGAAATGCAGGGTACACTGGTTAATGAAACCCCGAGCCAGAGTAGGATCGCCTCCAAACCGTGGAGGAGCAGAAAGTCGAGGTCCAGGAACGGAAACCACGGAATTAGTAAGCAACGGAACTGCTGGATTGCGAGTCATGGCGCCAGTGGTGGTTGCTGGTGAAGTAGGCAGGGTGTCCAGGCGGGAATTAACATTCCGCAGATGACCCAGGATGGACTCCTGTTGAGACCTCTGACGAGACAGTTCATGACACAGGTCAGAGAGTGAAGGGGTTTGGGTGCCACCGGGTTCCATGGCCCGAGCAAACTGTAACGGGTCTGGGAGGCGGAACCTCTGAGCTTTATTATACAAGGAGGCTTTCCTTGTAAAGGAGCGGGTGGCGCCCGGGGAGACGGACAGGAAGTCACGGCAAGTGACAGGGACAGTCTCTGGATAGACGGGCAGGTAGTCACGGCAAGTGACCGGGGCAGTCTCTGGAAGGACAGGCAGGTAGTCACGGCAAGTGACCGGGGCAGTCTCTGGAAGGACAGACAGGTAGTCACGGCAAGTGACCGGGGAAGTCTCTGGAAGGACAGGTATATACGACCTGAGATGGTGGAGCCTCCCGGTAGGCTAGCAGGCAGCTGACAGATGAACGCCCCCAAGTGAGCAGGCGAGAGTCTCTGGAATAGACGATGGTCACCGCATGTGACGTCCGAACCTCCGGGTAGGTCTGCAGGCAGATGGCAGATGAACGCCCCCAAGTGAGCAGGCGAGTGTCTCTGGAATAGACGATGGTCACCGCATGTGACGTCCGAACCTCCGGGTAGGTCTGCAGGCAGATGGCAGATGAACGCCCCCAAGTGAGCAGGCGAGATTCTCTGGAATAGCCAATGGTCACCACCGGTGACGGCCGAACCTCCAGGTAGGCTTGCGGACAGGTAGCAGACAGCAAACTGGCAGGAGACAGGCAGGTAACTGGTAACGGAACCTGAGGGCTGAAGCAGAGTAAACAGTGCAACAACATTGCTCGGGCACCTCCATTAAGGAGGGAGTACTTTATATAGGGTGGAGTCCTCTGGCATTGGCCGGGGACCTTTTTTGAAAGATGCGCGCGGCCCCTTTAAGAGCGGGGGAGCGTGCGGGCGCGCGCCCTAAGTCCAGCAGCAGGGAAGGAGCGCGCGACCCCAGCAGGGCGGAAGGAGGACGCCGAGCGTGGGTAAGGGGGGCGACGTCCCTGCCTGGCAGAGGACGCTGGCGCAGGGGAACAGCGTCCCTGCCTGGCAGAGGGCAGGGACGCCGGTGCTACAGACTCTGTCATCGCCCCAATCCTCCTGTATGGCAGTGAAGTCTGGGGTCCTCACACCTACCCAGACTGGTCAAGATGGGATTCCAGCCCAACAGAAATATTCCACCTGGAATTCTGCAAGCACCTTCTCCAAGTCCATCGGAGCACCTCCAACAGTGCCTGCCGGGCCGAGCTGGGCAGATTCCCTCTACACCTAACGGTTCTAAAGAGGGCACTGTCATTCCGGGCTCACCTACGTAGGGGGCAATCCAAGCTCCCATCACCATAAAGCCCTGACACACGTAGGTGAAACAGAAAAACTAGGACCCTCGGAACAGCTCACCTAAACCCAACCTGACCAGAACACCAATCACAACAACCTGACAAAAGCCGAAATCAGGAAGATGGTAGACGAAGGCCAGGAGAGGTATGTCAGTGACTGGAAGAACGACATCATCAGCTCCCAGAAACTGACCATGTACCGGAGTCTACAGAGAGACTACAGTCTGGCCCCATACCTGGAGAAACTCCCGGACCCCAGAGACCGCCAGATCCTGAGCCGGTATAGACTCAGCGCCCACAGTCTGGCCATCGAATCCGGCCGACACAGGCAGAGCTACAAGCCCAGGGAGGAAAGACTATGCCAACACTGTGACCAGGAGGCCATAGAGGACGAAACCCATTTCCTGCTACACTGCTCCAAATACTCATCAGTGAGGGACACTCACTTCAGGAGACTCTCACATCTCTTCCCGGATTTCATCACCATGAAGGAGGAAGAGAAAACATATATCTTGCTGGGGGAAGAAGAGAGAGCAGCGGAGATAGCAGCGCGGTATGTGAGCGAATGTCATAGACTGCGAGAAAGAGAACTATGATATGCCATGGACTTCTATAGCCCCCACCCTGGATCTGCCCCCATCACCCCTCCCTATGCCATGGACTTTTATAGCCCCCACCCTGGACCTGCGCCCCCATCACCCCTCCCTATGCCATGGACTTCCATAGCCCCCACCCTGGATCTGCCCCTACTCAACATCCCTATCCCTATCCCCCTTTTGTACACTTGCTTTGGCAAAACTAATGTGTATTTAGTCCTGCCAATAAAGCTTCTTTGAATTGAATTGAATTGAATTGTGTGTAAGGAAAGCTGCACTAACAAGAGAAAGTGGCCGACACCTCTACCTGAGAGTCTGTCAGTGAGCTCGGTCTGACAGCTTAACAAGAAAGTTTGAAACTCTTATCAGTCTTTTTCTGAGCTCCTCTCAGCTGATTTATGACCACAGACTATATTAAAAATTGGGTGTTCCTGGAAACAGAAAACCTGCAAAAGCAAAATGATGTAAAATTTGTACTAAAATCCCATAACAAAAATGATTTTTAGCTCAAAATGCTTTAAAGAAAAGGAATTCTCCAAAAGGTGACCAACCCCTTTACACTCTAATCTGTTAAGGCATACCATAGATATAGGCAGTAACAATGTTATATTCAAGTGCTTCTCACAAAATTAGAATATCATCAATAAGTTAATTTATTTCAGTTCTTCAATACAAAAAGTGAAACTCATATATTATATAGAGTCATTACACACAGAGTGATCTATTTCACATGTTTATTTCTGTTAATGTTGATGATTATGGCTTACAGCCAATGAAAACCTAAAAGTCATTATCTCAGTAAATTAGAATACTGTGTAACACCAGTTTGAAAAATTATATTAAAATCCAAAATGTTGGCCTACTGAAATGTATAATAATGGCAACCGCAAAAAAAGTCCAGTTTCCCATTTATTTCTCTCTCCTCTGATATGATCTAGAACATCAGAGGACAGAGAAATGGGTCCCCCGAGCCCCCCCCAGTGCGCCGCCGAATTCTGTCGGCTGGCACCCGGAAACAATAGGAGATTTCTCCTATTGGTTCATTTTGATCACTGTGATAGACTCTATCACAGTGATCAAAATAAAAAAATAGTAAATCAAACACCGCTTTATCACCCCCTTAGTTAGGTTAAAATTATAAAATAAAAAAATGTATTTATTTCCATTTTTCTATTAGGGTTAAGGTTGGGGTTATAGATAGGGTTAGGGATAGAACTAGGGTTAGGGTTGGGCTAGGGTTAGAGTTGGAGCTAGGGTTAGGTTTGGGCTAGGGTTAGGGTTGGGCTAGGGTTAGGGTTGGGGCTAGGGTTAGGGTTGTGTTGGGGTCACAATTGGGGTTACGGTTGTGGTGTGGGGTTACGGTAGTGGTGTGGGGGTTACGGTTGTGGTGATAGGGATAGGGTTGTGTTGGGGTTATGGTTGTGTTGGTGTTACGTTTGGGGTGTTGGGTTAGGGTGGTGTTGGAGTTGGGGTTAGAGTTGTGGTTAGAGTTGGGATTAGGGTCAGGGGTAGGGCTGTGTTAGGGTTGGAGTTAGAATTCAGGGCTTTCCACTGTTTAAGTGCATAATGGGATCTCCAAACGCAACATGACGCCCGCCATTGACTTCCAGCCAATTTTGAGTGAAAAACGTAAAACGGTGCTCCCTCCCTTCTGAGCCCTGCCTTGCGCCAAAACAGTGGCTATCCCCCACATATGGGGTATCGGTGTACTCAGGAGAAATTGCACAACAAATTTTGTAGTCCATTTTCTTTTGTTACCCTTGTGAAAATAAAAAAGATTGGGTCTAAAGTAATTTTTTTGTGAAAAAAGTAAAACGTTCATTTTTTTTCCTTCCACATTGCTTTAGTTCTTGTGCAGGGTTAATAAACTTCTTGAATGTGGTTTTCAGCACCTTGAGGGGTGCAGTTTTTAGAATAGTGTCACTTTTGAGTATTTTCTGTCATACTGACCTACCAAACTCTCTTCAAATGTGAGATGGTCCCTAAAAAAATGGTTTTGTAAATTTTGTTGGAAAAATTAGAAATTACTGGTCAACTTTTAACCCTTATAACGTCCTAACAAAAATAATATGTTTAAAAATTGTGCTGATGTAAAGTAGACATTTGGGAAATGTTATTTATTAACTATTTTGTGCAATATGACTCTTTGATTTAAGGGCACAAAAATTAAACGTTTGAAAATTGCAAAATTTTCAAAAATTTTTCAAATTTCCTTTTTTTTCATAAATAAATGCAAGTCATATCGAAGAAATTTTACCATTAACATGAAGTACAATATGTCACGAAAAAACAACCTCAGAATCAGTGGGATATGTTGAAGCGTTCCAGAGCCATAACTTCATAAAGTGACAGTGGTCAGAATTGTAAAAATTGGCTTGATCATTAAGTGCAAAATTGGCTCTGTCACTAAGGGGTTAAACCACGTATTGGTAGTTTTGGCAGTATGGACAGGTGCCAAGTCTTGCTGGAGAATTAAATTTCCATCTCCGAAAAGCTTGTGGGCAGAGGGAAGCATGAAGTGCTCTAAAATTTCCTGGTAGTAGACGGCTGCGCTGACTTTGGTCTTGATAAAACACTGTGGACATACACACGTGGTCAAAATTGTTGGTACCCCTCATTTAATGACAGAAAAACCCACAATGGTCACAGAAATAACTTGAATCTGACAAAAGTAATAATAAATCAAAATTCTATGAAAATGAACAAATGAAAGTCAGACATTGCTTTTCAACCATGCTTCCACAGAATTTAAAAAAAAAATAAAATTCATGAAATAGGCCTGGACAGAAATGATGGTACCACTGAAAATAATGTGATAAAAGGGACATGTTAAATCAAGGTGTGTCCACTAATTAGCATCACAGGTGTCTACATTCTTGGAATCAGTGAGTGGGCTTGTATAGAGGGCTACAGATACTCACTGTGCTGTTTGGTGACATTGTGTGTTTCACACTCAACATGGACCAGAGGAAGCGAAGGAAAGCGTTGTCTCAGGAGATAGAAAGAAAATTATAGACAAATATATTAAAGGTAAAAGTTATAAGACCATCTCCAAGCAGCTTGATATTCCTGTGACTACAGTTGCACATATTATTCAGAAATTTAAATCTGTCACCCTAAATTGGCGGGATATTTAAATGATGGCAGTCAGGTCAGATGGGCGGTGTTTTGGGTACTTGCCTTAACATGTTGTTTGCCGCTGTCTCCATTATTTCTGGGAATTGTAGTCGTTGCATTCCATATAACGTGCCTGCGCATTGCAATCTGCAGGCAAAGCATACTGCGCGTGCGCAATTCAAGATTGCAATGCGCAGGCGCGTTATATGGAGGGCAATGACTACAATTCCCAGAAATAATGGAGACAGCGGCGAACAACATGTTAAGGCAAGTACCCAAAACACCGCCCATCTGACCTGACTGCCATCATTTAAATATCCCGCCAATTTCCGGTGACAGATTCCCTTTAAGCTCCATGGGACTGTAGCCAATCTCCCTGGACGTGGCCACAGGAGGAAAATTGATGACAGATCGAAGAGACGGATAATATGAATGTTACCAAAGCAGCCCAGAAAAACTTCTAAACAGATTAAAGGTGAACTTCAAGCTCAATGAACATCAGTGTCAGATCGCACCATCCATCGTTGTATGAGCCAAAGTGGACTTCATGGGAGACAACCAAGGAGGACCCCATTGTTGAAAAAAATCATAAAAAAGCCAGACTGGAATTTTCCAAACTACATGTTAACAAACCAAAAAGCTTCTGGGAGAATGTCCTATGGACAGATGAGACAAAAATGAAACTTTATGGCAAGGCACATCAGCTCTCTGTTCACAGATGAAAATATACTGTAAAACATGGAGGAGGCTCTGTTATGTTCTGGGACTGCTTTGCTGCATCTGGCACAGAGTGTATAGAATCTGTGCAGGGTACACTGAAATCTCAAGATTATCAAGGAATTCTAGAGAGATATGTGCTGCCCAGTGTCAGAAAGCTTGGTCTCAGTCACAGGTCATTGGTCTTGTAACAGGATAGTGACCCAAAACACACAGCTAAAAACACCCAATAATGGCTAAGAGGAAAACATTGGACTATTCTGAAGTGGCCTTCTATAAGCCCTGACCTAAATCCTATTGAGCATCTTTTGAAAGAGCTGAAACATGCCGTCTGGAAAAGGCAACCTTCAAACCCGAGACAACTGGAGCAGTTTGCTTTTGAGGAGTGGGACAAAATACCTGTCGAGAGGTGCAGAAGTCTCATTAACAGTTACTGGAATTGTTTGATTGCAGTGATTGCCTCAAAAGATTGTGCAATAAAATATTAAGTTAAGGGTACCATCATTTCTGTCCAGGCTTATTTCATGAGTTTTATTCTTTTTTAATTCTTTGGAAGCATGGTTGAAAAGCAATGTCTGACTTTCATTTTTTCATTTTCATAGATTTTTGATTTATTATTACTTTTGTCAGAGTCAAGTTATTTCTGTGACCATTGTGGGTTTTCCTGTCATTAAATGAGGGGTACCAACAATTTTGACCACGTGGGTACACCAGCTGATGACATGGCTCCCCAAACCATCACTGATTGTGCAAACTTCACACTAGACCTCAAGCAGCTTGGATTGTGGCCTCTCCACTCTTCCTCCAGACTCTGGGACCTTGATTTCCAAATGAAATGCAAATTTTACTTTAATTTGAAAACAACACCTTGGACCACTGAGCAAACGTCCAGTTCTTTTTCTCCTTGGCCCAGCTAAGACGCTTCTGACATTGTCTATTGGTCATGAACGGCTTGACACAAGAAATTTGACACTTGTAGCCCATGTCCTGGATACGTCTGTGTGTGGTGGCTCTTGAAACCATGACTCCAGCAGCAGTCCACTCCTTGTGAATCTCCCACAAATTTTCGAATTAAATTTTTTAAACAATTCTTTCAATGCTGCGGTTATCCCGGTTCCTTTTTCTACCACACTTTTTCCTTCCACTCAACTTTCCATTAGTATGCTTGGATACAGCACTGTGTGAACAGCCAGCTTCTATAGCAATGATCTTTTGTGGCTTTCCCTTCTTGTGGAGTGTGTCAATGGCTGCCTTCTGGACATCTGTCAAGTCAGCAGTCTTCCCGATGATTGTGGAGCCTACTGAAACAGACTAAAGCCCCCTTCACACTAAGCGAGATCGCTGAAGCGTCACTGATTTTGTGACGCAACAGCAACCTAGCCAGCGATCTCGCTATGTGTGACACGTAGCAACGATCAGCCCCCCTACTGGGTATCGCTGATCGACGCTGAATGTCCTGGACCATTTTTTGATTGTTGGTCTCCCGCTGGCCAGCCCGCATCGCTGCGAGTGACAGCTTGAGACCAAGGATCAGCGAGCTGCTAGCTGGTATCCAATGTACATATCGGGTAACTAAGCACCGCGCAGCACCTAGTTACCCGATATTTACCCTTGTTACCGGCTCCCAGCGTCTGCTGTAGAGCGCTGAGAGCCGGTATCTAGGGTACATATTGGGTAACTAGGTGCCGCGCGGTGCTTAATAACCCGATATGTACATCGGATACCGGCTCTCAGCGCTCTACAGCAGACGCTGGAAGCTGGTAAATATCGTCTAACTAGGTGCCGCGCGGCGCTTAGTTACCCGCTGTTTACACTGGATACCAGCGTGCTCGCTGGTTCTGATCGCTGGTGAGTCTGCCTATGTGACAGCTCACCAGCGACCACATAGCGATGCAGCAACGATCCCTGCCAGGTCGTATCGTTGTCGGGATCGCTGCTGCATCGCTGAGTGTGACGGTACCCTAAGGGACCTTTTTAAATGCTTAGGAAAACTTTGCATGTGTTTTTTGTTAATTATTCTAATTTACTGAGATAATGACTTTTGGCTTTTCATTGGCTGTAAGCCATAATCATCAACATTAACAGAAATAAACACTTGAAATAGATCACTCTGTGTGTAATGACTCTATATAATATATGAGTTTCACTTTTTGTATTGAAGAACTGAAATAAATTAACTTTTTGATGATATTCTAATTTAGTGAGTACTCGTGTATATATATGTATTCCCCCTGATTTTTGCCTGGTGTGACTCCTATGCACATACATACAGTGGGGAAAATAAATATTTGATACACTGCCAGTTTTGCAAGTTTTCCCACCTACAAAGAATGAAGAGGTCTGTAATTTTTATCGTAGGTACACTTCAACTGTGAGAGACAGAATCTAAAAATAAAAACCAGAAAATCACATTGTATGATTTTACATAATTAAATTGCATTTTATTGCATGAAATAAGTATTTGATCAGCTACCAACCAGCAAGAATTCTGGCTCTCACACAACTGATTTTATTTAAAGGCAACCTGTTACGTCATTTCAAGCATCTACTGTCTCCAGTGTGTTATTGATGCAATGTGCATCACTAACATGTTTTTTTTTATTAAAAATTGTGCTGTAATTGTGTCCAAAAAGCACTTTATACACTTATATAGTACCTGCTCATTTAGTCATTGGGGTGTGCTTCATTTTCTGTTCAGTCACGGTTGTCGCGGCCCACTCAATATGATTGATTTCCCTGGTCGCACCAACGTCACTGAAATCATTGTACATGTCAGTGTGTTGCATTACTTTTAATTGGACAGCACACAGACCCGCAGAGTACTCCCTGTTCTCATCATCAGCGTCGGCTCCAAGTTTCACCGATCTCATTCTCGGATCTGTCATTTTAATGGATATTTGTATGGATCTGTGCGACTTCAAGCTCGTCGGACAGCACTAGGAGATTTCACACAGTTTTGTGAATGCATCCTGATGCCCCAGCTTCTGAGTGTTCAGGAATTAATGGGGGCAATAAAAAGCCACTTCTGCTTTGACCAAGGTATTTAATTGTAGGGCTAGGATAGTGAACTGTACTTTTGCCCCAGGTGAAGGAAAACCTAGCTACGGCTCTGACCTGAAATCATTCTTCCACAAAGAAATGTGACCTAAATATTTGCAAAGCTGCAATAATCTGTATTACAAAACATTGTACTCCACCCACGTATGTGCCTGATGCTTCTCTTATTACCACTGATTTATTATAAAGTAAAGGAGCAGCATGCTCTTGTCTTTAGAATATGTGTTATGGCTTTTATGGATTTATTTTATACACCAATATATATAGGGAAAATGCAAATAAATGCAAATATTATTTTATATGATATCATGAAGTTACCATCAGTTTGCCCTTAAACGGCCATGACTTCCACAGTTTTCATGACCAGATCAGACTTAGTTTTATTGGTATATTTGTATTCATCCTCATGAACATTGGCGTACCCAGGATCAAATCTAGGGGGGGCAAGCCATGGTCATTCAGGTTGTAAAGTTTTAGAACGAAAAAGGTGAATGAAACGAAAATTGACCAGCCCTGTATACATCACCAGCCCCAGCCCAGCACCTGTATATACATCTCCAGCCCCAGGCCAACACCTGTATATACATCAGCCCCAGCCCAGCACCTGTATATACATCAGCTCCAGCCCAGCACCTGTATATACATCAGCCCCAGCCCAGCACCTGTATATACATCACCAGCCCCAGCCCAGCACCTGTATATACATCACCAGTCCCAGCCCAGCACCTGTATATTACATCACCAGCCCCAGCCCAGCACCTGTATATACATCACCAGCCCCAGCCCAGCACCTGTATATACATCACCAGCCCAGCACCTGTATATACATCACCAGCCCAGCACCTGTATATACATCACCAGCCCATCACCTGTATATACATCACCAGCCCAGCACCTGTATATACATCACCAGCCCCAGCCCAGCATCTGTATATACATCACCAGCCCCAGCCCAGCACCTGTATATACATCACCAGCCCCAGCCCAGCACCTGTATATACATCACCAGCCTAGCACCTGTATATACATCACCAGCCCAGCACCTGTATATACATCAGCCCCAGCCCAGCACCTGTATATACATCAGCCCCAGCCCAGCACCTGTATATACATCAGCCCCAGCCCAGCACCTGTATATACATCTCCAGCCCCAGGCCAACACCTGTATATACATCAGCCCCAGCCCAGCACCTGTATATACATCAGCCCCAGCCCAGCACCTGTATATACATCAGCCCCAGCCCAGCACCTGTATATACATCACCAGCCCCAGCCCAGCACCTGTATATACATCACCAGTCCCAGCCCAGCACCTGTATATACATCACCAGCCCAGCACCTGTATATACATCACCAGCCCAGCACCTGTATATACATCACCAGCCCAGCACCTGTATATACATCACCAGCCCAGCACCTGTATATACATCACCAGCCCCAGCCCAGCATCTGTATATACATCACCAGCCCCAGCCCAGCACCTGTATATACATCACCAGCCCAGCACCTGTATATACATCACCAGCCCCAGCCCAGCACCTGTATATACATCAGCCCCAGCACCTGTAAATACATCAGCCCCAGCCCAGCACCTGTATATACATCAGCCCCAGCCCAGCACCTGTATATACATCAGCCCCATAACCTGTATATACATCAGCCCCAGCCCAGCACCTGTATATACATCAGCCCCAGCACCTGTATATACATCAGCCCGGCACCTGTGTATACATCAGCACCAGCCCAGCATATACATCAGCCCCAGCCCAGCACCTGTATATACATCAGCCCCAGCCCAGCACCTGTATATACATCAGCCCCAGCACCTGTATATACATCAGCCCCAGCCCAGCACCTGTATATACATCAGCCCCAGCCCAGCACCTGTATATACATCAGCCCCAGCACCTGTATATACATCAGCCCCAGCCCAGCACCTGTATATACATCAACCCCAGCCCAGCACCTGTATATACATCAGCCCCAGCCCAGCACCTGTGTAAACATCACCAGCCCAGCACCTGTATATACATCAGCCCCAGCCCAGCACCTGTATATACATTAGCCCAGCCCAGCACCTGTATATACATCAGCCCAGCACCAGTATATATATCAGCCCCAGCCCAGCACCTGTATATACATCACCACCCAGCACCTGTATATACATCACCACCCATCACCTGTATATACATCAGCCCCACTGTATTATAGGTGCTGGCCGCTGGGCTGATGTATTTTACTTTAAACATCTTTCTGGATCAATTATTATTATTATTATACACTCAGGCTGGCAGTCTGGGTGACTCACTTACCCAGTCCCAGAGAGACCGGCGTTACTGATGTGATGATACTCGTCACCCGACCCAACGCCACGCGATTGCAGCAGGCAGGCCGCAGGCATCAGGCACGCGTGGGTAGGGAGTGTGTCCTGCCTGGACTCCCTGATGCCTGATATGTTGAGGCTGCAGCTCTCACAACCAACTGCTGCAGGCCTGCAGCCAGGGGCGGGAGAGCAGAACGCGCTCTCTCCGCCCACAAAGAATGTCTTGACATATAACGTCAGGACATTCTTAACCCCTATGTGCGTCGTAAGCACCTTTTAAAAGGCCGACAGAAGAAAAAGGGGCCGGGTGGCCTCATCATGATAGGTGCGCGCGCTGCGCGCCCCAGCTTCTAGGGGGGGCAGCTGCCCCACCCCCCCTGCCCCATGGTGGGTACGCCCATGCTTATGAACACTCTTAGCCAAGCTCCTGTCATAGGGATGCCGCCACAGAGTTTGGCCAGAAGATTGTAGCGTCTGGTTACACGTACATCTGGTTGGTTAGAACTGCCTTTCATCCACAGTCTAATGGGCAAACTGAACGAGTGAACCAGAATCTTGAGACTTATCTTAGGTGCTTTGTGTCCGAAAATCAGGAGGATTTGCTTTCTTATTTACCTCTTGCTGAGTTCGCTGTGAATAACCTTTGTCATGAATCTACTGACAAGTCCCCTTTTTTCATCCTCATTTGTCCACCTTCAGTAGTAATCGTACTTTAAGAGTACCTGAGGAGGAAGGGTTTTCTCTATTATATCAGTATGGCGGGGTGCTTTTTTAATAATTTAAGGAGGATGGATTCCAAATATAAGTGTATGACTGATCAGAAGCTCTTGGGTGGTCCGGACCTGTGTGTTGATGATTTTGTGTGGTTGTCCTCGAAGAACATTAAGTGGAAGGTTCCTTCATGTAAACTGTGACCCAGGTTTATCGGCCCCTATAAGATAGTTGCCATCATTAATCCTGTAGCATTTCACCTTGCTTTGCCATCTACTTTCAATATTCATAATGTGTTTCATCCATCACTACTCAAAAAAGGAGTGATGGCGTCTGATTACACGTAAAATCCTGATTGTCTCCTGAAGCTCTCCATCCTGAGTTGTCTCAACTGTTCCGAGTTCATCACTTTCCTATGGTTTAAATGCTCTTCTCTAACCATCAGTTGCCAGTGATAGCTTTCAAAAACCTGGTTTGTAGCGGGAGGAGTGAGCTGAGAAGGGAACAGGCATTCAGAGCTATTTCATGAGATATATGTGTGTTGTTGTTTTTTGTGTGTGTCTCCCAGTCTCTATTCCCATTTTGTTTGCCACATGCACTACTTCCCTATTTCCCACTTTTTTTAGAGTGTTTTTGTATGATTGTAGTTTTCTTTTATCCCTGTCTGTTTCCCCAATGTGTCTTTACTTTAGAGCAGGACTAGCGTACCTGCTGTCCTACTCACTAAGCAGGTTGGTACTTAGGGTAAGATAGGAATAGGAATGTGATCGCCGCATCGGGTGAAAGAACCTGTTTAGGGACGCTAGGGAGATCATGGTGCCCCCTTGTATCCTTCCCTAGTATCAGAGCTTCCTCTCCCTCCTGTTTCACCATGCGCTGTCTTACTTTGGGTATAAATGTGACAGCTCTGATACTTATTAGGTTGCTCATGAGCTTGGAATCATTGTGTCAATTTACAAACTACTGTATCGCATGGCCAGATCTGCAGTGAGCAAAGAAAGTGATCTGGTTAATATTCTATGTCCTTACGTGTCTCAAATAGCCTATTATGATGTATTAAGTGGAAAATGACTTTACATCCATCAGGTTTCCAAACCCAATTATTAATTACCATAATAGAGAATTCTGAAAGAAAAGAATAGGAACTTCAGAAAAATGTCTTCAAAGTATTTTTACATTCAAGAAGCAGATATTACATGATAGCCCAAAGATTTCAGTAAAATAATAGTGAATTGCTTTAATTCTGTGGTGCTGCTGCAGGGAAATTGAACAATTGCTGGCAGGTTTATTGCGTCACATATATTGTGATCAGTTACTGTTAGGAATCCCTGCTGAGAAATAAGGATTGTCCAAAGCAAATATATCCCTTAAAGGGAATCTGTCACCCCATTTTGGCTATATCAGATAAAGATGTGCCTGAATAGTGCATCCCATAAGTAACCTATCGGTATCTATCATATATCCTGACACCCCCGTTTTCATGCCCAAATACCTTTGTAAAGTTCGGTTTTCTGTATGCTAATCTGGGCAGTCCGGTCCGGAGGGCGGTGTTTTTAGCTTCCTCCCCCCCCCCCCACGCTCCTCAGCTTCTCTTGCGTAGGTCCGTCTGTGCATGGCACAGACGGCGTAGTGTTCCCGCGATTGCGCGTTTTAAAATTACCCCGCGCCTGCGCAGTGTGCTTTGCCCAACAGTGGGCAAAGCATAAAATCATTACAGCGCATGCGCAACTATTTTCTGTCACTTTCCGTGCCCCGGAAATGACTGCTTGCCTTGGACGACTTCCGGGGCAAGGAAAGTGACCGAAAATAGTTGCGCATGCGCTGTAATGATTTTATGCTTTGCCCACTGTTGTGCAAAGCACACTGCGCAGGCGCAGGGGGATTTTAAAACGCGCAATCACGGGAATACTACGCCGTCTGTGCTACGCACAGACGGACCTACGCAAGAGAAGCCGAGGAGCGGGGGAGGGAGGAAGCAAAAAACACCGCCCTCCTGATGACCGGACCGCACGGATTTACATACCGAAATCTGAACTTTACGAAGGTATTTGGGCATGAAAACGGGGGTGTCAGGATATATGATAGATACCGATAGGTTACTTATGGGACGCACTATTCAGGCATATCTTTATCTGATATAGCCAAAATGGGGTGACAGATTCCCTTTAAAGGACCTTTCACCAGTTTAAGCATGTGAAACTGGCCACATGATGGAATAGTGGCTGCTTAGGATAGTAACAGTTTATTTATTTAAATTTCTCCTCTTCGTTTGGAAATATTAGCTTGTAAAGTTTACAATGTCATGTAAAAGTTTGTGCACCCCTGATCAAAATTACTGTTACTGTGAACAGTTAAGCAAGTTGAATATTAAATGATCTCTAAAAGGTCAAAAGTTAAATATATCATATTTCCTTTGTATTTTAGGAAAAAAATATGTATATATTATCATCTTTTACATTTTAAAAATTACAAAAAGGAAAGTGGGTCGATGCAAATGTTTGTGCACCCTTGGAGATTTGTGTGCACAGATAACTTTGACCAAGGTTTCAGACCTTAATTAACCTGCTAGGGTTATGGCTTGTTCAATATCATCATTAGGAAAGGCCAGGTGATAGCAGCTTTAGAAAAACCCAGCCTCCTCTAACCTTGTGCCAAAAAACTTCAGCCATGAGTTCCTCCATGCAGCTGCCTAGCAGGGAGATGCCCGGCGTGTGACACAAAGGGAGGAGATTAGGGGGCGATAAAGGGAAGCCATGGTAGAAGGGAGAGAGGGAAGATGGTGACCACTCAACACTCACCTTATGCTGACGCCTGTGCTCCCTATCGCCCTAGAGGGGTCCGTAACCCCCCCTCGTGCGCCGTCACGTGCCTAAGCCCTGGCTGGCCCTGGGTCTTAGCCCTTGATAATGAACTGGGCAGAAAGACACTAGTCTTACTCCTACAATAAGACAACACAGGGAGAGGTACAGACAGGGGAAATATACAACAAAGGCTATCCACAGAAATCGAAAGGAACCCAAACAACTTCTCCAGGACACTTTGGCTTCTACAGGAACACCACAGCTACTCAGGTAAACGTGGCTCAGGATAGTAAAACTTATTGCTGACATGGGAGGAAGCCAGCAGGGAGGTTATATAGTGAAGGGTGAGTGCGCCAAGAAGCAGCAGCTGAGACCAAAGACCAGATGGAATCTCAGCAGACTTAAACCAAGCACTCTTAACCCTTTGCGTAAAAAAGGAGTATATCTGCACCACACATGTGAATGGTCACATAGGTTCCAAAGAGGACCTGTGATTCACTAATCTCTGTCATCTTCTTATCCCATGTGCCCCACAGATCCCAGCAGGGTGCGGCACACTCATGACACTAGCACTCTGAAAATGAAAATGATGAAGGTTCACAAAGCAGAAAAAGGCTCAGTTTGAAATGCATTTAAGAAATTGCAGTTAACTAGAACAGTGGAGGTCAAGATAAGGTCTGGAAGACCAAGCAAAATTGCAGTGAGATCTGCTCATAGGATTACTAGAAAGGCAAATCAGAACCCTTGCTTAACTGCAAAAGACCTTCAGAAACGTTTAGCAGAATCTGGAGTTGTGGTAGATTGTTCTACTGTTCAGAGACACCTGCACAAATATGGCCTTCATGGAAGAATCATCAGAAGAAAACCTCTCCTGCGTCCTCACCATAAAATTCAGAAGTATGCAAAAGAACATCTAAACACGTCCTGTGGACCGACGAGGTTAAAATAGAACTCTTTGGCCACAATGATCAAAGGTATGTGTGGAGATAAAGGGGCGCAGAATTCCAGGGAAAGAACATCTCGCCAACCATTACGCATGGGGGTGGATCAATCATGCTTAGGGGTTGTGTTGCAGCTAGAGGCACGAGAGAACATTTTACGCTTAGAGGGAAGAATGGATTGAATGAAATTTCAACAAAATCTTGATGCAAACATAACACCATCTGTAAAAAAGCTGAAGAAGAAAAGAGGATTGCTTCTACAAATGGATAATGATCCTAAACACACATCAAAATCCACCATAGCCACCATAGACAACCTCAAAAGGCACAAACTGAAGGTTTTAAAAGGCCCTCACAGTCCCCTGATCTGAATATCATTGAAAATCTATGGCTAGCCTAGACCTCAAATTAGCAGTGCACGCAAGAAGATCCAGGAATTTGACAGAACTGGAAGAATTCTTCAAGGAAGAATGGATGAAAATCCCTCAGACAAGAATTGTGTAACGCTCGTTCCCAGACTGAATGGCGCAAGCGAGGATTGTGGTCCCACTGTGTCACAAACCAGACTACCCTGGAGGGGAGTGACTAAGCATCTACCTTGGTGTTCATTGGAGCCTCTAATGGTGAGATCAGGCTTGTGCAGCAGGTAGCTGCCAGGTACCACTCCAGGGAGGTGTCTGGCTGTAGCAGCTGACCCTTCTGGGGACAGAACACTAATGACAGGTGCGGGCAAGTACAGATGGGCACGACTGGTTCTCTGGAGGGCACGGCTGGCACTCCGGCAGGCGGGCATGGCTGGCACTTCAACAGGCAGGCTGGTATGGCTGGCACTCCGGCAGGCAGGCTGGCACTCTGCCTGGCAGGCGGGCATGGCTGGCAGGCGGGCACGGCTGGCACTCTGGCAGGCGGGCATAGCTGGCAGGCGGGCACGACTTGGACTGGAGGAACCAGGACCATAGCGGGTAGTGCAGGAACACAGGCACGTACGAGTAAGACAAGGAAACTGGTAGGAACCAGTTCAGATTGGAGGGACAGAAACTGTTAGGAACCAGTTCAGACTGGAGGACAATGACCCGCAGGGTGCGGAACAAGAGCAGAGCAAAACCGCAAGGTGCAGAACGAGAGCAGAGCAGAACTGCAGGGTGAGGAGCGGGAGAGCAGAGCAGAACCGTAGGGTGCGGAGCGGGAGAGCAGAGCGGAACCGCAGGGTGCGGAGCGGGAGAGCAGAGCAGAACCGAAGGGCGCAGAGCAGGAGAGCAGAGCGGAACAGCAGGGTGCGGGAAATAAGATCGGAACAGCAGGGTGCGGGGTGGGAGAGTAGAACAAAGTCGCAGGGTGCGGAACAGGAGCGAGCAAAGCCGCTGAGGCAAAGAGAGAGCAGAGCAGAACTGATAAACACAAGTACTTGCAGTGAAGTACCAAGAGAACACCAAGGACACTATCGTTGTGCAGCGACAACCAGATAGAGACAGTACTGGTACGGAATCTGCGAGCAAGAGGAGAAGACACAAGGAGAGACACAGCAGGGTAAGGAAGGCTACAGACAAGAATACAAACAGTTACGAGTATAGGACTTAGTTCAGACAAGGACAGACACAAGAACAAGTTCAGGACTAAGGAAATGGGCCTGGATATGCAGCCTCCAGGGAGGCAGAAAACAGAACAGGACAAGACAGGACCCGGAAACTCAGCAGCAGAAAGCAAACTGAGAGAGTTTGTTGCACAGGCATCTCTGTTATGTTTTGGTAGCTGAGAAGAATAAGCAAAACCAGCAATACACCAGAGAGGCTGGAACCTATTGGATTGCAGTAACCTGAACTAACCACACAACTAGAGGTAGCCATGGAGCGTTCCTACGTTGATCCTAGACGCCTTGTCACAGCATGAGAGATAACTACACCTAAAGGCAGAAAGATGAAAGCTATCTGCCCCGGAGCAGATCCCCAAAGAAAATAGGAAGCCCCCAAACATGTAATGGCGGTTAGACTAGAAGAAGCACGGACACAGACAGAAAATAGAATGAGCAAACACTGGGGCCCAATCTGTCTAGACAGAAAAGTACAGGAAAGGATACTCACTGCAATCCAAAAAAAACCCTAAAAAATACCAACTCTTCTGATTGCAAAAACACCTGAGATCACACGATCTCTACCACCTAAATCAAATCTCTGGTGTAACAAAACTAAGTCGCAGCCACTGAAAAAACAGGAAAAAGCAAATGAACAAATAACAGTGGCTTCAGATAAACTGAGAGGAGCACAAGCCCCCGGAGGGGACCTGGCTGACCTCCACAGAAGTGCAGGGAACAATGCAAAAAGCAAGCACAAAAATAAAAGCAGAAAATATCTTATCTGATAGCAGGAGATGCAGGCAAGACTCAGCAAACTTCCAAATGAACCAGGAACCACAATTGAGACAAGAACAATTGATCACCGGCAACCATCATGGGAGGGAACCTCCCTTATATCAGACCAGTCCGTGATCCCAGATTGCCATTCCTCGCTGAAAGGTTCAGTACTGTCTGTAACCACCAGAGGGAGCCTCTGCTCAGAAACCATCTCTAGCACATTCATAACACATCTCCCTATGAGTGGAGATGCCTTAAGTACCTGGTAACTCTTGGCAATAGGCTGGGGACATATTAGGAGAGTGCACACAGTCTCTATAAGACTCAGGAAGTGCAGGCGCCGCAACCCTAAGCATACAGCCAGGAAGTATGCACACAGCAAGCCAAGGACATGAGGTTCACAGCATGGAGCAGGCAGAGGGCAGAACTCACAGCATGGCCTGGAGTGGTGAGTATGAGTAAGATGGTGTATCTTCCTGATGGGAGATGGAAAGCCATGCAGTGATGCCGTCAGGGACGTTACAAATTGAAAAACTTGGCTGGCTAAGTGTTTATTAACTGTGGTACTTACAAAAGGCTGTGATATTAGGTAGTAACCAAACTTTTGCATTTTTATTTTTATATATTTTTTAATTTAAAAGATAAATATATATATATATTTTTTTTGCCTATAATACAAAGGAAATGTGTCCTCTTTAACTTTATCCTTTTAAGAGATAATTTCATCTTCACTTGCTTAACTGTTCACCATATCAGTCATTTTAACCATGGGTGCCCAAACTTTTACATGCCACTGTAGGTTATAAGTTATATTATAGTTCAGAGGGGTGGTACCAGAGATTTGTCTCTGGGGTGTGTACTTCATCCCCTTCATGAGGTTGACTGATCAGTCATGCAGGCAGCAACATAAAGGTGAAAAAAGAACATGCCCTCCTCTTTTCATTGTTCTTTGCAGAAACTGTGTAGACATACAGGAAAGCTATGTTATATATCATTACAAAGCCTACCAGATCTTATCTCACAGTGCTGTCAGCACTCACAGTCCCCCCACACTCACTGCTGTGAAATGAAATCTGGAAGGGTTTGTATTTGTAATAATACATAACTCAGCTCTGCTCTATCTCTACATAGTAGCTGCAGAGATCAGTGAAGAGAGGAGGACATATTCTTTTTTCCTCTGTTTATAATTGGTAAACCTGATGCAGGGGAAGAATTACTCAACCCCAGAGACAAATCTCTCATAACATCCAGTGGAACTTTACATAAATTATAATCTAATCTTCATAAAGGGGTCTAGGCTCACATTATTCTTTGGGGATGTGTCATGGTTCACGTGATTCTGCATTGTTGCCCTGTGGTCAGCGCCCCTTGGTAAAGACCATAAAAATTAGCAATGATTAAAAAGACTCATATCTCTGGAACTATGTGGCGGATTCGAAAAACAAAACCCAAAACAGACTACAATAGGGATCATCAGGAGTAAAACATTACCAAAATATGGCCACTTTTGACTTGGTCCTCTTCAAAGCACATCTGTCACAATAATATTCTGCATGTTTTGGGGACAGGTCTACTGTAATCTACTGTACTGTACTGTAATCAAAATGGCACCCAAAAAGGTGCCGGTTGTCTCATAGCACTTGCAGAATACGAACTTATACTTCTATTAAAAGCAGGACAGCTTCTACCCGGCCTCCTCTCGGACACCCCTTACCAGTGAGTTAGGGTGGTATATTTGCACGTGTAATGGGTGGCTGTCAGTAACTGGTGAGAGGTTGAGAGGAAGTAGAGGTGCTTCCTTCATGAATACGGAAGACTGTCACATATTCACCTGACTACTCTCCAGCACTTTCTGCCTTAGGTGTCAGGCGCTGCCAAGGGGCGGTTGTGTAGTCAGCCATAGACAAGATAGTCTTAAATTGCATCACATTTATGATAGTGACTAATGCTAGGTGATAGAATGGCAGTCTGATGATTGACTAAATTTAAAGGTACCCACTTATTAACTGGCTTTCTTTGTACCGTACATTTTTTCCACATTGTATCAGGGTTGCCAATCGTCCATAAATTCCAGCACATTCTGTAAAAATAAGGCACTTTTTACATTGTCTATAAAAAGACGAAGGCCTTCGGGATTTTTTTTAAGGTTAAGAAACTCAGATTATTCGGATTGCAATTTGCACCGTGCATCTAATGTCTTCATGTCAGTATTATGGGCTGTAGACATGTATCACTTATAATTATACTGACTTGTCATGATTTTCCAATGTGTCCGTAAAAGAGCTTTGCTGTCCATGATTTTTGACAAGCCGTCCAAAAAAAATAAAAATTCAAGATGGCAACCTTGCATGGCATTACATATTGGAGCACACCCCTTTTTGAAAACGTCAGCCCTTTCAAAACACAAAGCAACCCCAATTATTGGACAAACCACAAAATGTCTAAAACACATAATAAATCTGGTGCCAGGCTTGTAAGACAACTGGTGCCATATTTAGCCTAGTAGCTCCCCACTGTCTTTCACTTTACATTAATATCCCATCCACAGTGTGCTGTGGCAGCTGTCATATTCTCTCAGCTGTGAATGTTACACAATATTTTATTGAGTGCACAATATGCTATCAATTTTGCACATGTCAGAAAAACAGTATTTGAGGAACCAGAAGCGCAGTTTTATGGGCCTTCAATTGCATTTTGTGCCAGCAACAGCTATGATAACTTTCATATTTCCAATTAAGAAAAAGTAATAACTCATGAATTATTTGTCATTGCCGGTGTTCAAGCAGTGACAATTTGCTGAAATGAGATCTGTAAAACACTGCCTCATTAATCAGTGACATCATTTTTATATGTGAAAAGATCTAAAATAGCTAGAGTATATGTCTAGGCATAATGAACACCTATTATGGAAGAAATTAGAGGGATGTCCCAGACTAAATAAGATATTACCTATTCACTGGATAGCTGGTAACTGTTACATTGGTGTGAGTTCCACTGCTGCCCCATCTTTTCCCTGATTGCCAGAACAGGGGCTTGTATTTTTTTAAGCCAGAGCTATAAATGGATCCAGCTTGAAAAATAAGTCTTTCTTTTATATTTCCCATTCCTTGAAAATCCACTTTTGGCTTTGATTGAGAAAATTAGTTAAAAAATTATCCCAAAAACTGTAATCCCAATTCATCAAGACTGGAGTTTATTAACCCCAAAGCTGCTTAAGTGCTGTCTTGGGATTATATTTGACTCAGATCTCTCCTTCACTCCCTATAACCAATCACTCACAGGCCCATGTCACCTGCACCTCTACAACATCTCTAGAATTCACCCTTTTCTTACTTTAAAACTGCAAAAACTCTTAGGCCGGGATCACACATGCGAGAAACACAGCCGAGTCTCGCATGTGAAATCCCAGCTCTGGCACCGGCACTCGGGAGTGGAGTGTACGGCTGCATGTATTTCTATGCAGCCGCTCGCTCCACTCCTGAGTGCCGGCGCCAGAGCTGGGATTTCACATGCGAGACTCGGCTGTGTTTCTCGCATGTGTGATCCAGGCCTTACTATTGCTCTCATTCATTCTCGTCTGGACTATTGCACCTCTCTACTAATTGGTCTTCCACTTCCAAAACCTGCCTTTCCAATCTGTCCTAAATGCAGCAGCTAGGGTCATAGTTCTATCCAGCACTACACTAGTGCCTCCATCCTGCACCAGTCATTGCACTGACTGTTCATTTGTTACAGAATAGAACATAAACTGTCACATTTACCCACAAAGCTCTCGACAATTCTTGATGTATCTGGGCCTGTATTTTCAAGTATTTTATCATTTTGCCTTAGACATTATTATTATTTATTGTTATTATTAGATAAAACTAAAATTGTGCTGTTTTTGCTTTATGAAGGTGGAGGAAGGCTGGTGGGAGGGAATTCTCCATGGAAAGTCTGGCATGTTTCCTTCCAATTTTATTAAAGAGCTTGTGACTGAAACTGAAATTGGAGGAAATTTGAAGAACACCAAATAAAGCAAGGTAAGAAAATCGCACATGATTAACT
Source organism: Oophaga sylvatica (assembly GCA_033576555.1). Classification (NCBI taxonomy): domain Eukaryota; kingdom Metazoa; phylum Chordata; class Amphibia; order Anura; family Dendrobatidae; genus Oophaga; species Oophaga sylvatica. The sequence continues at coordinate 550,812,409 of JARQOD010000002.1, read as the reverse complement.
GATCATATTAATAAGTTTGATATAATTTTGGGGAAAGCTAATTTCAAACATAATATTTCCTCTTTTAAAACAACAGCAAATAAGTTCAAGAGGGTTTGTCTAAAAATGAAAGAAAAAAAATAGACTAGATCAGGGGTGGGGAACTTTTTTCTGCCAAGAGCCATTTGGATATTTATACCATCCTTCGGGGGCCGTACAAACTCCGCCCACAAAGTACATCCAGACTCTGGCACTGGTGTCAGGACGAAATCTTTCACTGCATGCCCTTCAGTGTTCAGTAGTGAACACTGCGTGTGTGCTCACAGAGCAAGAAGAAATGATCTGGTGGCAATCAAAATACAGCTGCCTGCCCAAGAATGCGGTCCATGAGAATCTGCCCAGGGGCCGGATAAAAGGTCATCGAGGGCCGTAAATGGCCTGGGGGCCTGAGGTTCCCCACCCCTGGTCCAGAGCAAGGAATGTGTTGCATTTGAGAAAAAAAAAGCGCAAAACTAAAAATATATTTATAAACATATATATTTCTGCAGTGGATATGAAAAGTACGCGCCCCTGTTAAAATGTCATTTTTTTATCATGTAAATAAAACTTGCCAAGAAGAAACATTTCAGAACTTTATCCATCTTCAATGTCACCTATAATTATAGTATGGATTATAATCCATACTATTCAACTGAAAACCTTTCCAGGTGGAAAAATAAAAATAAAGAACTAAAATAATGTGGTTGCACAAATATACACACCCTTAAGTAATACTTTTGTTGAAGTATGCTGTGAATTTGTGACAGGATTCAATCTTTGATCACTCTTCCTTGCAGTAGAACTCCAAATCTGTCAGATTGCATGGGCGTCTCCTGTGTACTGCGCCCTATTCAGGTTAACAAACATTTTCAATTGGCTTCATGTCTAGGTTTTTCCAAAACTTCATTCTATTGTTGATTTGGAGGTGTGCTTATAGTCGTTATTGAGCTGAAATTCATCTTCAGCTTCTTAACAGAGGCCTGGAGGTTTTGATGCAAAATTAACTGACTTTTCGAACTGTTCAGAATTTCCAACACCTTGACTAAAGTGTGAGTTCAACTTGCTAAAAAACAGCACCAAAGCATGCTGCCTCCACCATACTTCACTGAGGGTATGGTATTTTGGTGATGCAATTCATTAACTTTCCCCAAACAGAACTGTTTGAAACAGCAAGTGCTGTACTCGGCTTTCTCTGGCAGGCTTCATTGAAGACAGTACTTTGCAGAGTCTCATTCCGGATATAGGTAATGGTTCAACTTTTTGTCCAACATTGTGACCCCGAAGGTACTGCGACTGCCACAAACAAATTGCAAAAATATCAGACAGTTGAATTTTTTGCAACTTGCTTCTTGCAGTTGCAGTACCCTTGGAGTTGAAATGCCAACCCATTTAGTTGTATTGTGCTTAGATATAATAGCGACACTTAGTGATCTATAGCTGCTCAACTCGACTCAAGTTGCCGTGCTTCCTAAGCCTTAAAGTTTTTTCTCTATATTTGCCAATAAATAAGTAAAAGTGTTTATTAGTTATTAACTTGATAGAAAGCCTCAGTCTAAGAGTATGTGCACACGTTCAGGATTTACAGCAGAAAATTCTGCTGCAAATTCTGATGTGTTGTTCCCCACTTACTAGCTATGTACCGCAAACCAGTCATTTTAAGGTCTGTTTAAAAGACTTAGTTTGGGTGGTGGAAAGGGAAATGTTGCTTCCTCTTTTGGAAATTTGATGTGGAGTAAGTAAAGTGATGTCCCCTGTAAGCTGAAGAAACAGGAGCTACAAGTGATTTAAAAAATTTGGGCCCAATTCACCATTTGTGTTTTTTAAAGTTACTTTTCTTTTTTTTTTATCTTGTAGTGTTTGTTGACTTTTTTTGTTTCAAATTCATAAAAATAGCAGACACGGATCATGAATTTTGCCGAAATTAAATATGGTCTTTTGTTCTGCCTTTAATCATCTTTGCAAATTTTTAGAGCAACAAGTCACATGTTTTTCAAAATGTCACAAAAATGGTAAAAAAAATTCTGGTGTACATAAAATCAGTTATGGTTGGAGTACTGGAGTACATTTGTGACAAATTTAGCAATTTTTTGGAAAGTGCCAAATAATAAATCAGGCAAACACATCTGGAGGCCCTATACCTCGCCCAGATTGTCGACCTAAACCAAAACAAATACGCGAAAAGGCACAAATGAAAAGATGACTGTTGAAAACCAAAAAAAGTTTCAAAATGCCAAAATCTCAAGAAAAAGCTGCACAAATGCAATAATGAATCGGGCCCTGGGTGATTAGATGTTGTCTAAGAGTTTATGACATGGCACTTTCATATCTGGTAACTTGGATAAAGCGTCTTAACATTTTTCATAATTTAGTTTTTTTTTTTTCAGATATAAAGCCTCATTCATTAGAAGTACAGTGAAGAAGGAAGAGTTACCTCCTAAAATCAGACCAGGTTGTCATAGCAATTATGTTTCTCTTCCTGGCAGGATTTAAAGATACTGCCGGCTCCGAGAGTGATGGGGGCGACTCCAAGTCAGAAGGGACTAATGGAACAAGTGGAGCAGAAAACCAGGCAAAAAAGATCAGGGGATTTGGCTTTGGGGATATTTTCAAAGACAAACCAATTAAACTGAGACCAAGGTCAATGGAAATAGAAAATGACATTGCTTCAGTAGAAAAGGTAAATATGTGTCTGTGTGCTGTACATACTTTATTGTATCGGCGTCTGGTTTTACTAAATACAAGGGAGATAGACTAGACTTGGGCTGCTTGGTTAGAAAACACAATGGTGGCTCATATAGGCGCCTGAAAGCCAGGTGTCCTTCACTGATACTTCATATTTTATTGGATCATCCTACAAAACTAAATATATTTCTCTTTTCCATTGAATATGAATATAACTATTTTATCGCTTCGTTTGCTCAGCTTTATATGACTAGAACATATTTCATTGTGACCATCATCAGTGGATGACCTTCTTCCAGATGTACAGGTCTTCTGCGCTCATTGGTTGGACCTGCATGATCTGGGGGATGTCATTGGTCGGACCTGCATGATCTGGGGGATGTCATTAGTCAGACCTGCATGATCTGGGGGATGTCATTGGTCAGACCTGCATAATCTGGGGGATGTCATTCGTTGGACCTGCATGATCTGGTGGATGTCATTGGTCAGACCTGCATGATCTGGTGGATGTCATTGGTCAGACCTGCATGATCTGGGGGATGTCATTGGTCACACCTGCATGATCTGGGGGATGTCATTGGTCAGACCTGCATGATCTGGGGGATGTTAGATTTTTCTGCATACGTATATTTATTTCCCGTCGCCTGCATGATAATGACACATTACAAAGCTCTGTACAAATATTAGGCCGGCGTCACACTGGCGACAGAATCAGACGACTGCAATACGATGAAAAATCGTATTGCTATTGCAGTCTGCCCTATGTTAATCTATGGAGCAGCTCCTAGTATCAGATTTTTTGTGGTCCGTTTTAAACGTCCGTGTGCAATCGCAGCATGCTGCGATTGTCACCGATTGTGGGTCGACTATCGCCAATGCAAGTCTATGGGAGCGATGAAAAATCTGATTACAAACGGACCGCATGTGTGACTTGCGATTAAATCGCATCGGTGTCCTTTAGAAAAGCCGGCAATTCATCCCCGGCTATACTGTAAAATCACACTGACAGCTTTAATAAAGAATAGAAAGAATAGATATACACACATAGAATACATATATATATATATATATATATATATATATATATGTAATTGTGACATGTATATATATATATATATATATATATATATATATATATATATTTATAGTTCCTAGACTTCTACATACTGTAATAGCCGCTAATTCAATTGCCGGCTTTTGTGAAATCACAGAAGCCGACATGAAATGATACATTGTTTCCACACAGTTAACCATGTCATTTCCTGTATTTTGATTATTTGTTTAGAACTTACAATTACATGAGTGTATTTGTGCAAAATTTCAGACATGTAGGGGTTAATTAAAGGTGTAAATTCGTTGAAAAAAAATGCGTGGGCTCCCGCTGTATTTTCTCCACCAGACAGACAAAGCAAGCGAGTGGGGGCAGATAATAACAGCCTAGGGAGGGTACATTTTTTTTTGTGCCCCCCCCCTTGGCTACTAACATCTGCCCCCAGACACCCCAGAAAGGGCAAATCTATAATTAGATTCGCCCTTTCTGGCACTTTGCCCGTCTATTCCCATTGCCCTGTAGCGGTGGCGAATGGGTTAATAATGTCACCTTAATGTCACCTTAGTATTGAAAGGTGACCTTAAGGCAGGTTAATAATTGAGAGCTGTCAATTAGACAACTATCAATTATTAATCCTATTGAAGTAAGTAAAAAAACAGCAAAAAAATGGGGATGTAAAACTTAACATTTAATGAACTTACTGTTAAAAAGGGGACACACAGACAATTACCATCCTCCAAACAAATAGTGAGGATACATGATATAATCAGAGAGTAAAGTCCAATAGGGACTACAAAATATAGGAGATATAAATATAAATCAGACAACTTATAATTAGCTCTGCACCGCAAGAGCAAAAATTGACTAACTGAATGCAAGTGTAAGCATCGCTTATTTGTAAGTCATTTGTCTGAAACTAACGTGTGTGAGACAGTATGTATAAAAGGAATGATCTCACCCATTTGAATGGAGATATGCGCTCCAAAATTCATCTCCTAATAAAGTATGCATCTGGTCATTTTCCAGAGTAGATAAGGCCCTTTCCCAACGCGTTTCCTCCTTTCAGGATTCATCAGGGGATATGGCGACTAGAGACATCTATATCAAATGCATTGCTCTCATGAGGAGAAAAAACATGCAACTCCTCCTTATATCAATTAATAAGACACTCCCACCACCATTCAAACCAATTAGTGCAAAACAAAATAATGAATCACCAATAAAACGTGATGTGCATGGTTTAAAAATACATGCCTGTTTAATGAGCTCATAATCTTGTTGAAACGCACGCCACATATTACAAAATGCATATAGCGATCACACCGTTTGCCAAATAGTGATCGCGCGCCGTATATTAGTGGCGCATGCGCAGTTAGTGACTTCCGGTAATCACATTCATTGGACATCCGGTCTACTGAGACTACGTCATTGGCGTCCCACTCAGCGATGTAAAAACCACCGCACGCATGCGTGGTACAAATTAAGTGGCTTCCAGTGTATAAATTCGAATCACACATTTCAAGAAGCAACAAGGAACGCACAATTGTGTTGTGTCCTATATTGGGACGTTAAATTAAATCGCAAATTGCGACGGAGGTATAACGCTAATGTACAAGTTATGTCACTGCACAACAGAAGCATCATAATACAGATATATTGCGTCCCAAATGGCGCCATTAAATATTATTTCAACCAGCATCACCTATTGCGACCAAAATCATGCCATCTTAAGTGACATTCGATAGTTCACCAAAATCTGACATTAACCATATAGAAACAATAGAAAAGGACGCGCAAGATCATTTCAACTCATTTTAACTCATTCTATACCGTTATTAACACAGACATAGTATAAAAAATCCCCAAACGGAGAAAATTGGAGATTAATCCTCTCGCACTAAGAGGTAAATCGAAAAAATATTGAAGGAGCATCCATATAAGGTGTCCCATGATACTCCAATCCAAAATATAGATATGGAGAAGAAGGAATATCATTCCATATAAAAAAATTTTTATTGGAGCTTAGGCTGGCTTACCACACTATGGAACGATACTTAAATGATTTCATTGATGTATTTGAAGAAAGTGTAAAGGATATAAAGTACATAATCAAATAAGGAGACCAGCATTCATAGGTCATGATAAAATAACATTTCAATTTGGAAGGGAAAAAAAGGAAAAAGAAAAGCCTGACAGATCCCTATCAGGTACCTATTTCCATCCGACCCTACCTAGCAGTGGAGGTTGGAGCCCTAAATTCCTGCGCAAGTGGCCCCCCCGGTCCACGGCGGCTGACCCTGACTAAATCACCCTGCACAACCCTATACTAGAGAAAGCAGGAATAGGAAAGTTGTTCATTTAAACCATATGGAGAGACAGTTTTTAGTCGAAAAATCCACTTTGTCTCTCGTTGTAATATTAAATTGTCCCAGTCACCACCACGAATCGGTCTGGGTACTTTGTCAATGCCCATGAATTTTATTGCATTAGGGTCTCCCCCATGCTTGAGGTTGATATGCCTGGCCACAGGTGTATCCATTTTCCTCGCTATATCTCTCATGTGCTCACCAATTCTCCTCCTAAACTCTCTAATGGTCTTTCCAACATAGATCATACCACATATGCAAATAGCCCTGTAAATAACACCTTCACTCCTGCAGTTGATAAAAGAGGTGATCTCAAATCTTGTTGAGTTGTCAGATGCAAAAAATTGTTTGCCAACTTCCATGTTTTTACAGGCAATACAACCACTACATTTGAAACACCCCACAACATTGGATTTTAGCCATGTTGTTTTTTCAGCATTTACAAAGTGGCTCTTAACCAGTCTGTCCTTTAGAGACCTTCCTTTGCGAAAGGTAATTTGGGGATGACTGGGCAAGAGATCACCAATGTCCTGGTCCATTTTCAGGATAGGCCAATGGTTTTTCAAGATCCGCCTTAGATCATCGGCCCCGTTATTAAATGTGGTAATAAATCTAAGACCCAAAAATTCATCTTCTTGTTTAGGGGATTGAGTCAGTAATTCCATCCTGTTTTTGATTTTGATGTCATTATAGGCTCATTTTAACACATGGTCAGGATAACCTCTATCCAAAAATCTATGTCGTAGATCATTTGCTTGATGTTTAAAATTATTATCATCTGAGCAATTTCTACGTATCCTCGTATATTGGCCCTTAGGTATACCTTTCTTCTGGGCCAAAGGATGACTGCTCTCCCATCTCAGAAGAGAATTAGTGGCCGTAGGTTTTCTATGAATGCTGGTACTCAAGGTTCCATCATCGTTCTTCTCAATAACCACATCGAGGAATGGCAGTTTTGATGGATTCCATTCATATGTGAAACTCAGACCAATGTCATTCACGTTTAGACTCATGACGAATTCAGCAAAAGATTCTCCTGTACCTTTCCAAATGATAAAAACGTCGTCAATAAATCTCAACCATAAAAGAGCCTTTTCAGCTCCGACGACACCATTTTCACCGAAAATCACTGTCTCCTCCCACCAGCCCAGGAGTAAATTAGCATACGAGGGGGCACAAGGGCTCCCCATCGCAGTACCCCTGAGCTGGTGGTAAAATTTGCGATCAAACACAAAAAAATTATGTGTCAATAGGTAACGTAGACAATCGCAGACAAAGATGTTGTGTGCCTTAAACTGTGAACCTCTACTTTTTAAAAGTATTCAGTTGCCTCAATCCCTTTGACATGGGGAATAGATGAATAAAGTGCCTCCACATCGATACTGGCAAGAATAGTGTCGGGTTCCATAACCACTCCATCGATTTTACTCAATAAATCTGTCGTGTTCCTCGTGTATGAGCAAAGGGCAAGAGCAAATGGATTTAAAATTTTATCCAGATAGATGCCCAGATTTTTCGTAAGACTGCTCACACCTGACACAATTGGTCTCCCCTTGAGGGGATCGACCCCTTTGTGTATCTTGGGGAGACAGTAGAATGTAGCCAATGTAGGAAACTTAGGTATAATAAATTCACTCTCATTTTTGTCTATAACCCCTATTGAGAGGCCATTCAATATAATTTGTCTTAACTCCTTAGTGAATACCATAGTAGGGTCAGAAGAAAGAACACAGTAACACTCTCTATTGTTCAAAATGTTAAGGCACATTCTCTTATATTCTGAAGAATTAAGTACCACTACATTACCACCTTTATCAGAACTTTTGATGGTAATGTCTTGATCTTTTTCCAGATCTTTGAGTGCCATCATTTCATGACGGGTCAAATTATATTGGGTAAATGAGGGAGATTCACCAAGTTTTTGTATGTCTTTAGAAACCAAATTCAAAAATATATCGATCGACGTAAGGTCTGATTGGGGAGGTGGCATTTTTTTACTCTTGCATTTAAGATCTGTAAAAGGACCTTTACCACTTAAACTAGAGTCAGTGTCAGAGAGGTTATACAGGACTCTAATATCCTCCAAGAGGGAGTCAGAAACCCCTAATTCGTTACACGTCCTTTTTTGAGATTGAATATGAAATTTCTTCCATTTAAGTTTCCTGACAAATAAATTGAGGTCCTTCGTACCCTCAAATGAGTCAAAGTTACTCGAGGGAACAAAAGACAACCCTTTACTTAGCACACACATTTCGGTTTCAGTTAGAGCTCTATCCGATAAATTTATGACCTGTGGGTTTCCCCTTGAAATGGTGTGCCTGTAGGGTTTGATCTGCTCCGTAAGGGGTAACCTTGCTCTAAAAAAGAAGCAGAAGTAGAGGTTGAGGGGTTAGGACCAGCAGAGTAGTTTGGACCGGCAGAATAGTTAGATCTCCGATCGTAACCCCTTCTCCGATATCCACCCCGACCACGTTGTCTACCCCTCTGTGATTTGTGGTGACCCTCAATATCAGATGCTTCAGTATCTGTTGAGGTGTAAACAGGTTCAGGTGGTCTATTGGGAAAGAGATAGGCCTTGTTTTCTTTAAAGTCTTGTAGGTCACGAATAAATTGTTTGTGTTTCCTTTCTTTCAGATGATACTGAAAGCGTTCAAGAGTATTCTGTACACCTAATTCTTTTGCAGAAAATTCTGCTTCAGAAGAAAATTTTTTTGTGACCTCAATTTGCTCTTTTAATATCTCATTACACTTATTCAAAGTGACACGTTCATCATCAAGAAGAATCTGCATAAACTTGAGTGAACTATTAGTGGCCTCTCTTTCCCATTTACTCAATAAATCAGGACTTTTATATCTCAAGCCTGGTGCCAAAGAAATTCTCAAATGGCGTGGGACAATACCGGCTTTGATGTAATATTCCAGTCCTTGTACTTCCCACCAGGACACAATCTGATTTTTATATACTCTAGTCAATTCTTTAAATGCAGAGTTAAAGGATGGAGTATATTTCCTTTGCTGAAAGTCACGATCAGAAAAAATATCCTTTACTTCAGTAAGCCAATGATTAGTATCTATTCCAGTCGTTAGGAAGCCAGCCATGCTCCAGAGTATAAATGATCAATAAAGCAATATAATAGAGATATGCCCCAAAATGTGTTTCAATGTATAGCAGCAAAAAAATGGGGATGTAAAACTTAACATTTAATGAACTTAATGTTAAAAAGGGGACACACAGACAATTACCATCCTCCAAACAAATAGTGAGGATACATGATATAATCAGAGAGTAAAGTCCAATAGGGGACTACAAAATATAGGAGATATAAATATAAACCAGACAACTTATAATTAGCTCTGCACCGCAAGAGCAAAAATTGACTAACTAAATGCAAGTGTAAGCATCGCTTATTTGTAAGTCATTTGTCTGAAACGCAATCAAACGTGTGTGAGACAGTATGTATAAAAGGAATGATCTCACCCATTTGAATGGAGATATGCGCTCCAAAATTCATCTCCTAATAAAGTATGCATCTGGTCATTTTCCAGAGTAGATAAGGCCCTTTCCCAACGCGTTTCCTCCTTTCAGGATTCATCAGGGGATATGGCGACTAGAGACATCTATATCAAATGCATTGCTCTCATGAGGAGAAAAAACATGTAACTCCTCCTTATATCAATTAATAAGACACTCCCACCACCATTCAAACCAATTAGTGCAAAACAAAATAATGAATCACCAATAAAACGTGATGTGCATGGTTTAAAAATACATGCCTGTTTAATGAGCTCATAATCTTGTTGAAACGCACACCACATATTACGAAATGCATATAGCGATCTCACCGTTTGCCAAATAGTGATCGCGCGCCGTGTATTAGTGGCGCATGCGCAGTTAGTGACTTCCGGTAATCGCATTCATTGGACATCCGGTCTACTGAGACTACGTCATTGGCGTCCCACTCAGCGATGTAAAAACCACCGCACGCATGCGTGGTACAAATTAAGTGGCTTCCAGTGTATAAATTCGAATCACACATTTCAAGAAGCAACAAGGAACGCACAATTGTGTTGTGTCCTATATTGGGACGTTAAATTAAATCGCAAATTGCGACGGAGGTATTAACCATATAGAAACATAGAAAAGGACGCGCAAGATCATTTCAACTCATTTTTTTTTATATGAAATGATATTCCTTCTTCTCCATATCTATATTTTGGATTGGAGTATCATGGGACACCTTATATGGATGCTCCTTCAATATTTTTTCGATTTACCTCTTAGTGCGAGAGGATTAATCTCCAATTTTCTCCGTTTGGGGATTTTTTATACTATGTCTGTGTTAATAACGGTATAGAATGAGTTAAAATGAGTTGAAATGATCTTGCGCGTCCTTTTCTATGTTTCTATATGGTTAATGTCAGATTTTGGTGAACTATCGAATGTCACTTAAGATGGCATGATTTTGGTCGCAATAGGTGATGCTGGTTGAAATAATATTTAATGGCGCCATTTGGGACGCAATATATCTGTATTATGATGCTTCTGTTGTGCAGTGACATAACTTGTACATTAGCGTTATACCTCCGTCGCAATTTGCGATTTAATTTAACGTCCCAATATAGGACACAACACAATTGTGCGTTCCTTGTTGCTTCTTGAAATGTGTGATTCGAATTTATACACTGGAAGCCACTTAATTTGTACCACGCATGCGTGCGGTGGTTTTTACATCGCTGAGTGGGACGCCAATGACGTAGTCTCAGTAGACCGGATGTCCAATGAATGCGATTACCGGAAGTCACTAACTGCGCATGCGCCACTAATATACGGCGCGCGATCACTATTTGGCAAACGGTGAGATCGCTATATGCATTTCGTAATATGTGGTGTGCGTTTCAACAAGATTATGAGCTCATTAAACAGGCATGTATTTTTAAACCATGCACATCACGTTTTATTGGTGATTCATTATTTTGTTTTGCACTAATTGGTTTGAATGGTGGTGGGAGTGTCTTATTAATTGATATAAGGAGGAGTTGCATGTTTTTTCTCCTCATGAGAGCAATGCATTTGATATAGATGTCTCTAGTCGCCATATCCCCTGATGAATCCTGAAAGGAGGAAACGCGTTGGGAAAGGGCCTTATCTACTCTGGAAAATGACCAGATGCATACTTTATTAGGAGATGAATTTTGGAGCGCATATCTCCATTCAAATGGGTGAGATCATTCCTTTTATACATACTGTCTCACACACGTTTGATTGCGTTTCAGACAAATGACTTACAAATAAGCGATGCTTACACTTGCATTTAGTTAGTCAATTTTTGCTCTTGCGGTGCAGAGCTAATTATAAGTTGTCTGGTTTATATTTATATCTCCTATATTTTGTAGTCCCTATTGGACTTTACTCTCTGATTATATCATGTATCCTCACTATTTGTTTGGAGGATGGTAATTGTCTGTGTGTCCCCTTTTTAACATTAAGTTCATTAACCCCTCTCTGACATTAGACGTACTATCCCGTCCATAAAACCCGTGCCATTCTGACCATGGACGGGATAGTACGTCATAGGCGATTAGCTGCGCTCCCCGAGGAAGCGCAGCTAATCGCCGCCGGGTGTCAGCTGATTATCACAGCTGACACCCGTGACTGTGTGTCAGGAGCGGTCACGGACCGCTCCCGGCACATTAACCCCTTGCACACCGCGATCAAACATGATCGCGGTGTACTGGGGGCACAGGGGAGGATCGCGCAGTGTGGGGGCTCCCTGCGCGCCCCCCTGAGACCCTCAGACCAGCGCGATGTGATCGCGCTGCTCTGAGGGCTTCCTCCCTCCCAGGACCCGGATCCAAGATGGCGCTGGGGTCCTGGAGGGAGGCGGCTTCCTCAGTGCCTGCCGAGAGCAGGCACTGAGAAGCCTGCTGCACTGCCTGAGCGATCGCTGGTGTGACAGAGTGCTGTGCACACTGTCACACCAGCGATCTGATGAAATACAGTGATGTCCCACCCTGGGACAAAGTAAAAAAGTAAAAAAAGTAAAAATAAACATGTGTAAAAAAAAATCCAAAAAAAAAAAAAAAAATATTCCCAATAAATTCATTACTTATTGTAAATAAAAAAAATAAAACAATAAAAGTACACATATATGGTATCGCCGCGTCCGTAACGACCCCCCCTATAAAAATGTCCCACTAGTTAACCCCTTTTGTGAACCCCTTAAAAAATAAAAAATAAAAACGAAGCAAAAAATCAGTGCTTTATCATCATACCGCTGAACAAAAAGTGGAATAACACGCGATCAAAAAGACGGATATAAATAAACATGGTACCGCTGAAAACGTCATCTTGTCCCGCAAAAAACGAGCCGTCACACAGCATCATCAGCAAAAAAATAAAAAAGTTATAGCTCGCAGAATAAAGCGATGCAAAAATAATTATTTTTTATATAAAATTGTTTTTATTCTATAAAAGCGCCAAAACATAAAAAAATGATATAAATGAGGTATCGCCATAATCGTACTGACCCGAAGAATAAAACTGTTTTATCAATTTTACCACACGCGGAACAATAAAAACGCCTCACCCAAAAGAAATTCATGAATTGCTGATTTTTGTTCATTCTAACCTCCCAAAAATCGAAATAAAAAGCGATCAAAAAATGTCACGTGCTCAAAAATGGTACCAATAAAAGCGTCACCTCGTCCCGCAAAAATTAAGACCTCACATGACTCTGTGGGCCAAAATATGCAAAAATTATAGCTCTCAAAATGTGGCGATGCAAAAAACTACTTTTTGCAATAAAAAGCGTCTTTTAGCGTGACAGCTGCCAATCATAAAAACCGCTATAAATAGTAAATCAAACCCCCCTTTATCACCCCCTTAGTTAGGGAAAAATAATAAAATAGAAAAAATGTATTTATTTCCATTTTCCCATTAGGGTTAGGGTTAGGGTTTCGGCTAAAGTTAGGGTTAGGGTTGGCGCTAAAGTTAGGATTAGGGTTAGAGTTTGGATTAGGGTTAGGGTTGGGATTAGGGTTGGGACTAGGGTTAGGGGTGTGTTGGGGTTAGGGTTGGAGTTAGAATTGGGGGGTTTCCGCTGTTTAGGCACATCAGGGGCTCTCCAAATGTGACATGGCGTCTGATCTCCATTCCAGCCAATTCTGCTTTGAAAAAGTCAAACGGTTGTTCCTTCACTTCTGAGCTCTGCCATGCGTCCAAACAGTAGTTTATCCCCACATATGGGGTATCAGCGTACTCTGGACCCCAAGAGTTATTGTGAAATTTGTCCTATTTCTTCTGTTACCCTTGGGAAAATAAAAAACTGGGGGCGAAAATATTATTTTTGTAAAAAAAATAAGATTTTTTTGTTTTTACGGCTGTACATTATAAACTTCTGTGAAGCACTTGGGGCTTCATAGCGCTCACCACACATCTAAATAAGTTCCTTGTGGGGTCTATTTTCCAAAATGGGGTCACTTGTTGGGGATTTCCACTGTTTAGGCGCATCAGGGGCTCTCCAAATGCGACATGACGCCCCCAGACCATTCCATCAAAGTCTGCAATCCAAAACGTCACTACTTCCCTTTCCGAGCCCTGACATGCGCCCATACAGTAGTTTTCTCCCACATATTGGGTATCAGCGTACTCAGGACAAATTGGACAACAACTTTTGGGGTCCAATTTCTCCTGTTACCCTTGTGAAAATAAAATATTGGGGGCGAAAAAATCATTTTTGTAAAAAAAAAAGGATTTTTTATTTTACGGCTGTGCGTTATAAACTTCTGTGAAGCACTTCGGGGTTCAAAGTGCTCACCACACATCTAGGTAAGTTCCTAGTGGGGTCTATTTTCCAAAATGGGGTCACTTGTGGGGGGTTTCCACTGTTTAGGCGCATCAGGGGCTCTCCAAATGCGACATGACGCCCCCAGACCATTCCATCAAAGTCTGCAATCCAAAACGTCACTACTTCCCTTTCCGAGCCCTGACATGCGCCCATACAGTAGTTTTCTCCCACATATTGGGTATCAGCGTACTCAGGACAAATTGGACAACAACTTTTGGGGTCCAATTTCTCCTGTTACCCTTGTGAAAATAAAATATTGGGGGCGAAAAAATCATTTTTGTAAAAAAAAAAAGGATTTTTTATTTTTACGGCTGTGCGTTATAAACTTCTGTGAAGCACTTCGGGGTTCAAAGTGCTCACCACACATCTAGATAAGTTCCTTGTGGGGTCTATTTTCCAAAATGGGGTCACTTGTGGGGGGTTTCCACTGTTTAGGCGTATCAGGGGCTCTCCAAATGCGACATGACGCCCCCAGACCATTCCATCAAAGTCTGCAATCCAAAACGTCACTACTTCCCTTCCGAGCCCTGACGTGCACCCATACAGTAGTTTTCTCCTACATATTGGGTATCAGCGTACTCAGGACAAATTGGACAACAACTTTTGGGTTCCAATTTCTTCTGTTACCCTTGTGAAAATAAAATATTGGGGGCGAAAAAATCATTTTTGTAAAAAAAAAAAAAGGATTTTTTATTTTAAGGCTGTACGTTATAAACTTTAGTGAAACACCTGGGGGTTCAAAGTTCTCACCACACATCTAGATAAGTTCCTTGAGGGGTCTAGTTTCCAAAATGGTGTCATTTGTGGGGGGTTTCCACTGTTTAGGCAGATCAGGAGCTCTCCAAACACGACATGGCGTCCAGCCAATTCTGCGTTGAAAAAGTGAGACGGCGCTCCTTCCCTTCCAAACTCTGCCATGCACCCAAACAGTGGTATACCCCCACATATGGGGTATCAGTGTACTCAGGACAAATTGCACAATAACTTTTGGAGTCTTGTTACCCTTGGAAAAATAAAAATTCGGGTGAAAAGATCATTTTTGTGGAAAAAATATGATTTTTAAATTTTACGGCTCTACGTTATAAACTTGTGTGAAGCACTTGAGGGTTCAAATTGCTCACCAAAGATCTAGATAAGTTCCTTAGGGGGTCTAGTTTCCCAAATGGGGTCATTTGTGGGGGGTTTCCACTGTTTAGGCACATCAGGGGCTCTCCAAATGCAACATGGCATCCAATCTCAATTCCAGCCAATTTTGGTTGGAAAAAGTCAAATGGTGCTCCTTCCCTTCCGAGCTCTGCCGTGCGCCCAAACAGTGGTTCCCCCCCACATATGGGGCATCAGCGTACTCAGGACAAATTGGACAACAACTTATGTGGTCCAATTTCTCCTGATACCCTTGGGAAAATAAAAAATTAGTGACTAAAAGATAATTTTTGTGGAAAAAAATAGGATTTTTTATTTTCATGCCCGGGCATTATAAACTTGTGTGAAGCACTTGGGGTTCAAAGTGCTCACCAAAGATCTAGATAAGTTCCTTAGGGGGTCTAGTTTCCAAAATGGGGTCACTTGTGGGGGATTTCCACTGTTTAGGCTCATCTGGGGCACTGCAAACGGAACATGACCCCCATCAACGTCTGCATTCCAAAACGTTACTACTTCCTTTCCAAGCCCTGCCGTGCGCCCAAACAGTTTTCCACCCCCACATATGGGGTATCAGCGTACTCAGGACAAATTGGACAACAACTTTTGGGGTCCAATTTCCTTGGGAAAATTCAAAAATTTAGGACTAAAAAATCATTTTTGTGGAAATTTTTTTTTTTTTTTTCACACCCAGGCATTATAAACTTTTGTGAAACACTTGGGGGTTCAAAGTGCTCACAACAGATCTAGATAAGTACCTTAGGGGGTCTAGTTTCCAAAATGGTGTCACTTGTGGGGGGTTTCCACTGTTTAGGCGCATCAGAGGTTCTCCAAGCGCGACATGGCGTCCAATCTCAACTCCAGCCAATTTTAGTTTGAAAAAGTCAAACGGCGCTCCTTCCCTTACGAGCTCTGCCGTGTGCCCAAACAGTGGTTTTCCCCCACATATGGGGTATTGGCGTACTCAGGAGAAATTGCATAACAACCTTATCTGTCCATTTTCTCCTTTTACCCTTGTGAAAATAAAAAAAAAGTTTGTAAAAGATCATTTTTGTGGCTAAAAAGTTAAATATTCATTTTTTCCTTCCACGTTGCTTTAGTTCCTGTGAAGCACCTGAAGGGTTAATAAACTTCTTGAATGTGGTTTTGAGTACCTTGAGGGGTGCAGTTTTTAGAATGGTGTCACTTTTGGGTATTTTCTGTCATGTAGACCCCTCAAAGTGACTTCAAATGAGAGGTGGTCCCTAAAAAAAATGGCTTTGTAAATTTTGTTGTAAAAATGAGAAATCGCTGGTCAACTTTTAACCCTTATAACTTCCTAACAAAAAAAAATTTTGATTCCAAAATTGTGCTGATGTAAAGTAGACATGTGGGAAATGTTATTTCTTAACTATTTTGTGTGACATATTTCTCTGTTTTAAGGGAATAAAAATTCAAAGTTTGAAAATTGCTAAATTTTCAAAATTTTCGCCATATTTGCGTTTTTTTCAAAAATAAACGCAAGTTATATGGAAGAAATTTTACCACTACCATGAAGTACAATATGTCACGAGAAAACAATCTCAGAATCGCGAAGATCCGTTGAAGCGTTCCGGAGTTATAACCTCATAAAGAGACAGTGGTCAGAATTATAAAAATTGTCCCGGTCATTAACGTGCAAACCACCCTTGGGGGTGAAGGGGTTAAATGTTAAGTTTTACATCCCCATTTTTTTGCTGCTATACATTGAAACACATTTTGGGGCATATCTCTATTATATTGCTTTATAAATAAAAAAACACACACACTTTAAGAATAAATAATTTTAATGAAATAAAAACACATATTTTTGACCATCTTTTATTTCACTCTTAATCCGTTCGAAGCCCTTGTTCTTCTAAAATAAATATAAAATAATAAAACAACATTATTCTTACCTATCTGGCAATCTGTCCCGTCCCACGATGTAATCCTTCACAACGGGTTAACTAGCAATCAGATAAGCAGCGCAAGTAATCCTGCGTGCTCATCTGATAGCTCCTGAATGAATGAGCTTATCTCCTGCCGACAGGAGAGGATGTGATTAATGAATGAAGCTTAATTGATTGTATCCACTTTCACGTTAGGTCAGGTCACTGAAGTGAAAGTGGCAATAAATCAATTAAGCTCCATTCATGAATCTATTCCTCTCATTTCCCTGGGAGAGTGATTCATTCAGGGGAATACAGGTCTGAGACAGCATTAGCTCTCTGCGACCTGTAACCTGTTAACCCTTTCTGATGGATTACAGCGTGGGACCTGACTGTACATCGGATTGGTAAGAATCATTTTGCTTTTTTATTTTATTTTTATTACAGGAAATGGTTTTAGCAGGAAAATAAAATATGGTCAAAAACTGTGTGATTATTTCATTAAACTTCTTTTTTATTAAACTGTGTGTGTTTGATTTTTCTATCATACAATAGGATTAATAATTGATAGTTGTCTAATTGACAGCTCTCAATTATTAACCTGCCTTAAGGTCACCTTTCAATACTAAGGTGACATTAAGGTGACATTATTAACCCATTCGCCACCGCTACAGGGCAATGGGAATAGACGGGCAAAGTGCCAGAAAGGGCGAATCTAATTATAGATTTGCCCTTTCTGGGGTGTCTGGGGGCAGATGTTAGTAGCCAGGGGGGGCACAAAAAAAATGTAACCTCCCTAGGCTGTTATTATCTGCCCCCACTCGCTTGCTTTGTCTGTCTGGTGGAGAAAATACAGCGGGAGCCCACGCATTTTTTTTCAACGAATTTACACCTTTAATTAACCCCTACATGTCTGAAATTTTGCACAAATACACTCATGTAATTGTAAGTTCTAAACAAATATCAAAATACAGGAAATGACATGGTTAACTGTGTGGAAACAATGTATCATTTCATGTCGGCTTCTGTGATTTCACAAAAGCCGGCAATTGAATTAGCGGCTATTACAGTATGTAGAAGTCTAGGAACTATAAATATATATATATATATATATATATATACATGTCACAATGACATATATATATATATATATATATATATATATGTGTTCTATGTGTATATATCTATTCTTTCTTTTGTGATTGAAATACTATTCTTTTGGATCCATTATATGTCAGTTTTGCAAGCCTGCGAGAAATTCTCGCAAGTCGGATGAAAATCGGATGTTACAAGGTACACACACATGCGACTAAATCGCATCTTTGAAGGAAAATCGGATGCCAGAAGGATGTGTGATGTTTGCATTTTGATCCGACAATCGACCGACTAAAACGGACCGATTTTTTGTAGTTTTGTGTGATGCCGGCCTTAGAAGTGTCTCAGTCCCAGTAGGGTTCACATTGTTGTTTCCCTATCATGGTTGCCAACTTGACTTGACTTTTTTTTCTGGACAGCTTTTCAAAAAATCATGGACAGACGAAAACATTTTTTATTTTGATTATAAATGATACATGTCTACAGCCCATAATTGTGACATTAGCTGCCCATACTGGGAACTGTAAAGTGAAAATTACAGTCAAAATAATCTGTATGAGATTCTTCAGGTTCCAAAAAGTCACGGAGGCTTTATATTTTTTTTTTCACAGACAGAGCAAAAAAGTGACATATTTTTACATACTGACCAGAAATTTCTGAATGGTTGACAAACAAAGGTCTTTATCAGGGGTGCCCACGTTAGGACCATTTTAATAAGCAGGGAAGAAAATGTGTTTCAGTAGAATACGTAATGTGTGATATCACTTACCGTACTTAGTAATATTTTTTTAAAAAAGGAGTTTTTTAAGGAGTTTTCCATTTTCACACAAAATTTGGGAACATGCAGGTAATTGTATAATTAACAAAAAATCATTAATAATCTATTGAAGCTCCTGCCACTTTAGCGCCACCTCTTGGCTACTTCCTGCCAGTTTTTGTTTATAGGGCTGCAGCGGTGATGTTTTAGCATATTTTATATGCTAAGGTAGATGGCATATAAATGAATTTTCCCTATAAATTGTCTGTAGTTACAATTACCGTATGTGTTTTTAAAGTGCTTTGCCAATACAGACCTTTTGGGAAGAGGTGACCATCAAAAGTCGTCTCCAAGCTGGAGGGTTTTTAGTGTGACAACAAGAGGCATCTCTAACCTTTGTATGTTACTTAGGCCTGTTACACACATCAGTTTTTTGCAATCAGGCACAATCCGTCCAATTGCTAAAAAGATTAGCCGGTTTTTAGCCGGATCCGTCGTGAACTTTTGAACCCGGAAAATGTATAGTACGCATGTCTGGCATGGAGGAGAGAGAGAGAGAGGTTTCCAGAATCCAGATCAGTCTTTTGCCGGATTGCACAAAAGACTGATCCAGTACCATAGACTTCTATTGTTTCCGGCCGCCTGATGTGCCGCTTCAGGTGCTGTCAGGCGTTTCCGGCAGAAAAAAAAAACGTTTCATGATGCGTCCTGTCCGGCCGCCGGAATTAAAATCTATGACGGATCCGGCAGAAAACGGACTAAACGCAATGGCATGCGGTGCAATCCGGCGCTAATGCATGTCAATGAGAAAAAAACGGATCCGGCGGTAAAAAAAACGGATCCGTTTTTTACAAAAAATGCCGGATCGCGCCTGATGGAAAAAAACTGATGTGTGAAACTAGCCTTAGAGTTGTCTGGTAAAATGAGGGCATCGTTATTTAAATCCAACTAGCCCCATCATGATCGACAGGTTCCATCAGGCGCCTTTGCGTCTCATCATGTAAGGCTATGTGCACACGTTGAGGATTCTTTGCAGAAATTTCCTGAGAAAAAACGGACTTTGGCTATGTGCACACGTTGCGAAATCTTAGCAGAAATTTCCTGAGAAAAACCGGACTTTTTCCCAGGAAATCCGAACGCATTTTTATTGAGGTTTTTGCGATTTTTTTTGCGGATTTTTCGCATTTTTTTGATGAACATCCTAGGGTCAATAATATAGTGGGAAATCCGCAAATTTTCCGCGAAATTAATGAATATGCTGCGTTTTTTACCGCGATGCGTTTTTTTTGCAGAAAAAAACCCACCATGTGCACAAAAATTGCGGAATTCATTCTAATAATAGTATGCTTCATGCATGCGTTTTTTAAGCGTTTTTGCCACAAAAAAAACGTGAAAAATCCGCAACGTGTGCACATAGCCTTTTTCCCAGGAAATCCGGATGCGTTTTTACCGCGGTTTTTTTTGCGCGTTTTTACCGCGTTTTTCCCCTGAACATTCTAGGTCAATAATATAGCGGGAAATATGCAAATTTACCACAAAATTAATGAACATTCTGCGTTTTTTACCGCGATGTGTTTTTTTTGCGGAAAAAACCGCACCATATGCACAAAAATTGCAGAATGCATTCTAATAATAGGAACCAATGATCAGCAACATAATTGGGAAAAATGCTTCTATTTACTGTGTTAAGAAAATGATTTGTTGTGTATCTGGAGAACTTGGTTAGACCATGGTGGCTATGTTCTAAACCAGGGGTCCCCAAACGCCGGTCCGCGGCCCATTACCGGGCCGTAGCAGTTCTGCTGCCGGGCCACGGAGCCACAGCACAGAACGCTGTACATACATGGAGCCGGCGGCTGCAGCACTGTAGTGACAGCTGCAGCCGCCGGCTTCATTAGACATCGATACTTACCTTCCGTCGCTGCGTCCCTGTCAGCCGCGGCAGCTTCCTCCTGGCAGTGCGGTGACGTAGTACCGCTCATTAAGGTAATGAATATTGACGTGACGCCACTCCCATAGGCGTGGCGTCCATATTCATGCCCTTAATGAGCGGTATTACGTCACCGCTGCGCACAGGAGGAAGCTGACGCGGCCGACAGGGATGCAAGGGACCTGCAGCGATGGAGCGAGGAGGGTAAGTATGATGGGGGAGAGGGGACGGGGGAGCAGAGCCATGTATACAGGATGGGAGGGGGAGTGGAGCCATATATACTGGATGGGAGGGGGAGCAGAGCCATGTATACAGGATGGGAGGATGGGAGCGGAGCCATATATACAGGATGGGAGGGGAGCGGAGCCATGTATACAGGATGGGAGGGGGAGTGGAGCCATGTATACAGGATGGGAGGGGAAGCGGAGCCATATTTACAGGATGGGAGCGGAGCCATATATACAGGATGGGAGGGGGAGTGGAGCCATATATACAGGATGGGAGGGGGAGCAGAGCCATGTATACAGGATGGGAGGGTGAGCGGAGCCATATATACAGGATAGGAGCGGAGCCATATATACAGGATGGGAGGGGAGCGGAGCCATGTATACAGGATGGGAGGGGGAGCGGAGCCATGTATACAGGATGGGAGGATGGGAGCGGAGCCATATATACAAGGATGGGAGGGTGGGAGCGGAGCCATATATACAAGGATGGGAGGGTGGAGCGGAGCCATATATACAAGGATGGGAGGGTGGGAGCGGAGCCATATATACAAGGATGGGAGGGTGGGAGCAGAGCCATGTATACAGGATGGGAGGTTGGGAGCGGAGCCATGTATACAGGATGGGAGGTTGGGAGCGGAGCCATGTATACAGGATGGGAGGGTGGGAGCGGAGCCATATAAACAAGGGTGGGAGCAGAGCCATGCATACAAGGGTGGGAGCGGAGCCTTGTATACAAGGGAGTCACATTCACATTATAAATGTTATAATTAAATGATGAGTATGCACTACTACTAAACTACAACCCTGTCCATAGCCCCGCCCCCTTATGACCAAAGCCCCACCCCTGCCACACCTCCATCCCCGCCCTGCCGGGCCCTGGAAGAATGGTCTTTCTTGAAGCCGGTCCCTGGTGCAAAAACGGTTGGGGACCACTGTTCTAAACTATATTGTAGATGCTATATATTTCCATGCATCACAATTATTTCCATGTTTCCTCTACTTAGTGGTTTAACCAACATCTCTGGGAATGGTACAGAACATTTATATTTCACTTTCCAATGGATAATTGTTGTTCGCTTTTTTCACTGTTTTTTGGTCTACATTATAGTGATCTCATTGTAACCTTAAAGGAACCATCTATCTTGCCAAGTGATTTTTTGGGCCAGGATCAAATGAAGAGAAAAATATTTGACATTGTGTGTCTTGTAGTTGTATTGTCTCAGAGTATTTGGAAGTGTTCGGAGATTTAGTTTGTGTCGCCGTAGCTGCATGATTTGCGGCTGCTAGACAGCCTGAATACATGCGGGGGGATTGCTTGTTTGTTATGAAATCCCCACATGTATTCAGGCTGTCTAGCAGCCGCAAATCATGCAGCTACGGCGACACAAACTTAATCTCCGATCACGCTCAAATACTCGGAGAACACCCGAGCATGCTTGGGAAAACCCGAGCAACGAGTATACTCACTCATCACTAGACTGCATCTGTAGAAGGGACTTAGATGCTCAGCTCGCTCTATGCACTTCAGATACTGGTTGTGTCACACACCTGACATGTCTCTAAATGCAGTGACCGGTAATAGTGGTGTGAACACCCGGTGTCAATGGGTTACCATGGCAAATGGGGGGGCTGCTGAAAGTCCCTATTGTTGTCATCTTGGTACTTCTAGTCTGACTAGTCTTCCATGCTACTCGGTCCCTGACGGACTGTTAAATTGTTTTTCTCTGAAATGCCGCAGCGTTTAAGAGTTAAACATACAGTGCTATGAAAAAGTATACTCCGTGAACATGACACCCACAAACTTAAATGTACGTTATTGGAATTTTATGCGATATACCAACACAAAGTAGCAAGTATTTGTAAAATGTAAGGGAAATGATACATGGTTTTCTAATTATTTCAATAGACATAAATCTGAAAATTGTGACGTGCATTCGTTGACCAATTGCCTCCAAAAGCCACATAATCAGTAAATAGTCCACATGTGTGTAATTTACTCTAAGTAAAACTACAGCTGTTTTATGAAGTGCTCAGATGTTTGTTTGAGAACATTAAGGAATCAAACAACATCATGAAAACCAAGGAACACACCAGACAGGTCAGGGATAAAGACGTGGAGAAGAGTAAAGCAGGGTTAGGTTATAGAAATCTAGCCCAAGCACTGAACATCTCACATAGCACTGTTTAATCCATCATCCAAAAATGGAAGGAGTATGGCGCAACTGCAAACGTATCAAGACATAGCCGTCCACCAAAACTGACATCTCAAGCAAGTTGAGCCCTAATTAGAGAAGCAGCCAAAAAGCCCATGGTCACTCTGGAAAGCTGCAGAGATTCACTTCTCAGGTGGGAGAATCTGTCTGCAGGACAACTATTAGTCATATACTCCATAAATCTGGCTTTTATAGAAGAGTTTCACGAAGAAAGCCATAAGAACTCCCATTTGCAGTTTGCAAAAAGCCATGTAGAGGACACAGCTAGCATGTGGAAGAAAGTGCTCTGGTCTGATGAGACCAAAGTAGAACTTTTTGGGCTAAATGCAAATCACTATGTGTGTCGGAAAACTAACACTACATATCACCCTCAAAACACCCTTCCCACCGTAAAACTTACTGGTGGCAGCATCATTCTGTGAGAATGCTGTTCTTCAGCAGGGACAGCGAAGGTGGTCAGAGTTGTTGGGAAGATGGATAGATCTAAATACAGGGCAATACTGGAGTAAAACCTGTTAGAAGCTGCAAAAGACTTAACACTGTGGCATAGGTTCAACTTCTAGCAGGACAACAACCCTAAACATATTGCCAGAGCTAGAATAGAATGGTTTAGATCAAAGCATATTCATGTGTGTGACTGGCCCATTGAAAGTCCAGAGCTAAACCCCATTGAGAATCTGTGACAAGACTTGAAAATTGCTGTTCACAGATGTTTCCATCCAATCTAACTCAGCTAGTTTGCAAAGAAGGATGGACAAAAATTTCAGCCTCTAGATCCTCTAGATGTGCCGGTAGAGACAGACTGCAAAAGACTTGCAGCAGTAGTTGCAGTGAAAGGTGGTCCTACAAAGTATTGGCTTAGTGGGACTGAATACAAATGCACGTCACAGTTTTCAGAGTTATATTTTTTTAAAAATTTAGAAAACAATGTATTCTTTTACACTTCACAAATATTTTCTACTTAGTGATTGTGAGTGTACAGTCATGGCCAAAAGTTTTGAGAATGACACAAATATTATATTTTCACATGATCTGCTGCCCTCTGGTTTTTATGTGTTGTGGTGTAATGACCCCTGATGCAGCTAGGGGGCACTGTGTATGGCCCTCGGGATATGCACGGAGGCATGTGATGGATGGACGGTATGTAACGCGGAGGTGGTTGGCCCTGTGATTGAAGCCTGGATATGTTTTGGTTCAGCAGATCTACTGCTGAGTTGTGCTATACATTGGGAGGCTTCCAGGTGACTTGGAGAGCTGGGCGGGTCCAGTCACCTACAAACCCACCCAAGGGGTATGTGTCTGAATACCCGGGATAAAACCTGTATGTAATGGTGTGTATCTGAAGGACCTGTGGTGAGGTCATGACCATGTGACCTAACCATGTGATTCCTGACATCACCTGTGGGTGGAGTTACACCTATGTAATGGAGTGTGTTTGGCACCCGAGAGAGAGTGTGTGGGAGTCTACCAGTGTGGACAGACTTCCATGTGTCCCGGCAGGACGTTACAGAGAGGTCTCTGTGTCTGAGGAGTGAGGCTCCAGGCAGGAGCTGAAACATTGAAGATTTGAATTGTACGGTACTATGGTTTATGATATAATAAACCTAAGGACTTTTTGCATAAGAAAGTGTCTCCTGATTTGCCTCTGAAGCAGCCGAGTGAGTAAAACCTTACAATTGGTGGATGGAATGCTGGCAGCGGCCCAAGGAGCACAAGTTCCAGGACTGGGAATCAGGAACCAGAGGAGGAACGGACGGTCTGTGAAAACCGTGAGTGTGACCAGTGGTCACGAATAAACTGTGTTTATGTTTATGTGGTGCCTCTGATATGAGGTATCTGAAGAAGCTGTTAAGCAGTGGTGACAGACAGGAGTCTGTGTTATGTTGACCGGGGTCATTGAAAATTGAGGAAAAAGCATGCTGATAGGATACCTCAGAGGAGGTGTCCGGAAAATCTCTCTGGCCGAGAGTGTAACAGACAGGAGTCTGTGTTGTACTGACGGGTCAGTGAAAGACTGTTTTTTTTTCCTCTGTGGGATGCCTCTGAGAGAGGAGGTGTCCGGAAAATCTCTCTGGCTGAGAGTGTAACAGAGAGGAGTCTGTGTTGTACTGACGGGTCAGTGAAAGACTGTCTTTTGTCCTTGTGGGATGCCTCTGAGAGAGGAGGTGTCCGGAAATCTCTGTGGCCAAGAGTGTGACAGACAGGAGTCTGTGTTGTGCTGACGGGTCAGTGAGAAACTGTTTTTTTTTTTCTCTGGAACACGTGTAAGGTGTGTGCTGTGGCTCGTCAGAGTCCACGAAGGGGACAAGCGGCTGGCTGTGACTCGTGGGGTCACGAAGGGGACAAGCGACTGGCTGTGACTCGTGGGGTCACGAAGGGGACAAGCGGCAGGCTGTGGACCAGCGCGTTCACAAAGTCGGCGGTGCAGGGACTTGCGGCAGTGGCAAGGACAGCAAGAGGTTCTGCAGCAGCAAGAGCTGCAGTGGCAGCAGCGGCTTGTGCGCGGCAGCCGGAGGTGCTGGCGGGTGGTGGCAGTACCAGCAGCAGCTGGTGAGGTACCATAAGGACATCAGAGGTCCAGAGTGGGTGACCTCTTAAAGGAACAGTACCAGCCCAAAGAGACATAAGGGTCTGTGCGAACTAGGGTCTGGTAGAGCCGTAGCAGAGTCCACGGTGTATAACCCAAGGAGGGGTGATGGCCCAAAAGGGGGCGGAGTCCCAAAAGGGGGCGGCAACCCAAAAGGGGATAGTTGGCAAAAAGGGGGAGGTGCAGACCAACTGTTGCCCGGGGCAAATATGTTATATGTGTCCAGTCTGCCTTAGGAATTATCCACCCGGCACACTACTACAGGGGTGTACCCTGCAGATACATGATGAAGAGGTGGTGGGTCTGGTCGACTCGGGGAGTCCGGTGACTCTAGTGAGGGTTGCACCTGACGGGTTTCAAATACCTGGAAGAAAGGTCGGGGTCACCTGTATCCATGGGGACACTAGGGATTATCCAGTGGCCAGGGTGGTCTTTGAGACAGGCTGGGACATTGCAGGACAGGATGTCGCTATAATCCCTAATTTGTCGTGTCCAGTGGTCATAGGGCGGAACTCTAAACTGTTCTCTGGCTTATGGGACAGGGGAGTTCCTCTACAGCAGGAGGGAGGCCTCTCTACTGTTGGGGTGGCAGACATTGGGACAGTGACACCTCCCAAAACTGACGAGTCAGACGGTGACACAGGAGGAAAGGATGCGTCTGCCCGACTTACTGACATGATGTCCTCTGAAATGTATGACAGTAGAACCAATGACGATGTGGTAGATAAGACCTCTATAACGGACACCCGGTTAGAGCGTAATGGGAGGGGCCCCGAGAGTGACTCCTGTGCAGACTGTGACTCGACCGCAAGGGAAAGCGAGTACAGTAAGGTGGAGCCGAGTAAAAATGGCCGATCTTCCTCTCGCCGCAGGGGCCGCGGAAAGGCGGGACAGGCTACATCCTCTAAGAAGAGAAATGATGAGGAAGAGTCAGGGTCAGGTACCGGTCAGGTGACTGTCCTTGAGAAGGAGGCAGAGCTGGAGCTCTCTGAAGTTACCGGGAGTTGTGAGACAGTGGAAACTGCGGATGCAGGAACAGGTGGAACTCTGGAGACGCAGAGTGTGCGTGGGCAAGAGTGCTCAGCCAAAAATTTAATTAAAGAAGTAATGGTGCGACAGGTGCTGGCTAAAAGAGAGCAGGACCAGTAGATAGAACTGTTTAAAGAAACAGTGAAAGAGGCAGTCGAGCAAGAAAGGGTCCTGAGACGAATAATTGAGCACAGAATGGAGGAGCTGGAGGAGGAAGTCTCTAAGCTCAGGGAGGCCCAAGTGAAGCACCAGCAGGAGCTTCTCCGGAGGGAGAATGAGTGTCGCTGTTTGGCAGAGGAGCGAGATAAAGTTCTCCGTATGCTCAAGATACAGGAGGAGACTGGTGTCCAGCTCCAGAAATGTACGGGAGAAGAAATCCAGCAGGGGAAGTGCCATGCAGATGGCCACACAAAGGAGATCGAGGTCTTGGAAAACCGTACTAACGCTCAGGACAAGGAGGTACAACAGTCTGTCCAAGAAGGTGACGGGTCCATTTTCAAGTGTGTAATAGAAATACCCGAAGACAGGCGAGAAGTGTGTGCCATTGAGGAGGTGCATGAGGCCTTTAGAAAGGCAGTAGAAGCATGCAGTGTGAACTGGGTGCCAGAGATGAAACAGTTGGTCATACTGTCGACTAGGGAAGTCACGATGAAGCGGGTGGCTATCCTGAGGGACATGCACCTACATTGTCTCCGCACGAAACAGGTGATCCTGTTGAGAAATAAAGAAGCCGCTCGTCATCTGGAGCAAGCAAGAAAGGCTCAAAATCAGCTTGGCTTGATGGAAGACATCGTTCAAGTGCCCAGAGGTCTGGTGAAGAAAGTTATCGGAAGACTCGGGAAAGTGATGCAGGCGATGGTGAACAAGTCTGGTGTGACGAGAGTCAGGATTCCGGCTGATGACGAAGTCCAGGTAGTGGGTAAAGATGGGATGGTTCCGTTCCTCATCGGATCCATGGAGAGCCTTGGGAATATCCGGATGCTCCTGGAGTATCGTGTGTCATACCTGAGAGAAGTAGAGCAGCTACGACTTGAGAGGGACCAGGTCAACAGAAACCTGCAGGAAATGGAAAGAAGATGGCTTTCACCTTCAACCCGTGGTAGTGAGAGGAGAAGAGGTTTGCTTAAGACTACAAGTCCTCACGCTGGAGCTAATACAGGAATTAGGTCGCCTGTTGGAAGAGGTAGAAGTAGCGATGCCTCAGTTAGCCCAGTGATGAGTGTCCTAAGCAGGAGAACCTGTAGTGGACGAAATAAAAAGGACTCAGACCAGACAGGACGTATGGGTGCAAGGGAATTGCGACGCCGTACTGACCGCTGGGGGTGCGGGTGGTCTGACAGGGGGGAGTCAGCAACAGATGTGACAGAGTCGGAGGACAGACGCCTACAAAAGAGATCAGTAGCAGGGCCCGACTTAGAGAGACGGTGTGACTGGCAGAGACGACCGAGAAGGATCTCTGGTCGGGTAACAAGTGTTCAACCCCACAACTTTGAACAGAGGGGGGAGGTATGTGGTGTAATGACCCCTGATGCAACTAGAGGGCACTGTGTATGGCCCTCGGGACATGCACGGAGGCATGTGATGGATGGACGGTATGTATCGCAGAGGTGGGTGGCCCTGTGATGGAAGCCTGGATATGTTTTGGTTCAGCAGATCTACTGCTGAGTTGTGCTATACATTGGGAGGCTTCCAGGTGACTTGGAGAGCTGGGCGGGTCCAGTCACCTACAAACCCACCAAGGGGTATGTGTCTGAATACCCGGGATAAAACCTGTATGTAATGGTGTGTATCTGAAGGACCTGTGGTGAGGTCATGACCATGTGACCTAACCATGTGATTCCTGACCTCACCTGTGGGTGGAGTTACACCTATGTAATGGAGTGTGTTTGGCACCTGAGAGAGAGTGTGTGGGAGTCTACCAGTGTGGACAGACTTCCATGTGTCCCGGCAGGACGTTACAGAGAGGTCTCTGTGTCTGAGGAGTGAGGCTCCAGGCAGGAGCTGAAACATTGAAGATTTGAATTGTACGGTACTATGGTTTATGATGTAATAAACCTAAGGACTTTTTGCATAAGAAAGTGTCTCCTGATTTGCCTCTGAAGCAGCCGAGTGAGTAAAACCTTACAGTGTGTTTGACAGATGTTTTTATCACAGACAGAAATATAATTGCAAACATATGAGTAACAAAAGCTTATATTGACAGTTAGAATGAGTTAATGCAGCAAGTCAATATTTGCAGTGTTGACCCTTCTTCTTCAGGACCTCTGCAATTCTCCCTGGCATGCTCTCAATCAACTTCTGGACCAAATCCTGACTGATAGCAGTCCATTCTTGCACAATCAATGCTTTCATTTTGTCAGAATTTTTAGGTTTTTGTTTGTCCACCCGTCTCTTGATGATTGACCACAAGTTCTCAATGGGATTAAGATCTGGGGAGTTTCCAGGCCATGGACCCAAAATCTCTATGTTTTGTTCCCTGAGCCATTTAGTTATCACCTTTGCTTTATGGCAAGGTGCTCCATCATGCTGGAAAAGGCATTGTTGATCGCCAAACTGCTCTTGGAGGGTTGGGAGAAGTTGCTCTTGGAGGACATTCTGGTACCATTCTTTATTCATGTCTGTGTTTTTAGGCAAGACTGTGAGAGAACCGATTCCCTTGGCTGAGAAGCAACCCCACACATGAATGGTTTCAGGATGCTTAACAGTTGGCATGAGACAAGACTGGTGGTAGCGCTCACCTTGTCTTCTCCGAATGAGGCGTTTTCCTGATGTCCCAAACAATCGAAAAGGGGATTCATCAGAGAAAATAACTTTACCCCAGTCCTCAGCAGTCCACTGCCTGTACCTTTTGCAGAATATCAGTCTGTCCATGATGTTTTTTCTGGAGAGAAGTGGCTTCTTTGCTGCCCTCCTTGAGACCAGGCCTTGCTCCAAGAGTCTCCGCCTCACAGTGCGTGCAGATGCACTCACACCTGCCTGCTGCCATTCCTGAGCAAGCTCTACACTGCTGGTAGCCCGATCCCGCAGCTGAAACACTTTTAACACTTTCTTGGGCGCCCTGGAGCCTTTTTGGCAACAATGGAACCTCTCTCCTTGAAGTTCTTGATGATGCGATAGATTGTTGACTGAGGTGCAATCTTTCTAGCTGCGATACTCTTCCCTGTTAGGCCATTTTTGTGCATTGCAATGATGACTGCATGTGTTTCTTTAGAGATAACCATGGTTAACAGAAGAGAAACAATGATGCCAAGCACCAGCCTCCTTTTAAAGTGTCCAGTGGTGTCATTCTTACTTAATCATGACAGATTGATCTCCAGCCATGTCCTCATCAACACCCACACCTGTGTTAATGGAGCAATCACTGAAAAGAGGTTAGCTGGTCCTTTTAAGGCAGGGCTGCAATGATGTTGAAATGTGTTTTGGGGGATAAAGTTCATTTTCTAGCCAAATATTGACTTTGCAAGTAATTTCTGTTAAGCTGATCACTCTTTATAACATTCTGGAGTATATGCAAATTGCCATTAGAAAAAGTGAAGCAGTAGCCTTTGTAAAAAATAATATTTGTGTCATTCTCAAAACTTTTGTCCATGACTGTAAAGTGAAAAAATGTTTAAAAAATTATGGATGTTATACTTTTTCAAGGCACTGTATGGGGCCGAAATAATGTTAACCTATATAAGCCAAATATAACTGTACAAGACAAGAAATATAAACCAGTAAAGCTGACAAAAAATAATAAAAGCTATATATGCCAAAGAAGATATAAACCTACAAATAAACTATATAGCCAAAAATATGATAAAATATTTAAATCTTTATTTAAAAACTTTTTTTAAAATAATGTTCAAAATGAAATAAAGTACGGTGAGCAAGCTAAGGCGACACAGCAACATGGAGGAGATGCATCGATATATACAGGGCTACATGGTAGGCTAATATATGAAGTGCTGGGTTCCAAAAATGGATACCCTTAAATACACACAGCTTGGTATGCACAAATCAAGAAATGACAAAGTGAATATGCAAATGGATAAATGAGCGTGAATAAAATCAATATGGCGTCAGACCAGCAGGAGGCACTTTAAATATAGTCCAAAAGCCAATAAGAAAGAGCCACGTGTCAAGGATATGCTCCGGGTCATGTGTTGGGCATGCGGCTCGTCAGCCCCACACCAAGTCAGACTGTCACCACGTCATCCGAGGGAAACAAGCTGGGTGATGCGAGTGTGAACGCAATCACATGCTGAAATCATGCAGCCAGTGTATGATACATGCTACCCTTTCACTCAGCTAAATACTTAGTGCTAAAAGTCACAATGTGATTTCCTCCTTCAATAAAAAGTAGAGAAAGAACCAGTTTAAAAAGTTAATTTCGTACAACCACAAAACTAGATTGCCTTCACTAGCTTCATTTATTCATGAAGTTCCTCTAACAAGGTGATTTGACGTAGGAGTGTGGTATGTGAAAATAGGTTGGGGAATTCATGGACAGCTGGCATATTATGAAGCCTCAGAAATGATTCAGCTTTTTTTGCATCTCATCACTTTATAAATGTAAGACATTTACTGAATAAGTCATTTTACAGAAACATGCCAACCAGACCTGCATTCAGAGCAACAGCAAGAAACTCACCTCTATGTTCAAACCAATAAAAGTGTAGAATTTGTTGTCAGTACTGTGAGATAGTAATAGGAAAAGTGGTCAGGGATTTTTAAATTTCCACAAGATTCCTCTTATGACTCATGCAGACGTCCATGCAAATAGGTCCATACCTAATAACAAGATGGGCCACCCTTAGCAGCAACAACTGCAATCAAGCGCTTGTGATAACTGGCAGTGAGCCTTTTACAACACTGTAGAGAAACTTTGGCCCACTCAACTTTGCAGAATTGTTGTAATTCGGCCACATTGGAGGGTTTTCCAACATGAAACACATTTTTAAGGTCATGCCACAATATCTCGATTGGATTAAGGTCTGGACTTTGAATAGGCCACTCCAAAGTCATAATTTTGTTTTTCTTAAGACATTCAAAGGTAGACTTGATGGTGTGTTTTGGATCATTGTCCTGCTGCATAACCAAAGTGCGCTTCAGTTTGAGGTCACGAACAGATGGCCAAGATTTTCCTTCAGGATTTTTCCTGTAGACAGCAGAATTCATGGTTCAATTTACCGCAGCAAGTCTTTCAGGTCTTGAAGAAGCAAAACAGCCCCCAACCATCACACTACCACCACCATATTTTACTATTGGTATGAGGTTCTTTTTCTGAAATGCTGTGTTACTTCTACCCCAGATGTATTGGGACTTACACGTTCCAAAAAGTTCAACTTTTGTCTTGTCAGTCCACAGATTATTCTCCCAAAACACTTGGGGATTATCATGATGTTTTCTGACAAAACTGAGACGAGCCTTTATGTTCTTATTGCTCAGCAATGGTTTTCGTCTTGGGACTCTGCTATGCAGGCCATTTTTGCCCAGTCTCTTTCTTATGTTGGAGTCATGAACACTGACCTTAACCAATGCAAATGAGACCTGCAGTTCTTTGGATGTTGTTGTGGGGTCTTTTGTGACTTCTTGGATTAGTTGTCACTGGGCTCTTGGGGCAATGCTGGTTGGCCGGCCACTTCTGGGAAGGTTCACTACTGTTCCATGTTTTCGCCATTTGTGGATAATGGCTATCACTGTGGTTCGCTTGAGTCCCAAACCTTTAGAAATAGCTTTATAACTTTTTCCAGACTGATAGATTTCAATTACTTTGTTTCTCATTTGTTCCAGAATTCCTTTGAATTGCGCCATGATGTCTAGCTTTTGAGGATCTTTTGGTCTACTTTACTTTGTCAGGCAGGTCCTATTTAAGTGATTTCTTGAGTGAGAACAGGTGTGGCAGGTGATAAACCACAGTTAATTTATGGTTTAGGGGAGGGGGTTGCAAATCACTTTTTCGCACAGGGCCCTGTAGGTTTGAATTTCTTTTTCCCTAAATAATAAAGACCTTCATTTAAAAAAACGGCATTTTGTGTTTACTTGTGTTATCTTTGTCTAATATTTAAATTTGTAGAAGAATATGAAATCAGGAAGGGGACAAACACTTTTTCACACAACTGTACAGTAGAGACCAAAAGTTTGGACACACCATCTCATTCAAAGATTTTTCTGTATTTTCATGGCTACGAAAATTGTAGAATCACACTGAAGGCATCAAAACTATGAATTAACACATGTGGAATTATACATTACACGTTACAAAAAAGTGTGAAACAGCTGAAAATATGTCTTATATTCTAGGTTCTTCAAAGTAGCCACCTTTTGCTTTGATTACTGCTTTGCACGCAGAACAGGTGAACGGATGGACTCTACATGCCAGGTTCCCACCGTGAAGCATGGAGGAGGTGGTGTGATGGTGTGGGGGTGCTTTGCTGGTGACACTGTTGGGGATTTATTCAAAATTGAAGGCATAGTGAACCAGAATGGCTACTACAGCATCTTGCAGCAGCATGCTATTCCATCCGGTTTGCGTTTAGTTGGACCATCATTTATTTTTCAACAGGACAATGACCCCAAACACACCTCCAGACTGTGTAAGGGCTATTTGACCAGGAAGGAGAGTGTTGGGGTGCTACGCCAGATGACCTGGCCTCCACAGTCACCAGACCTGAACCCAATCGAGATGGTTTGGGGTGAGCTGGACCGCTCACCGCTTCAATTTTGAATAAATCCCCAACAGTGTCACCAGCAAAGCACCATCACACCACCTACTCCATGCTTCACGGTGGGAACTAGGCATGTAGAGTCCAGCCGTTCACCTTTTCTGCGTGCAAAGCAGTAATCAAAGCAAAAGGTGGCTACTTTGAAGAACTAGAATATAAGACATATTTTCAGTTGTTTCACACTTGTTTTGTAAAGTGTAATGTATAATTCCACATGTGTTAATTCCAGGGTGGATTTGATTTAAATCACGATTTAAATCACGATTTAAATCACTAGTCAGTAAGGCTTGATTTAAATCAGTGATTTAAATCAAAGTTTCTACCTAAACTAGTTCTTGCTACTTTAACATGCAAGTAGATGAAGATTTTTAGAATCACTTTTTATATTACTTTTTTCTCCCCAGTTTAAAGGGTTAATCATTCATATTTGGACACCACTGTTCTGTTGTACTTAGAAGGAGAAAAATAATCCTGACCTTAATAACAATTTAAATAGATTTATTCAACTGAAACAATAACAACATTACAGCATAAGTTATTTGCTTAAACAAACATCCATGTTTGTTAACTAATTTGGCTAAACAAAATATATATATATTTTAAGAAACTTAGACTGTCAGCCCAGCCGACACATGAAAAACTTAAATACTACTGTCCCTGCTGTCCTCTGTAGCTCACTCGTCGTCATCTTCATCATCATCTTCTTCTTTGTTCCTATTCATAATCTGGAAAAGAAAAACAAGCTCCTGCTTTATTGGGTCCCAACCTGTTGTGAATGGGTTTGAGATGAGTTCTGAGCAGAGGCTCCCTCTGGTGGTTACAAGCGGTACTGGTCTGTTCAGTGAAGATTGTGAGGACTGGGAATCAGGTGTTACTGACTGGTCTTATATAAGGGAGTCACCTTCCCATCAGGGTTGCCGGTGATCAATTGTTCTGGTCTGAATCCTTGATTCCAGTTTCCCTTGTAGCCTGCTGTGTCGTGTCTGCATCTCCTTCTAACAGATAAGACATTTTCTTCTTTTTGTTTCTGTGCTTTATTTTTGCATTTTGTCCTGCACTTCTGTGGGGGCCTTCTGGGTCCCCTCAGGGGGCTTTTGCCCTCTCAGTTTAGTTCAGCCACTGATGTTTGTACTTTTGCTTTTTCCAGTTTTTTCAGTGGCTGCTGTTTTGATTTTGTTACACCAGAGAGCTAATTTAGGTGGTAGAGGTCGTGTGATCTCAGGTGTTTTTGAAATTAGTAGAGTTGGTGCTTTCAGGGTTTTTTTTCGGATTGCAGTAAGTACCCTTCCTATCCTTTTCTATTTAGTTAGTTTGGGCCCCAACGTTTGCTCATACTATTTTCTGTCTGTGTCAGTATTTCGTCTTGTCTAACCGCCATTACATGTTTGGGGGCTTGCTATTATCTTTGGGGTTCTGCTCCGGGGCAGATAGCTTTCCTATTTCTATCTTTAGGTGTAGTTAGTTTCTCAGGCTGTGACGAGGCGTCTAGGACCAACGTAGGAACGCTCCACGGCTGCCTCTAGTTGTGGTGGTTAGTCAGGGTACTGCAATCTCATAGATTCCATCTGCTCTGGTGTATTGCCTTTTTGCCTGCACTCCTCAGCTACCGAATCATAACAGTATCACCGGCCCAAAAAATTGAAAATTGTATGGTACTCACAGAAGGGAAAAAAATTTTGTGAAAGAAAAAAAAAAAAAAAAGGTTGTCAGAGTTGTCAGAGATATTTTTCTGTTTGTTGCATTTTTTTTTTTTTTTTTTCCCTCTGTATCTCTGGGTGCTGGGGAGGATTTTTTTTTTCTCTCAATGGAGTTTGCACAGTTGTCTGGCCGTGTGGATCAGCTTGCCACTGAGGTTCAGAGTATTGCTGCATATCTTGCTAGGTTGCCTGTTGTGGAACCTAGGATTCCCATGCCAGATTTGTTTTCAGGGGATCGAGCTAAGTTTCAGAATTTCAAAAATAATTGTAAATTGTTTTTTGCCTTAAAATCTAAGTCCTCAGGAAACGCAGCGCAGCAGGTTCAAATTGTCATCTCTCTCCTCGCGCAATCCTCAGGATTGGGCTTTTTCCCTGACACCTGGGAATCCTGTTTTGAGTGATGTTGATACATTTTTTCAGGCTTTGGGGTTATTGTACGATGAGCCTAATGTCACTGATCAAGCTGAAAAAGCCTTGTTGGCATTAAATCAGGGGCTTGATGACGCTGAGTTATACTGTCAGAGATTCCGTAGGTGGGCAGTCCTGACCAAGTGGAATGACGACGCTTTGGCGGCCCTTTTTCGGAAGGGTCTGTCAGATAATGTAAAGGATGTTATGGTGGGATTCCCTGTCCCCTCTGGTCTCAATGATTCTATGTCATTAGCGATTCAAATTGACAGACGTTTGCGTGAGCGGAGAAGTATGCGCGGAATAGTGTTGCCCTGTGAACCTGCTTCTGAATCCATGCAGTGTGATAGAGTGGTGTCTGGGGCACAGCGTCATGAGTTTCGAAAGCGCAATGGGTTATGTTTCTACTGTGGTGATGCCTCTCATGCTATTTCAGTCTGCCCTAAGCGGGGAGGACGTTTTGCACGCTCAGTTGTCTTGGGTAGTGTTCAGACTAAGTTTTTACTAACTATCACTCTGATATGCTCTCTCTCCTCATTTTCTGCTCAGGCTTTCGTTGATTCTGGAGCAGCTATTAACCTGATGGATTATGATTTTGCTAAACGTTGTGGGTTTCCCTTGATACCCCTACAGAAGTCTATTCCCCTTCTGGGGATCGATTCTACCCCTTTGGCTGAGAATAAACCTCAGTTCTCTACTCAGGTTATAATGAGGGTTGAACCTGATCATCTAGAGTGCTGCAAATTTTTGGTTCTGTATAATCTGCATGATATTATCGTACTGGGTTTCCCTTGGTTACAGTCTCATAATCCTGTTTTGGATTGGAAATCTGTGTCTGTAACCAGTTGGGGCTGCCAATGTGTTAATACCAACACTCCTGTTTTTTCTGCCTCCCCCAGGATCAGGATGTTCCTGACTTTTTGATTGATTTTTCTGATGTGTTTAGCGAAAGTAAATCTGCATCCTTGCCTCCCCATAGGAGCTATGACTGCGCTATTGAATTAGTGCCTGGTAGTAAATTCCCTAAAGGTCGCCTTTTTAACTTGTCTGTACCTGAACATGACGCTATGCGGTCTTATATCAAGGAGTCATTGGAGAAAGATCATATCAGACCATCCTCTTCACCCTTAGGTGCCGGTTTTTTCTTTGTGGCCAAAAAGGATGGTTCATTAAGGCCGTGTATTGATTATCGTCTTTTGAACAATATTACTGTGAAATATCAATACCCGTTACCCTTGATTTCTGACCTGTTTTCCAGGGTGAAAAACGCTACTTGGTTTACCAAGCTTGACCTCAGGGGGCATATAACCTTATTCGCATTAAGCACGGGGATGAATGGAAGACGGCATTCAATACCCCGGAGGGGCATTTTGAGTACCTTGTGATGCCCTTTGGGCTCACTAATGCTCCTTCTGTCTTCCAGTCCTTCATGAATGACATTTTCAGGGATTTTGTGGATAAATTTCTGATTGTTTATTTGGATGATATCTTGATTTTTTCCAATGACTGGGACTCTCATGTGAAACATGTTCGAACTGTATTCCAGATTTTGAGAGAGAATGCTCTGTATGTGAAGGGATCAAAGTGTCTTTTTGGCGTACAGAGGATCTCATTTCTGGGATTCATTTTGTCCCCATCTGTTATTGAAATGGACCCGGTCAAGGTTCAGGCCATCTGTGATTGGGTCCAACCTACTTCATTAAAGGCTCTTCAAAGATTTTTGGGTTTTGCCAATTTTTATCGTAAATTTATTGGTAATTTCTCGGTTATTGTTAAACCATTAACTGATTTGACCAAAAAGGGTTCTGATGTGGTGAATTGGCCTCCTGAGGCAGTCTCTGCATTTCAGGAACTTAAGCAGAGATTCACTTCTGCTCCTGTTCTACGGCAGCCTGATGTTTCTCTGCCATTTCAGGTGGAGGTTGATGCCTCTGAAATTGGGGCAGGTGCCGTTTTGTCCCAAAAAGATCCAGAGACCTCTAAAAGTAACCCTTGTGCCTTTTTCTCTCGAAAATTTTCTCCTACTGAACGTAATTATGACGTGGGTAATCGGGAGTTATTGGCCATGAAGTGGGCTTTTGAAGAGTGGAGACATTGGCTGGAGGGAGCCAAACATCGTGTGGTGGTCCTTACGGACCATAAGAATCTGGTTTATCTGGAATCTGCCAAGCGACTCAATCCTAGACAGGCCAGGTGGGCCTTGTTTTTCACACGTTTTAATTTTGTGGTTTCCTTTCTTCCTGGCACTAAGAATGTTAAGGCGGATGCTCTCTCGAGGAGTTTCCTTGCGGACTCTCCTGAGTTATCTGATCCTTCTGTTATTTTGAAAGAGGGTGTAGTTCTTTCCGCCATCTCACCCAATTTGAGACTCGCTCTGGAGGGGTGTCAGGAGGATAGGCCCGAGCGCTGCCCTGTTGGAAAATTGTTTGTCCCGGACCAGTGGAAAAAGAGTGTGATGTCTGAGATTCATTGTTCCGCATTGGCTGGGCATCCGGAATTTTTGGTACCAGAGACTTGGTTAGTCGGTCCTTTTGGTGGCCTACCTTGTCTCGTGATGTCAGGGAATTTGTGCAGTCCTGCGGGACTTGCTCTCGCTCCAAGCCTTGCTCTCGCTCTGGTGGTTTGTTGATG
Source organism: Oophaga sylvatica (assembly GCA_033576555.1). Taxonomy (NCBI): domain Eukaryota; kingdom Metazoa; phylum Chordata; class Amphibia; order Anura; family Dendrobatidae; genus Oophaga; species Oophaga sylvatica. Next base: position 550,774,135 of record JARQOD010000002.1, on the reverse strand, counting down.
CCATTGCCTGTGCCCAAGAGACCATGGACCCATATCTCTATGGATTTCATTTCCGACCTTCCTGTTTCTCAGAGAATGACCGCCATCTGGGTGATTTGTGATAGGTTTTCCAAGATGATACATCTTGTGCCATTGCCTAAGTTGCCTTCCTCCTCTGAATTGGTGCCTTTGTTCCTTCAGCACGTGGTTCGTTTACACGGCGTTCCTGAGAACATTGTGTCTGACAGAGGAGTCCAGTTTGTTTCCAGATTTTGGAGGACCTTTTGTTCTAAACTTGGTGTTCAATTGTCTTTCTCCTCGGCGTTTCATCCTCAGACCAATGGTCAAACTGAGAGAACAAACCAGACATTGGAGACTTATCTAAGATGCTTTGTGTCTGCTGATCAGGATGATTGGGTTTCTTTTTTGCCTTTGGCTGAGTTTGCTCTTAATAATAGGGCTAGCTCTGCCACTTTGATGTCTCCATTTTTCTGTAATTCTGGGTTTCACCCTCGATTTTCTTCGGGACAGACGGACGCTTCTGTCTGTCCGGGTGTTGACTCTGTTGTGGAGCGTATGCAACAGATTTGGGACCAGGTAGTGGAGAGGTTGTCCCTCTCTCAAGAGAGGGCCCAGCGGTTTGCTAACCGGCATAGGACTGATGGTCCTCGGTTTAAAGTAGGGGACTTGGTCTGGTTGTCCTCAAAAAATATTCCTATGAGAGTAGCATCTCCTAAATTTAAGCCTAGGTTCATTGGACCTTATAAGATCATGGAGATTCTTAATCCTGTTTCTTTTCGTTTGCTTCTTCCAGGGACATTTAAGATCCATAACGTGTTCCACAAGTCCTTGTTGAAGAGGTTTGTTGAGCCAGTGGTTCCTGCTGCTGTGCCTCCTGACCCTGTTTTGGTTGAGGGCAATCTGGAGTATGTGGTTGAGAAAATATTAGATTCTCGTTTTTCTAGACGGAAACTCCAGTATTTGGTTAAATGGAGAGGTTATGGTCAGGAAGACAATTCTTGGGTGTTTGCTTCGGACATCCATGCTAGGAGACTTATCCGTGCGTATCATAGAACTCATCCTGACCGACCTGGTTGCTCAAATGAGGGTTCGGTGACCCCTCCTCAAGGGGGGGTACTGTTGTGAATGGGTTTGAGATGAGTTCTGAGCAGAGGCTCCCTCTGGTGGTTACAAGCGGTACTGGTCTGTTCAGTGAAGATTGTGAGGACTGGGAATCAGGTGTTACTGACTGGTCTTATATAAGGGAGTCACCTTCCCATCAGGGTTGCCGGTGATCAATTGTTCTGGTCTGAATCCTTGATTCCAGTTTCCCTTGTAGCCTGCTGTGTCGTGTCTGCATCTCCTTCTAACAGATAAGACATTTTCTTCTTTTTGTTTCTGTGCTTTATTTTTGCATTTTGTCCTGCACTTCTGTGGGAGCCTTCTGGGTCCCCTCAGGGGGCTTTTGCCCTCTCAGTTTAGTTCAGCCACTGATGTTTGTACTTTTGCTTTTTCCAGTTTTTTCAGTGGCTGCTGTTTTGATTTTGTTACACCAGAGAGCTAATTTAGGTGGTAGAGGTCGTGTGATCTCAGGTGTTTTTGAAATTAGTAGAGTTGGTGCTTTCAGGGTTTTTTTGGGATTGCAGTAAGTACCCTTCCTATCCTTTTCTATTTAGTTAGTTTGGGCCCCAACGTTTGCTCATACTATTTTCTGTCTGTGTCAGTATTTCGTCTTGTCTAACCGCCATTACATGTTTGGGGGCTTGCTATTATCTTTGGGGTTCTGCTCCGGGGCAGATAGCTTTCCTATTTCTATCTTTAGGTGTAGTTTTTCTCAGCTGTGACGAGGCGTCTAGGACCAACGTAGGAACGCTCCACGGCTGCCTCTAGTTGTGGTGGTTAGTAAGGGTACTGCAATCTCATAGATTCCATCTGCTCTGGTGTATTGCCTTTTTGCCTGCACTCCTCAGCTACCGAATCATAACACCAACGATTTCTCAATTTAGAATGAATGAGTCCAAAGGAAGAGAATATTCTTTCAACGCCTGCAGAAGAAGCTACTGCTGTTAAAAGTGAAACTCATTACTTGAACAGTCTCTAAATCCAAGCGCTTAAGTGACTTCCACCAGTTTACTGGTGTGACCTTCCTTAACCCCTCTCTGACATTAGACGTACTATCCTGTGCATAAAACCTGGAGGGAGCGCAGCTAATCGCCGCCGGTGTCAGCTGATTATCACAGCTGACACCCGTGACTGTGTGTCAGGAGCGGTCACTGACCGCTCCCGGCACATTAACCCCTTGCACACCGCGATCAAACATGATCGCGGTGTACTGGGGGCACAGGGAAGCATCGCGCAGGGAGGGGGCTCCCTGCGCGAACCCCCTGAGACCCTCAGACCAGCGCGATGTGATCGCGCTGTTCTGAGGGTTTCCTCCCTCCCCGGACCCGGATCCAAGATGGCACCAGGGTCCTGGAGGGAGGTGAAAAAATAAAAAAAGTTATAGCTCGCAGAATAAAGCGATGCAAAAATAATTATTTTTTATATAAAATTGTTTTTATTCTATAAAAGCGCCAAAACATAAAAAAATGATATAAATGAGGTATCGCCATAATCGTACTGACCCGAAGAATAAAACTGCTTTATCAATTTTACCACACGCGGAACAATAAAAACGCCTCCCCCAAAAGAAATTCATGAATTGCTGATTTTTGTTCATTCTAACCTCCCAAAAATCAAAATAAAAAGCGATCAAAAAATGTCACGTGCTCAAAAATGGTACCAATAAAAATGTCAACTCGTACCACAAAAATAAGACCTCACATGACTCTGTGGGCCAAAATATGCAAAAATTATAGCTCTCAAAATGTGGCGATGCAAAAAACTATTTTTGCAATAAAAAGTGTCTTTTAGCGTGACAGCTGCCAATCATGAAAACCTGCTATAAATAGTAAATCAAACCCCCCTTTATCACCCCCTTAGTTAGGGAAAAGTAATAAAATAAAAAAATGTATTTATTTCCATGTTACCGTTAGGGTTGCGGCTAAAGTTAGGGTTAGGGTTCGCGCTAAAGTTAGGATTAGGGTTAGGGTTGGGATTAGGGGTGTGTTAGGGTTAGGTTTGTGGTTAGGGTTGGGACTAGGGTTAGGGGTGTGTTGGGGTTAGGGTTGGAGTTAGAATTGGGGGGTTTCCGCTGTTTAGGCACATCAGGGGCTCTCCAAATGTGACATGGCGTCTGATCTCAATTCCAGCCAATTCTGCGTTGAAAAAGTCAAACGGTGCTCCTTCACTTCTGAGCTCTGCCATGTGTCCAAACAGTAGTTTATCCCCACATATGGGGTATCAGCGTACTCTGAACCCCAAGAGTTATTGTGCAATTTGTCCTATTTCTTCTGTTACCCTTGGGAAAATAAAAAACTGGGGGCGACAATATCATTTTTGTACAAAAAAAATTATTTTTTTGTTTTTACGGCTGTACATTATAAACTTCTGTGAAGCACTTGGGGCTTCATAGCGCTCATCACACATTTAGATAAGTTCCTTGTGGGGTCTATTTTCCAAAATGGGGTCACTTGTTGGGGATTTCCACTGTTTAGGCGCATCAGGGGCTCTCCAAATGCGACATGACGCCCCCAGACCATTCCATCAAAGTCTGCAATCCAAAACATCACCACTTCCCTTCCGAGCCCCAACGTGTACCCATACAGTAGTTTTCTCCCACATATTGGGTATCAGCGTACTCAGGACAAATTGGACAACAACTTTTGGGGTCCAATTTCTCCTGTTACCCTTGTAAAAATAAAATATTGGGGCAAAAAAATCATTTTTGCAAAAAAAAAAAAAGATTTTTTATTTTTACGGCTGTGCGTTATAAACTTCTGTGAAGCACTTCGGGGTTCAAAGTGCTCACCACACATCTAGATATGTTCCTTGTGGGGTCTATTTTCCAAAATGGGGTCACTTGTAGGGGGTTTCCACTGTTTAGGCGCATCAGGGGCTCTCCAAATGCGACATGACGCCCCCAGACCATTCCATCAAAGTCTGCAATCCAAAACGTCTCTACTTCCCTTCCGAGCCCTGACGTGCGCCCATACAGTAGTTTTCTCCCACATATTGGGTATCAGCGTACTCAGGACAAATTGGATAACAACTTTTGGGGTCCAATTTCTCCTGTTACCCTTGTTAAAATAAAATATTGGGGGCGAAAAAATCATTTTTGTAAAAAAAAAAAAGATTTTTTATTTTTACGGCTGTACGTTATAAACTTCTGTGAAGCACTTCGGGGTTCAAAGTGCTCACCACACATCTAGATAAGTTCCTTGTGGGGTCTATTTGCCAAAATGGGGTCACTTGTAGGGGGTTTCCACTGTTTAGGCGCATTAGGGGCTCTCCAAAAGCGACATGACGCCCCCAGACCATTCCATCAAAGTCTGCAATCCAAAACGTCACTACTTCCCTTCCGAGCCCTGACGTGCGCCCATACAGTAGTTTTCTCCCACATATTGGGTATCAACGTACTCAGGACAAATTGTACAACAACTTATGTGGTCCAATTTTTCCTGTTACCCTTGGGAAAATAAAAAATTAGTGACTAAAAGATAATTTTTGTGGGAAAAAAATAGGATTTTTTATTTTCATGCCCGGGCATTATAAACTTGTGTGAAGCACTTGGGGGTTCAAAGTGCTCACCAAAGATCTAGATAAGTTCCTTAGGGGGTCTAGTTTCCAAAATGGGGTCACTTGTGGGGGGTTTCCACTGTTTAGGCTCATCTGGGGCATTGCAAACGGAACATGACCCCCATCAACGTCTGCATTCCAAAACGTTACTACTTCCTTTCCAAGCCCTGCCGTGCGCCCAAACAGTTTCCCCCCCCCACATATGGGGTATCAGCGTACTCAGGACAAATTGGACAACAACTTTTGGGGTCCAATTTCCTTGGGAAAATTCAAAAATTTGGGACTAAAAAATCATTTTTGTGGAAATTTTTTTTTTTTTTCACACCCAGGCATTATAAACTTTTGTGAAACACTTGGGGGTTCAAAGTGCTCACAACAGATCTAGGTAAGTACCTTAGGGGGTCTAGTTTCCAAAATGGTGTCACTTGTGGGGGGTTTCCACTGTTTAGGCGCATCAGAGGTTCTCCAAACGCGACATGGCATCCAATCTAAATTCCAGCCAATTTTAGTTTGAAAAAGTCAAACTGCGCTCCTTCCCTTACGAGCCCTGCCGTGTGCCCAAACTGTGGTTTTCCCCCACATATTGGGTATTGGCGTACACAGGAGAAATTGCATAACAACCTTATCTGTCCATTTTTTCCTTTTACCCTTGTGAAAATAAAAAAAAAGTTTGTAAAAGATCATTTTTGTGGCTAAAAAGTTAAATATTCATTTTTTTCCTTCCACGTTGCTTTAGTTCCTGTGAAGCACCTGAAGGGTTAATAAACTTCTTGAATGTGGTTTTGAGTACCTTGAGGGGTGCAGTTTTTAGAATGGTGTCACTTTTGGGTATTTTCTGCCATATAGACCCCTCAAAGTGACTTCAAATGTGAGGTGGTCCCTAAAAAAAATGGCTTTGTAAATTTTGTTGTAAAAATGAGAAATCGCTGGTCAACTTTTAACCCTTATAACTTCCTAACAAAAAAAAATTTTGGTTCCAAAATTGTGCTGATGTAAAGTAGACATGTGGAAAATGTTATTTCTTAACTATTTTGTGTGATATATTTCTATGTTTTAAGGAAAAAAAAATCAAATTTTGAAAATTGCAAAATTTTAAAAATTTTCGCCATATTTGCGTTTTTTCAAAAATAAACGCAAGTTATATCGAAGAAATTTTACTTCTAACGTGAAGTACAATATGTCACGAGAAAACAATCTCAGAATCGCGAAGATCCATTGAAGTGTTCCAGAGTTATAACCTCATAAAGAGACAGTGGTCAGAATTGTAAAAATTGGCCCTGTCATTAACGTGCAAACCACCCTTGGGGGTGAAGGGGTTAAAATATCTTCAGCAAACATATATTTCTTGAATGGTTCCCCCTTAGCTCTGAAGTTTATTATAGTTGGCATTAAAGATGGATGATTGCTGGATACCCATGTCATAGCTAACTCCTCTTCCTCAGCACTTAGGTTTTGACCCTGATATTGGATATTGACAATATTTGCCAAAAAATGAGCTGGAGTCAGTGCTTGTCCCATTCGTTTGTTTACTGCTTGTAATTTAATTCTGTCCATGTGTAGTTCTGTTTTTAAGTGTTCACTCAGTTCCTTCCAAATTTCAACAGCATCCGCAATAAAACAGCTATTTTTCTGTATTTTGTTTAACGCTTGAGAGATGGGTTTCTGGAAGCTCAGCATATGTTCAACATTTCTCTTAAGCCCAATGTTGAGGATTTTGGCCGTGACAGTGCCATCTATTTTATCTAGATTTTCTTCACAAAGTGTCATCAGAATAGGCCAGTTTTTGATATACTGCTCAAAACAGTCCACCACAGAGTTCCATCTAACATCTTGTGGGAGCGTTAGCTTGGTTCCACCCATCCTTTTCAGAGCTGCTGCAGCAAAATGATTATTACGGAAGTATTTAGCAATTTCAACAACATTAGCCTTTATTTCTGGAACACTTAAGTCTTTGGCTAAGAGGTGCAGCAAATGAGCACTGCAACCATATGTTATTAGCTTTGTATTCCCTCCCTGCTCTTCTAAATTTCTTCTCATCTTGGATACGTTTGCAGCATTGTCAGTGACCAAACTGCGTACTAGACATTTGAATTTTTGTTCACATATTGTTATAGCTTTTACTGCCACTTCTTGTAAGTATTCTGCTGTGTGTGCATTTCCTGACGTATCAGTTGTTTGTGCAAGGAAGTCTTTACCTTCTTCTGTTGTTATACAAGCACATACAATAGGATCATTGTGGACATTACTCCACCCATCAATACTTAGGTTAACAATTTTACCCTCCAGAGCTGTTGCACATTGCTCCATTTCTCTGTCATACACTTGATCCAGCAGTTTCCCTGCAACATCAGCTCTGCTGGGTGGACTGTATCCTGGTCTCAGTGACTGAACCATATTAATGAAATGTGGGTTCTCAGTCAGACGGAAAGAAGAGTTCGTTGCATAAATAAACTGGGCAATTTTTTCATCAATCAACTCTTTTTCTAATCTGCTAGTTCTTATCACAAACCTATCTATGGTGGTTCCAGGAGGTAAAGGTTTTTTCTTCCTTTTGGGTGATGGTGATATGTGGCTGTGGGTGTCTGATGATGATGCTGCTGCTAATGAAGCACTATCCTGGATGGATAACTCTGAAACTGTAGAACAGGATGATGGTGATCTTGGAGGTGGATAGTTTCCAGAATCCATGAATTCCCCTAAGCAAAAAAAGTCAATGCTGTTATTTTATTGTTTATACAATTTCTGCTTATTGTACACAACACAGCACTGCCCCAAAAGGAATATTTGTTTTACTTCATAACTGTACCAAATGACAGTAACATGCAGTAATAATAAGAAATATAATTTTTCTCACACATGACAGTTCAGTCTTTAGAAATAGGATTCAATAAAAATGTTTACCAACCTGAAGATCCTGCCTGTTCAGAAGTGTTTCTTTGGTCATCTTCATCAGCGCACGTCTCATGATGTTGCCTCATTCGCGCCACCAGGCCTTGCATCTCTTTGTTGCATCGTTTGCATTTTGCACGCATGCCTGCCTTACCGATAGGCGAAGGAGCTTCATTAAAATATTCCCAAACTGGGTCTCTTTTACGGCCTGCTGCCATTATAAGGAAAGAATGTAATAAACCTCAGATCGTACACACAAACAGATCCAGACTTGTCTGTCTGTGGCTATGCTGCAGTATTGTGCTCAAAGTTTCACTTTCATTTTCTTGTCTGCTTGCCCTTCCTCCTCCTCACACTTAGATTCACATTCTTCTTGTGTTGTGCAGATCTATTCCACTCCAAACAATCAGAAACATATTGTCTAACTTCTTGGACTTGGCACTGAAGGGGTTGATTCTGTATTCATATAGGTTTGTAGAACAATAGGATTAAGGTCTTTTTCTCAACTCTGTTCATGTTGTAACATTTTTGCCGTGAAGAAGAGGCTGGGACCTCTGCGGAGTCAAATTCAGTTTTGAGAACTGCGTAAGTAAAGCGAGCGTCTGTGATAATATAGGAGAGAAACTGCCCACTAATCCTACAGAAACCTCTGGAAGAACATGGCATTGTGAATGTTACACATGTACAGCCTTTATTCTACTGAGTTAAACAACTCAGCTTTATCTCATGATGGAAGAACCTTTGGATGGTAAAATATTTTCCTCAAAAAGCAGTTTATTGAAAAAAATTCGATTTAAATCAAAAAAAATCTGATTTTTTTGATTTTTTTAAAAAAATCATTGATTTTTATCCACCCTGGTTAATTCATAGTTTTGATGCCTTCAGTGTGATTCTACAATTTTCATAGTCATGAAAATACAGAAGAATCTTTGAATGAGAAGGTGTGTCCAAACTTTTGGTCTGTACTGTATGTATAGTATACTCTTGGAAATATATGTCTCATCCAGGAAAAGCTGATTATCCCTTGTAAATTATAGTTTGCTAAGGGCTTTGGTAAGTTCTCTTTTCGGACCTGTGCTTTTATGGAATTATAGGCTGATTTGGGGTGCTGACCCCTCTTTCCCTTCTGACCCTGGTGCTGAGATAATTCATTACTGGGTTTACATAGGTTTGCGCAGTGAACACTTTAATTGAAGAAAAACTGTCTTAAGAGGCAGAAGGTGTCTGTCCAAGAGACTGTTATTAGAGGCTTCTAGTCTCCGGTTGGTGCTATTGGTGAGAGGTCACAATTGTATTTGTTTTTTGGGGTGGTTAGTAGTAAGACAGCTATATAGTCAGTGAAGCTGATGTTTGGTCAGTGCTTACAGGGGTCAATTTGTGTTTTCTGCCGAGTTGTAAAGAAGTTTTGATATCTACTGTATATTGTCTACCAACAATAAAGAACAGGAGAAGCCTGTGTTTGAACCGACCTTCTGCTTCCCTATTTGACTGCATTTATCCCATTTGGCCTACCCTATCCAGCTATTGTTCCACACTACTTTGTATAATTTATTGACTACTCTATTCTTTAACTAAAAGTCTTTCTAGTTCTTTGCCACTTTTGAGGCTTTAAAGCCATGTTCATACATCCATTATTTGTTCAGTTTTTTTAACTCAGTATTTGTAAGCAAAAACCAGGATTGGGTGATAAATACAGAAGTGGTGACGTGTTTCTATTATACTGTTCCTCTGATTGTTCCACTCCTGGTTTTGGCTTACAGATACTGTTGTAAAATACTGACTAAATACTGAACGTGTGATCGTGACCTAATGGTGTGGTGTACCCTATTTTTTGGTGAGGCACAGTTGGGTGGTGCTATTACAATATACTGATGTTTCCTGCACAGACTTTTCTTTTTTTGGTTGTAGCAATCTCTGGTTTAGCAACATAATTGTCTTCTGTTGTGCTAATTTTAATGTTCTGGAATAAATTGAGCAAACTTTTAAATTTGGCATCGAGATCGACCACAAGTTCTGGCTTGTAGGGTCCAAGTAGAAAACTTTAAGTGACTTCATTTTGAAAGTCCAGTGCTAGTGTCTACAAAATCTTTCCACTGTCACTTGACATTTTAAAGCATAATTATTTTTCAAGGCCCCATGGATTGTGGTTATGGATATAGCATTGTTTTAAGCACCACAAATATGTTTTTTCTATTTTTTGCTGCTGGAGTGGTGCCACTAGTGTAAGTTCCCTTCCCCTAGTATCATATTTATGAGCCGCCGTCTTTAGCTGTTCCCGATACCTCTTTGTTTGGTCTTCAGATCGTGACTTGCTGGATCGCTCCAGTTTTTGCTGGGCAATCCGGAAGTCACAACATAATTAAAGTCTATAAGAGCTACAACGAGGATCTCATAGACTTGCATTAAGAGCTTGTGACCTGAGACGTTGCGGTCACAAGATGGTGGCTTGGGACTGGAGCTGCATTGCGAAGAGCTAAAGACAGCGGCTGGTAAGTCTAATTCTAGAGGCAGGGAACTTACATTAGTGGCACCACTCCAGCACTGCAATAGATAAAACTTTTGGGATAGTGCTTTAACCACATAATGATTAGCGACATAGATGGGGGGCAATAATCAACAGAGAATGAATGGAGAGGGCTTTGGACCCTGCATCATTCCTGGCAGCTGATGGCTGTGTAATCTATAATCTGCTTCTAACATCTGCAAGTGGAGTAGAGGTTTGCCTGTGGCTATTAACCTGTTAGATGCCACTGTCATTCTCTGACAGTGGAGTTTACAGTGTATATCCCGGGACAGCAACTTTATCCCTGACTTGTCTGATGTGTTCTTTGGTTTTCATGATGCTGTTTAATCCCTAATGTTGTCAAACAAACCTCTGAGGCCTTCACAGAATAGCTGTAGTTACACTGAGAATACATTACACACAGGTATAGTGAATACAAATGCACATCACAATTATCATATTTATATTTTTAAAATATCTAGAAAACTATGTATCATTTCCTGTACAATACTTTCTACTTTGTTATGGTATATCATATAAAATTCTAATAAAATATATTTAATTTAGTGGTTGTAATGTGAAAAAATATGGAAAAGTTCACAGGGTATGAATACTTTTTCAAGGCGCTATATTATTTCGAGTTCTATGAAAATCTAGATGGCAAAACCTCTGAGAACTTGGCTACTGTTATAGTTTCATAGTTTTTAAGGTTGAAAGTAGACTTAAAAGGGAATCTGTCAGCTGATCTTTTAGTACAATACTAATGGTATCCTGAAATAGGGCGTTGGCAACCCTTTCAGGATATGCAACCTTTTCTTGCTGTAAGCAGTGGAAAGTTTAAAACCGCACGCCTGCTGGTCAAGCATATGTAAGTCCAAACTGAATATTCACTGTTCCCTATGCCCAACCCTCTACACTGGCGTCAGTGATATTAATTTTGGATTTACTATGCACTGCTCCCCACACCCATAATCCCACCCACCTTTTGGCACCAATGTCAGCAATAGAAACAATCCTCCGATCTGCAGCTTATCATCCACCACAGACATGTATACAGCCAGCTGTCCTCTACTTTCTACTGACCCGGCACCTATGGAACAGCAGTGATCCCCTGCACAGTGCTGTCCCCTGTGTGTACACAATGGTACCGTCCTTGTGTCCCCCCATACACTGTGCATTGGGGGGTCAGAGCAGCTATATCTTTCATCTGGTGGATGATTAGCTGCAGATGGGCGGATTTTTACTATCGCTGTCATTGGTACCGTGAGGTGGGTGGAATTATGGGCGTGGTGAGCAGTGCATAGTAAATCCAAAATAAATATCACTGATGCCGGCTGAATGGAGGGCAGGATTATGGGCGTGGGGAACAGTGCATATTCAGTTTGGATTTACATATGCTTGACCAGCAGGTGCGCGGCTGTGAATTCTCTGGTGCAAGAAAACCGTAGAAGCGACAGCAATAAAAGTTATAGATTCTGAAAGGGCTGCCCAAATCATATTTCAGGATACCATTAGTATCGTACTAAAAAATCAGCTGCCCATCAAGTTCAACCTATATATAACTCAACATGTTGATCCAGACGAAGGCAAAAAAAACCTTGAGGTAGATGATAATTTCCTCATATTCAGGAAAAAATTATTTCCCAATAGCATTCAGACTAGTTCCCTGGATGAACATCCAATCACAAAATCTAGTACCCATAACCTGTAATATAAAATTTTTCAAGAAGTGCATCCAGGACTCCTTGAATTTTGTTGTTGATTCAACCATTGCATCATCATGTGGCAGAGTTCCATAGTCTCACTGCTCTTACAGTAAAGAATCACTGCCGGTGATGATGTTTAAGCCTGTTTTCCTCTGGATGTAGAGGGCTTCACAAAGTATATTACCTGTGCAGAAAAAAAACAGCTGAGAAAAAACACCCAGACAACTCAGGGATGTTTTCAGGTTAGAGAAAGGTAGTCGTAAATCAGTTTTTACAGCATTTGCTGGCAATGTGTCACGCAATTTCATGTTCCAGTGTCTTTTCCTGGAGGTTGTTAGCCTTGAATAACATTGTTACATGTTATATACAGAAGGGTTTGTTCCCAGCGTCTGTTACAAAACTTCAGTAAAACCAGTGAATAGGTCCTTATTTTGTTAGGAACATCTTAAAATCATGTGCCAAATATTACTGTCTATTTGAAATATATAGTTTGTCCCATTAGGTGAAGAGCTTGTCTTTTTTGTGTTGACTTCACGCCTGTTCTTTTGCTCTTTTTCCTTAAGTTGAATGTCCACTGCTGGTTATCTCCCCTGGCTTTCCAGTGAATGTGCATGCTCCACTGAGCATGCATGTCTATCTCAACACAGAGGTGGCAGATCGAGAGGCTACCAGACGCCTCTGAAATTCAACATGACAGATCCTCATCACAAATTTCTGCCTGGGAACTGTATGGCTGCCAAATACACATTACATTATCAGCTTATTTAATATGTACACCCAACATTAAAGAGGTTTTCTCTCCCAATAGCATTCATTAGATATTACATTGGTGCGATCAGATCTTCAGGACCTCCATTGACCTCTAGAAAGATAAACCTACTCAACAAAATGGACAAAAGTAATAGAAGTTATTAGTGGGAAACCCCTTTTCATTTTATCTGGTTCTAGAACCTTCATTGCTGCGGAAGAAATGAAAATCTCTACTGAATTTCTACAGTCTGAACCCGTATTTTATGATATTTCTTAAAGGTGGTTTTACACAAACCAATTTCCCTTCAATCTGGCCAGTATAAATATCTGAAATTTGCCCTGAATTTGCCAGTTGGACACCTAATTCTCCTGTATGTGCTTCTTTCTACAAACCACTGGTGGTCTGAAAAGTTATTGCTGAGCATCTTATAGGTATTTTAGGACAACCTTCACATTGATCAGAGAGAAAACGTCGCTGTTGAATAGTGGAGGATCATGTAATGGATGTGAGCTAAGCTGCAATGTGAACTCTAAGTTCCACTACATGTGATGTCCCTTGTGAACCTCAGTAATAGTTGGCCGGTATAATGAGGCCTTTTCTCATTCTTTCTGATATTCCTAAAGAAAGAAAGTGTAGATCAATTTTCTGGCATATATGACACGATTCACAGATCAAGAGAAAATTTTCACTCAACAATATTGATTGATATTGGATGGCTCAAGTGGAACTCTAAACATAGAAAATCCACTTAAGAAACCACCAGCCTTTCCTTCATTTACTTTTTCTTTTTGTTGAACCAGTCTTATCTTACAAAATGGAAAGAATAACCCCCACCTCCTGCTCCTCACAAGCCTATGTCTTTCCTAACTTTAAGACAACTACTGTAGCTGCAGCAGGAGCCTCTCCCTATGTCCTGTGTGCTGTCAATCATTAAGCAGTGCTCCTTTTGCTAAGCTCCTCTCCTACCCCACCATTTACCCAGCCTCTAGCACTATTTTCGTGAACATACCTTACCATGCATCACCTGTTTCTTTTGTGGTCGATGTTACTTAGTTACGATTACTTTTTATAGAATGTCACAATACACATTGTACTGTTGCAATAAGCTTTGTTACATCTCCATATTGAGTCATTATTTCTTGAAAACAGGGAATGCAGAACACTGATTTTTATTTTCATGTTAGGATGAATAATCAGGTTTACATAGTAGATGTGTTATTATAAATGCCAGCCTTTTTATTAGGAGCATTGTCAGTGTAAGTTAGGCAATTGTACATGTAATTTGTGTTTCAGTGACTCAACATTTTTCTCTTCTTGTTCTCATTGAATGGAAACATGAATTGTTTACATGCAGAAGCTGAAAAACACAATGTATCAATGCATGGAAATGTCTGGGTGGAGAACAAGATAGATTTGTTCTCTTCCTAAAAGTTCTTAAAGGGAATCTGTCAGCAGGTTTTTGCTATGTAATCTGAGAGCAGCATGATGTAGGGGCAGAGACCCTGATTCCGGTGATGTGTCAACTGCTGGTCTGCTTGTTGTCATTTTGACATAGTTCTGGAGCAGAGAAAACAGGAATTATCAGTGCCAATAATGCTGAGCTCTGTATTGCCCCGCCCACACCACTGATTGGCTGCTTTCTGTCCATTTACAAGTGCACACGGAAGGCCGCCAGTCATTGGTGGGGGTCGTGTCATACAGAGCAGTTGACTAGGAGGCACGAGACATCTAGTCCTGTCGTGATAAACTCCTGGGAATCAGGGTCTCAGCCCTTACATCATGCTGCTCTCAGGTTACATGCCTGATTGTGGATCCCTATGATGACAGAAGTCCTATTTCCACATGTAGATTACTAAATATATTTTCTAATGAGCTTTCTGAATCCTGTGTCTGATTTGCAAAATATATTTGTTTAAACATATTCAGGTTGTGCTCACGAAATGTGAAACAAAAACAGAAAATTAAATATAGAAACATTATATACTGACCCAAATAATTTAATCACATTTTAATTGCCTAAAATGTCAGAATATTTATGAAATAATATGTCATTATTATTATGTAACTGTGACTGCGCTATTAGGGGATGCTCTGTAATGAATGTGCAGAGACTCATTTTTACATGAGGGAATAGTGGCGGAATTTTCCTTCCCAATAGTCCATGTACATTTGCTTCATGACTCTGGAAGTGGTCAGTCTATTTCCTGGTCCTGTACAGAATAGGAAATGTTTTATTTTTTTCCCCTAGATTGAGTTTGCAGTGTGATCGGGGCTTGTCGAGGACGCCAGGTTATCATTTCTCCACATTCTCATTATTGCATTGTGATGCTTTAATGACATTAATACACCACAAGTTATTTAGAATAAAATTTCCAGCAGATTTTCAGTAGTGACAGAAGAAGAGCCATAGTCAAGGGAAAAGCTAGTTATTTACTTCACGGTAAATTGTACTAAACTAATTGAAAAAGGCACACATTGTACAGGGAGATCCACTCACTACTTTACCCGGAAAAATTGCTGAAATTTCTAAAAGAGATGGCCGACCGTAGTGAAATTTGGACTGTTCATACTTTTGGTTCATGAGAAGTAGAGTGTAATGAACCTCAGCGACGAGAAACATCCTCGTGCCTCGTGGTGTCACCGACTTGTCACCCGCCAGTCGTCTCCACCATGAGACATGTCGGGAGTTTACGTGTGGTGTTTGCATTTCACTCCTGCCGGATTCCTTCTTCGTTTGCTAACAATGTACAGATACAGTTTGGAGGAGCGTGTTTTCATTGGAAAACTGACTCCTTATAGAGAGGCCAAAGTGAGTTTCTAAGAAGTTTGGAAGTCGAAATCCTCCGTCCAAACTGTGTATTCTGTCATTGGTGAATAAACTGGAACGTGCAGGAACGTTACTGGATAGGCATGATAGAGGGCATCCGAAAGTGTCAGAGGAAACTACTCAAGATGCGAAACAACGACTTCTGGCATCGCTACGTAAATCGTTGCATAGGCTTTTCCAGGTGACCGGCATGTCGTATTCCACAGGTCAACGAGTGGCCAAGAAATGTCATGTTCGCCCGGACAGAGTCACTGTCATTCAGGAATTAAAAGGGTCCGAACAAGAGAAAAGAATTTATTATTGCCTGATTTTTATCTTTGGGGCCATTTGAAGGGTCGGGTGTAGAGTAACAAGCCACAAACATTACAGGCACTCCGAGAGAACATACAGGGAGAAATTCAGGCTATTACCCCAGACATCCTGCGGAATACATTCCACAATATGGAGCGGCACGTGCAGGCGTGTGAGGATGTGAACGGTGGACATTGTAGAAACCTGCTTTAAAACATCAGTTTCTCATGAACCAGAGTATACAGTCCAAAGTCAGTAGGCAAAATTGTCTCTTTTAGAAGTTACAGCAATGTTTCTGGGTACAGTAGCGAGTGAATCACCCTGTATAATATTTAAAATGCATCTCATGGCAAGACGCCTCTTGTGCCATTTTGCCAGTGCACATTACACCATTATTCTCATTTCTTTACGACTTAGAGCAATGTGCCGCGGTGAATAGCGGATCTTTCGCTAAGTGCACACTGTGTTCTTGCACAACATTCAGGAAGAAGCTCCTAACGTTTTCATAGTCCACCATTTACCAGACACAACTGTATAGGAAAACACAGCAGACTGTGCTTTCCTATTCCTAGACCACCACAAGCGCACCACGTGGACTACATTTTTTTTAGAATGAGGCCTATGGTGGACAGATACCACATGAATCAAAACAGTGACCACCGCTGGAGGATCAGTTGGCAGGATCTACTTGATGCACAATTCTAGTCTGCTTATTTGTGTACTGACTTTTCCATTAATTAACTACTCTTGCATTAACCCCTCGATGCCCACATATCATTCCATGTGACGGTATCATTACACTTGTCACGCATTCTATTCTAATTAAGCCCCGGCTATTATCTTTCTAAAAACATTCCACAAAAGTATCTCAGTTTTTTTCTTAAGGCTACGGTCACACGTTCAGTGTTTGGTCAGTATTCACATCAGTGTTTGTAATCCAAAACTAGGAGTGGGTGATAAATACAGAAGTGGTGACATGTTTCTATTATACTTTCCCTCTGATTGTTCCTCTCTTGGTTTTGGCTTACAGATACTGAGGTAAAATACTGACCAAATACTGAACGTGTGCACGTACCCTAAAAGTGAGAACAGTTTTAGGTCATTAGGTATGACTTAATAAGAGGGGGCCCGCTCCCATTTTTTCCAGTCTGTCATTGTTAGTTTGTTAATTGTAATGTATATTTGTATTTTGTATGTAACCCCTTTTACATGTATAGCACCATGGAATCAATGGTGCATAAAAATAAATGATAATAATTATGTATCTGGGGTGAGAGTGATAACTGAGTAGCTACCTATAGGTGGCGCCATAAGAAAACTGTTTTTCTTCTAGAGCAATTTGGTGTAGGATGACACATACAGGTGCTTCATAAAATTAGAATATCATCAAAAAGTTAATTTATTTCAGTTCTTCAATGTGAAAAGTGAAACTCATATATTATATAGAGTCATTACACACAGAGTGGTCTATTTCATGTGTTTACTTCTGTTAATGTTGTTGATTATGGCTTACAGCCAATGAAAAGCCAAAAGTCATTATCTCAGTAAATTAGAATACTTTATAACACCAGAATGAAAAATGATTTTAAAATCTGAAATGTATGTTCAGTAAATGCACTCAATACTTGGTCGGGGCTCCTTTTGCATCAATTACTGCATCAATGCGGCGTGGCATGGAGGCGATCAGCCTGTGGCACTGCTGAGGTGTTATGGAAGCCCAGGTTGCTTTGATAGCAGCCTTCAGCTCGTCTGCATTGTTGGGTCTGGTGTCTCTCATCTTCCTCTTGACAATACCCTATAGATTCTCTATGGGGTTAAGGTCAGGCGAGTTTGCTGCCAATTAAGCACAGTGATATTGTTATTTGTAAACCAGGTATTGGTACGTTTGGCAGTGTGGACAGGGGCCAAGTGCTGCTGGAGAATGACATTTCTATCTCCAATAAGCTTGTCGACAGAGGGAAGCATGAAGTGCTGTAAAATTTCCTGGTAGACGACTGCGCTGACTTTAGTTTTGATAAAACACAGTGGACCTAAACCAGCAGATGACATGTGGATTCTAAGCTCAAAAAAGTGGAGCAAACTCTAGTATTCATCTTTGCATTTAGTCCTGATTTTAAAGAAATAAGATATTGTCCCAATCTTCAGTCCATTAGTAGATGTGCGAAAAATGATGCAAAGTGAGAATGCTTTCAAAAGTATTATTAGTTTATTTGTATCAATTGCAAAAATGCAAAGTCAATGAACATAAGAGAAATCTAAATCAAATCAATGTTTGCTGTGACCGCCTTTTGCTTTCAAGCATCCATTCTTCTAGGTGCTTGTCACTTGCACAATTTTTGAAGCAACTCAGCAGGGAGTTTGTACCAAACATCTTGAAGAACAAATCACAGATCTTCTGTAAATGTAGGCTCGTGCAAATCCATCTGTCTCTTCATGTAGTCTAATGCTTTGTTCACCCGCAGAATTTGTGCAGTTTTTTTTGTTGCATTTTTTTTCTGCAGAAAAGAAGCTGTTTTACAGTTCCAGTAAAAGCTACGAGATTTCACAAATCTCACGCACACGAGTATACACCATGCAATGCTTCCCTAAGAATTTAAATATGTAAATATCCTCTTCAGCCAAAAAGAAGACAGGACCTCTAGCACCGTCTATTGGATGCAACAATCCTAAATGCCAATATCGACCCTTTAACGAGACTTGACTCAGGAATTTAAAAAAAACAATCCAAACCAGAAAATCCATTTGCAGACCTATATTTTGGGTGTTTGTCCCTCCTCAGTACAAAAGCAGGAGGTCTAATTTGGCTAGGTGTGAGGCCTTTCACATGGTGTCTAAGCGGAGGATAGTTCTCCTTCTTGGGAATGCCAAGGTTTGAGTTCTTATCCTTACTCCTTAGCCATGTGCCCTTTAATGTTTCCAATTTACACCATCTTTCAGGCAAATACTAATATTTCTAATAATGCATCCAGTAGAACAAGACACTTTCTCCTCTTGTATTCCATATGAAATTGGAGGCATATTGAGATGCTTTATGGATCCATAGATCTTAGGTCATGCATTTTCACTCTTTGAACCTGTGCTAATGTTGCCTTGTCCATTAGATCAGTCTCGAGTAGCATAAATGCTCATGGCCTTCACATCTTTTGGATCACCTTTCTCTGACAACATGTCATTTGGCTGGCACCAAATCACAAGGATTTATCTACGTTTTACATTGTTACCAAAGCAGAAACAAGGTCCTGCTGTATATTCTCACCAGCGATGTAACTGGACGCTAGCCATCTGCAGTACAGAACATTAGGGCATTCATTTCCTAACACATTACCCAACAAACGTTATATCGCATGCTAAATTATGAATTCTTGTCTGAGGGTAAGGGTTAAATATGCAAAGACATTTTCTTCTTTCTAATTAGTGTTGTCTGTGAGGATTATGTTTTGACTGTATTTTTAATGAAATAATTAAAATGAAAATGGAATTAGGAAGGAAAGAACGTCAGAAGCCGGAGCTGCCCACACATCTGCATCTCCAGGATCCATTCACAGAGGAGCTAAATCGTCTCCTGGCTGGCTGCTCTCTTGTGCCCGCAGCTACTAAAATGTATATTTTCTTGTTCACGTTGCAGGATCACGTCCCTTCTGAGGCTTGTGAGTCACCACTAGTGCTTTCATGTAAAATTAATTGGCGTGGATGGGTTCTTCACAGTGAAGTTGCTAAATATTACAGTATATTGTATGTTTGTATTACTCCCCGTTTAATGACGGTTTGCCAGGGCTTTTAGGTGTTTACTACTTTGGGATCTATTACTCCTTCAGCGGCTCTTCTTCGAGTTTTGACGTGCTATTGTGAGAGTGTCCTACAAATCAAGTACTGTATATTGTAAGGGAAATATTATGGTATAATGATTATGTTAAAGTCTAAAGTAAAGGGGTTGTCCACTGCTAGGACTGAATGTTTAGTGCCGATAAAATAAAAACACTTATACTCACCTCCAATGCTGGCGCCATTCCAGCGGTGTCGGTACTCACGTTCCCGGGGCTCTCATGCGGTTGTTATGACACATGGGCCCTGCACCTAATCAGCGCCGGCTTCACTGCCTCCGCCTTCAGACAAATCGAACATCAAGAGGAAGTCAGAGGGCAGCCGCAGCCTTGGCTTCCTGTTGATTCTCAATATGTCCGAAGGTGGGGACATGGCTCATGTGTCATTACAACCGCATGAGAGCCCCAAGAACACGTGTGCTGACACCGATGGAACGGCACAGGGACGGGAGGCAAGTACAGGAGGCACCAAACATTAAATTCAAGAAAGGGTTGACCAAGTAGTGGACAACCCCTTTAATGACAGTTTTTGCTTAGCTAGGAATTCTGCACATGGGCACAATCAAAATAAATGGAGACATTCACAACTGTATGCCGTATTAGAGTTATTCTCTCGTAAGGCCTGCATAGACATTGGATAAAAGACCACCAAACCCACAAATTTTGGTGGGATAGGCTGACCATTTAATGTGTATATGGGTCTCTTTCATTAAAGATGATGTTGGTTGAAAAGAACGAGCCGGCCTGAAGAATTTCATTGGCTAATACTTTTACAGGAATCTGGATTTGGCTCCCTCACAGAGAACACAAGAATCCTGGGGGGTATTGGGAGAGATAGCGTTTGTCCTTCCGACAGCTATCTAGATGTATTGCCTTAGGTTGAGAAGTCAGGGGTCACCACTCAGTGACATATGGGCTGTGTATGTAGCCATGATATCGATCCGTAGTGACCCTGTGTGTCATTGTGCTTAGTATCCTTCTAAACCCGTATTCAAGCCCTGTTGGATTTCTCATTTATTGCTTTTGGAGTGCAGTATGTGAAATCTCCGTTTGCAGGCCAACTGGGCGTCTTCTCTGGAGGTGTGTACTTTCACCCCTCCCTACGAGCCGCTGCCATTCACTGGTCGTCAGCGTCTGAGATTCATAGATCAATGCTAAGGTTGGCAGTGTCTGGGAGGGGAGACAGCGTACGGGCCCAGAGAAGAATCTGATGAAATACACAGTTGGACTGCAAGCAGTGATTTCACATACTGCGCTCCAACAGCAGTAATTGTGAATATGTCTGCAATGGAGCGACGTCATGGAAAAACGAAAAAAAAAAAGTGGCAGTATTAGGGGAGGATTTTGATAGTTTAAAGTAGTAATCTGAAATTCTTCACAGGTTAAGATGCAACTGATCAAAATTAGCCTAATTTGTTGACCCATAAATAATATAGCTTACTGCTCCCCTGTGTATGTCCCTGGACTTCACGTTTCAGACACCAGCGGTATCATTTTATTCTGAAGCCAGCACAGTCAATATCCTGTTATATTTAGATAAAGTGTGGTTGTACTGGGAGCGTAAGAAGTCTGACCTCTGTAAGCAGTTATCAGCACACCAGAAGAGACCCCGGGCAATGTCCTGTGGTAATTAGGCCTCATGCAGCACAAGTCTTTAAGCTGTTGCTTGGATACAAGAGGTGAAAGTCTTCTATCCTCCTAAGTATGTGTGATTTACATCGTCTCTCAGCTGTTTAAAGAATGATTTAAATCTGATAGTTGATAGCAAAAATATTTATTAATCTAGAGTGAAGAATCGCTCAGTTTCAGGGCTTGCTCACATGAGCGATTGCAACTTGGCTCGGGCCGGTAGCCGTGGGCGGGGTGCTCGTCTCTTGCACCCAGTCACAATACATGAGGCTTGGGGTCCGGGCTGGGTGTGTGACTTATGGTGTGGGGGCGCTACGCCTTTGTTTTCTGTGGAAAACTGTGACTGCACCAGTAGGAAATGAGACCACTATTGTCATTGCTGCCAACATTGTGTTACTTACCTATTCCCTTTACAGAACCAGAAAATCCGTTATTAAAAATGATTTCCGATAATAACAGCCCTGTTACCTTACAATATTAAGATTTTCTTTTGTTGCAGGAAACACTATCTTTATTGGTTGTTGCAGTATTTTTTTCTTGTACCACAGTTGTGTGAAAACATATTTGCCCCTTCCTGATTTCCTAGTCTTTTGCATGTTTGTCACACTTAGGCCACGTTCGCTCGTTCAGTATTTGGTCAGTATTTTACATCTTTTTTTTAAGCCAAAACCAGGAGTGGGTAATAAATACAGAAGTGGGGATGTGTTTCTATTATACTTTTCCTATGATTGTTCCACTCCTGGTTTTAGCTTACAAATACTGATGTAAAATACTGACCAAATACTGAACGTGTGTGTGCACGTGGCCTTAAATGTTTCATATCACCAATCAAATGTAAATATTAGAAAAAAAAAGTACAAATAAACATAAAATGCAGTTTTTCACACAGCGCCCTGTTTGGATTTCTTTGTCCCTTAACAATAAAGACCTTTGTTTAAAAACTGCATTTTGTGGTTACTTGTGTTATGTTTGGCTAATATTTAAATTTTGTGATCTGAAACATTTACGTGTGACAAACATGCAGAAGAATAGGAAGTCATGAATGGAGCAAACACTTTTTTCAGCTTCTGTTCTGCATTTGGTCACTGATTTATAGACTAATGTCCAGTTTAGACCTATTTTCATATAATCTATAAGGCCGGTTTCACACGTCGGTGGCTTCGGTACGTGTAGTGACAGTTTCCTCACGTACCGGAGACACTGACACACGTAGACACATTAAAATCAATGTGTCTCTGCACATGTCAGTGTGTTTTCACATGGAGCAGCGCACACAGGCTCAGTGACTGGGGATGACGTCACTGAGTCACTGCTCGCTGCTCACATTCATTCCCCAGTAGTTTTCAGCCGGAGCGGCTGCATTAGCAGAGCTCTGGCTGTAAACTGATTAACCCCTGAAATGGATTTACGCCGTGGGACCTGACTGTACAGCGGACAGGTATGGGATATTGTTGTTTTTTATTTTATATTTTTTACTGGAGATCGATGGCATCGATTAAGGAATGACAATATAATAAAGATGTAAAACCTGTGTAGTGTATTCATTCATTAAAATACTTTATTGTTACTGTGTTTGTGTTTTTTTAACCCTTTCCTTACTATAGGATTAGTAATGAATAGGTGTCTTATTGACACTTACTCATTACTAAGCCTGGCTTAATGTCACCTTACACAAGCAAGGTGGCATTAACCCTTTATTAACCCCACTTGCCACCACTACAGGGCAAGTGGGAAGAACGCGACATAGTTCCAGAATAGGCGCATCTAATAGATGCGCCTTTTCTGGGCAGCTGGGGGCTGCTGTTTTTAGGCTGGGGGGGCCCATATTCATGGCCCCTTTCCAGCCTGAGAATAGCATCCCTCAGCTGTATAGTTTTGCCAGGTTGGTTGAAAACCTAAGGGGGACCCCACGTCAGGTTTTTCATTGATTCTCCCTGCTCGCTGTTGCCGGCAGAGCAGGGAGAATAATGACGGAGCTTCAGCACCACAGGCAAGGGACAGCGCTTACTGTAGCTGTCCGTGTGGTCCTGATGCGGCACACGTGTGCCACACGGATATACCACGTTTTTACACGGACACGCACACGGATATATCCGGTACCGGAAATATCTGGACGTGTGAGACTGGCCTGAAGGAAATTCTGAGTTCGTAGAGGAGGTCTGTTCAGGATTCCTGCTCATAAAGGAGAATTATTACAAAGACCATATCATGTTTGGAGAACCTTCCCCGGTGCTGTATTACCTAGACACCCCACTGATTGTCTTCAGGACCATCCATGTGGTGGGGCTGCAGAAAAAATAAGCACGTTCTGCTAGGTGTCCCAAAAGATTTCAGATGGGGGGAGTGGAGATCCCAATTATGAGAAACTTTGTGAGACACTTGTTATCAAGTAGGATAGAGAACAGCCCTATTGATCACCAATGCCTCAATTATATGCATGATCATTCACCCTGTAAAAGAAGGGATTTTATTAACATTCTGAACTTGGTATTTAACTAGTTCCCTATAATCAATTTTTAACGCCCTCTTCAAACCACAGAAAAAAAATATATTTTCCTAGAAATATTGACACATAAACATCAAGCTAAATGTGGCAGAATTGTGATGTAATTTGTGTTAAAATTTAGGATGTGTTTTCAATACTTTTTACAATTTGTCTGACAAGAGGTCGTGGCCTGCCGAAAAGGATGTGGGCTTTGGACCTATCAAGAGAAAGACTAAAGGGTATGCCACACTAAACAAGATCGCTAACGAGATCGCTAAAATACGTCACTATTTAGCGATCTCGTTAGCTACGTCGTTGTGTGTGGCATGTAGCAACGACGTGGCCCCTGCTGTGATCTCGTTGATCGTTCACTAGAGTTCTGGACCGTATTTTGATCGTTGGCGTCCCGCTGGTGAGCCTGAATCGCTGTGTTTGGCACCTTTTGTAAACGATGTGCAACCTCGTTGACGACGCATTAGTCAGCGGCGCAGGCGGGACTTTGTTTTCTTTCGTTAACGCCCTTCAGCTCCGATTGGTGACCACAACATCACCTCAGCTATAATAACTGCACCCCCATCCATTGTTTCCAGAGCACTTTATGGGTCTCTTTGTGCGTTGTTGCGAGGATAGTATCGTGTGTCGGAGTTTTGCGATCCTGTTTGTGGCGCAGTGGTGGGTTTTTGCGATCCTGTCTGAGTCGCTAGAGCACCATCCATCCCCATTTGGATTTGGATCTTCGGGATATTTGGATTCAAGGTACATTTTGTTTGTGATGTTGTTTGATAATGTTTTTTAACCTTTTTTTTTTTTTTTTTTGGTCTGCTTTATTTATTTTACACCCCTGACCTTATTTTTTTTTTTTTTTGTCTGCTTTATTTATTTTACACCCCTGACCTTATTTTTTTTTTTTTCGTCTGCTTTATATATTTTACACCCCCACCATTTTAGACATTTGTAAACTGTATATTAAATGTTAACTGAAAAGTTTAATTTTTTTTTTATATATATATTTTTTATTCTATTCTTTATTTTATTTTGTTTAAACACTTTATTAATAGTAATTAATTAGTAATTAACTTTTCTCTTCTTTACCGTACAGGTTGCACATAATGAACCTGTCCACCGCGGAGCGTGTGATTGTGGCAGTTGCACTATCTATGGAGGAAGATCGACAGGAAGAGGCACGGGTGGAAGAGAGGCGCTCCAAGCGAAAGCGTCGCATGTGGACCAGGGAATGGCTGGAGCAGAGGTCCAGATTCTCCCACATGCATCTAGTGAGGGAATTGCAGGAGAAGAATCCGCAGGATTTCCGGAATTATCTACGGATGTCGGAGGATTCATTCAAGCTCCTACTGGAAGCTGTGAGGCCACTCATTGAACGGCAGGATACACGGATGCGTGCAGCTGTTTCAGCAGAGGAACGTTTGGCAGTAACGCTGCGATTTCTGGCAACCGGACATTCAATGAAGGATTTGCAATTTTCTGCTGCAATTTCTCGATCGCTGCTTGGAGTACTAATTCCAGAGACATGCAACGCCATCGTCCGCAGTTTACGGAGCTACATGCCTTTTCCCAAATCAGTGGCGGAATGGCAAATTATTGCCTCTGATTTTAAAAGGATTTGGCAGTTCCCAAACTGTGGTGGTGCCTTGGATGGCAAACATGTGCGGATCACGCAACCAGCCAAAAGCGGATCCTTTTTTCATAACTACAAGGGCTACTTCAGCGTGATCCTCAT
Source organism: Oophaga sylvatica (assembly GCA_033576555.1). NCBI lineage: Eukaryota > Metazoa > Chordata > Amphibia > Anura > Dendrobatidae > Oophaga > Oophaga sylvatica. Next base: position 550,748,839 of record JARQOD010000002.1, on the reverse strand, counting down.
GGCCCTTGTTAATGCCAATTATGAATTTATTGACGTTAATGTTGGCATTAATGGAAGGGTTTCTGACGGTGGCGTTTTGGAGCACACAACTTTTGGTGAACGGTTGTTTAATAATAAACTTAACTTGCCAACCAACATGGACACCACCGCCAACCTAAACTTTGTGTTTGTGGGCGATGAAGCCTTCCCCCTTCAGAGATCTAAAAATGGATCTGTAAAATTAAAGAAAAATAAAAATTAAATGTGGCAAAAAAAATACCTACCTTACAAAACTTGTTTGTGATTTTTAAAAAAAAAAAAAAAGAAAATAGGGAAACAAAATAGCGTCACAAACTGGATCGCAGAGGATATAACGCCACAGACTGGATCGCAAAAAAACCCAACGCTGTAGACTGGAACGCAGCAACCGCAATAGTGGCGCAAACTGGATCGCAGTAGCTACAAAGGCTAGCAGGACACACTGGAACGATGCTGGAGATTTGAAAGAACCGCTTCTGCTCGAGAGCAATGGAGAGGAGTGCTGATACGTCGTCTTTTATGACGCGGTCATCCAATCACAAAGCGGGAGAGCTGTGATAAATATCTATGAGATAAATAGTGACCACCAATCTGTGATGAGGGGCGTGCAAAAGGTTGCGCTCAGTCAAGCCTATCGAGGTCGTGATCTTTCACAGTACATGCAGTGTGGCACGTCCCAATGACCGCCAAAGTCGTTAAAGAGATCGCTAACCGCTGATGCGTCGTTAATGAGATCGTCCAGTTTGGCTGCTACTAGCGACCTTAAAACGATCACACCAACGATAGCGTCGTTATCGTGATCGTTAGCGGGAACGTTTAGTGTGGCAGTACCTTTAGGGGCTGATGCATCAAAGTGTTTATGCGAGAACACTGATTAACCCCTTAATGTCCACTGACGTGCAGAATCCGTCATGGCAAGGTGCCAGTTCCGACACCAGGACGGACTCTGCACGTCATGCCTTTGATCTACCACTGCGTGTAAACACGCAGTGGTAGATCAGTGCCGACAGCTGTCACAGACAGCTGACAGGCACGGCAAGCGGTGCGGGGACCTTTGCCGTCGGTCCCGCACCCACAGCGCTGTGATTGGTCAGTCAATCTGACTGACCAAACACAGCAGCGATCGTGCAGGAGAAGCTGAAATTTCAGCTTCCCCAGCGCGATCAGTGCAGGAGCTGGCGCTGCAGTGGCCAGGCTTCCTGCACTGACAGCCAGGAGCGGAGCCCCCACCGCCCCTGGCTGTTAACCCCCTGACTGCTGCGATCGAGCGCGATCGCAGAGCTCAGGGGGGGAGGCAGAGGGTCGGGAGCTCCCTCTGCCTCAGATCAGCGCCACCGCAATGTATTTGCAGGGCCTGATCTCTGCCTTGATGACCCGGGGGTTGTCATGACAACCTCCGGGTCATCTAGCTACGGGAAGCTGCTGTGATCATGTCACAGCAGCTTTCCCCATAGGTACAATGCATTGCAATGCCAGAGCATTGCAATGCATTGTAACTGCAATAAACAGTAAAAAAAAGTGAAAGTCCCATAAAGGGACAAGTTAAAAAAAATCATTTTTTAAAAAAAATTGTAAAAAAAATATTAAAAAATAATTTAAAAAAAATCCCCTAAAAAATACACATTTTTATGTAATAAAAAAAATAAAAAACAAAAAACATACACATGTTAGGTATCGCCACGTCCGTAAAAATCCCATCTATAAAAGCGTAACCCTAGTTAACCCCTTCAGTGAAAGCCGTAAAAAAAAAAAAAAAAAAAGTAGTAAATTATACTTTTTCCAAGCGGTATCATTATACCGCTTGGAAAAAGTGCAATAACACGCGATCAAAAAGTCAGATATAAATAATCATGGTACCGCTGAAAACGTCATCTTGTCCCGCAAAAAACAAGCCGCTATACAGCATCATCAGCGAAAAAATAAAAAAGTTATAGCTCGCGGAATAAACTGATGCAAAAATAATTATTTTTTCTATAAAATTTTTTATTGTGTAAAAAACGCCAAAACATAAAAAAAATATATAAATGAGGAATCGCCGTAACCGTAGTGACCCGAAGAATAAAGCTGCTTTATCAATTTTACCACACACGGAACGGAGGAAAAAAAAAAAAAAAAAAAAACAATTCCTGAATTGCTGGTTTTTGTTCATTCTGATTCCACAAAAATCGGAATAGGAAACGATCAAAAAACGTTATGTGCCTGAATATGGTACCAATAAAAACGTCAGCTCGTCCCGCAAAAAATAAGCCCATAGATAACTCTGTCGGCCGAAATATGGAAAAATTATAGCTCTCAAAATACGGCGATGCAAAAATTTCTTACAAAAAATTATTCCAAAAAAAAGCATCTTTTAGTGTGTGACAGAAGCTAAACATGAAAAAAGAGTATAAATCTGGTATCGCTGTAATCGCACCGATCCGAGGAATAAAGTCGCCTAATCACTAATACCGCACGAGGAACGGCGTAAAAGATAAAACCAATTCTTCACCTTTTGTGGATTTGTTCATTGTGCCTCCCAAAGATCGCAGTAAGGCGATCACAGTGGTTCCCCCCCACATATGGGGTATCAGCGTACTCAGGACAAAATGCACAATAGCTTTTGGGGCCCTATTTCTCCTGTTACCCTTAGAAAAATAAAAATTTGGGGCAAAAAGATTATTTTTGTGGAAAAAAATATGATATTTTTATTTTCACGGCTCTACGTTATAAACTTCTGTGAAGCACTTGGGGTTCAAAGTGCTCACCACACATCTAGATAAGTTCCTTGGGGGGTCTAGTTTGCAAAATGGGGTCATTTGTGGGGGGTTTCTACTGTTTAGGCACATCAGGGGCTTTCCAAACGTGACATGACACCCGCAGACCATTCATCAAAGTCTGCATTTAAAAACGGTGCTCCTTCCCTTCCGAGCTCTGCCATGCGTCAAAATAGTGGTTCCCCCCCACATATGGGATATCAGCATACTCAGGACAAATTGCACAATAGCTTTTGGGGTCCTATTCTCCTGTTACCCTTATAAAAATAAAAATTTGGGGCAAAAAGATTATTTTTGTGGAAAAAAAATATGATATTTTTATTTTCACGGCTCTACGTTATAAACTTATGTGAAGCACTTGGGGTTCAAAGTGCTCACCACACATCTAGATAAGTTCCTTGGGGGGTCTAGTTTCCAAAATGGAGTCACTTGTGGGGGGTTTCTACTGTTTAGGCACATCAGGGGCTTTCCAAACGTGACATGACTCCCGCAGACCATTCCATCAAAATCTGCATTTGAAAAAGGCGCTCCTTCCCTTTCCAGCTCTGCCATGCGTCAAAATAGTGGTTCCCCCCCACATATGGGATATCAGCGTACTCAGGACAAATTGCACAATAGCTTTTGGGGTCCTATTTCTCCTGTTACCCTTATAAAAATAAAAATTTGGGGGCAAAAAGATTATTTTTGTGGAAAAAAATATGATATTTTTATTTTCACGGCTCTACGTTATAAACTTCTGTGAAGCACTTGGGGGTTCAAAGTGCTCACCACACATCTAGATAAGTTCCTTGGGGGTCTAGTTTCCAAAATGGAGTCACTTGTGGGGGGTTTCTACTGTTTAGGCACATCAGGGGCTTTCCAAACGTGACATGACACCCGCAGACCATTCCATCAAAATCTGCATTTGAAAAAGGCGCTCCTTCCCTTTCCAGCTCTGTCATGCGTCAAAATAGTGGTTTACCCCCACATATGGGGTATCAGCGTACTCAGGACAAATTGCACAATAACTTTTGGGGTCCTGTTACCCTTTGGAAAATAACAATTGGGGGTGGAAAGATCATTTTTGTGGAAAAGATATAATTTTTTAATTTTACAGCTCTACGTTATAACCTTCTGTGAAGCCCTTGGGGGTTCAAAGCTCTCACCACACATCTAGATAAGTTCCTTGGGGGTCTAGTTTCCAAAATGGGGTTACTTGTGGTGGGTTTCCACTGTTTAGGCACACAGGGGCTCTCCAAATACGACATGGCGTCCAATCTCAATTCCAGCCAAAAAAGTCAAATGGCGCTGCTTCCCTTCCGAGCTCTGCCATGCACCCAAATAGTGGTTTACCCCCACATATGGGGTATCAGCGTACTCAGGACTAATTGCACAATAACTTTTGGGGTCCTTTTATCCTTTGGAAAATAAAAATTGGGATGAAAAGATCATTTTTGTGGAAAAAATATGATTTTTTAATTTTACTGCTCTACGTTATAACCTTCTGTGAAGCCCTTGGGGGTTCAAAGCTCTCACTACACATCTAGATAAGTTCCTTGGGGGTCTAGTTTCCAAAATGGGGTTACTTGTGGGGGTTTCCACTGTTTAGGCACACAGGGGCTCTCCAAATGCGACATGGTGTCCAATCTCAATTCCAGCCAAAAAAGTCAAATGGCGCTGCTTCCCTTCCGAGCTCTGCCATGCACCCAAATAGTGGTTTACCCCCACATATAGGGTATCAGCGTACTCAGGACTAATTGCACAATAACTTTTGGGGTCCTTTTATCCTTTGGAAAATAAAAATTGGGATGAAAAGATCATTTTTGTGGAAAAAATATGATTTTTTAATTTTACGGCTCTACGTTATAAACTTCTGTGAAGCACTTGGGGTTCAAAGTGCTCACCACACATCTAGATAAGTTCCTTGGGGGGTCTAGTTTCCAAAATGGAGTCACTTGTGGGGGGTTTCTACTGTTTAGGCACATCAGGGGCTTTCCAAACGTGACATGACACCCGCAGACCATTCCATCAAAATCTGCATTTGAAAAAGGCGCTCCTTCCCTTTCCAGCTCTGTCATGCGTCAAAATAGTGGTTTACCCCCACATATGGGGTATCAGCGTACTCAGGACAAATTGCACAATAACTTTTGGGGTCCTGTTACCCTTTGGAAAATAACAATTGGGGGTGGAAAGATCATTTTTGTGGAAAAGATATAATTTTTTAATTTTACAGCTCTACGTTATAACCTTCTGTGAAGCCCTTGGGGTTCAAAGCTCTCACCACACATCTAGATAAGTTCCTTGGGGGGTCTAGTTTCCAAAATGGGGTTACTTGTGGTGGGTTTCCACTGTTTAGGCACACAGGGGCTCTCCAAATACGACATGGCGTCCAATCTCAATTCCAGCCAAAAAAGTCAAATGGCGCTGCTTCCCTTCCGAGCTCTGCCATGCACCCAAATAGTGGTTTACCCCCACATATGGGGTATCAGCGTACTCAGGACTAATTGCACAATAACTTTTGGGGTCCTTTTATCCTTTGGAAAATAAAAATTGGGATGAAAAGATCATTTTTGTGGAAAAAATATGATTTTTTAATTTTACTGCTCTACGTTATAACCTTCTGTGAAGCCCTTGGGGTTCAAAGCTCTCACTACACATCTAGATAAGTTCCTTGGGGGGTCTAGTTTCCAAAATGGGGTTACTTGTGGGGGGTTTCCACTGTTTAGGAACACAGGGGCTCTCCAAATGCGACATGGTGTCCAATCTCAATTCCAGCCAAAAAAGTCAAATGGCGCTGCTTCCCTTCCGAGCTCTGCCATGCACCCAAATAGTGGTTTACCCCCACATATAGGGTATCAGCGTACTCAGGACTAATTGCACAATAACTTTTGGGGTCCTTTTATCCTTTGGAAAATAAAAATTGGGATGAAAAGATCATTTTTGTGGAAAAAATATGATTTTTTAATTTTACGGCTCTACGTTATAACCTTCTGTGAAGCCCTTGGGGGTTCAAAGCTCTCACTACACATTTAGATAAGTTACTTGGGGGTCTAGTTTCCAAAATGGGGTCACTTGTGGGGGTTTCCACTGTTTAGGCACACAGGGGCTCTCCAAATGCGACATGGCGTCCAATCTCAATTCCAGCCAAAAAAGTCAAATGGCGCTGCTTCCCTTCCGAGCTCTGCCATGCGGCCAAATAGTGGTTTACCCCCACACATGGGGTATCGCTGTACTCAGGAGAAATTGTACAACAAATATTGTGGTTCATTTTCTACTGATACCCTTGACAAAATGTTAAAAAATTGTGTCGAAAGAAAAATTTTGGGAAAAAAAGTTAAATGTTAATTTTTTCCTTCCACATTGCTTCAATTCTTGTGAAGTACCTAAAAGGTTAATAAACTTCTTGAATGTGGCTTTGAACACGTTGAGGGGTGCAGTTTTTAGAATGGTGTCACTTTTGGGTATTTTCTGTCATATTGACCCCTCAAATTCACTTCAAATGTGAGGTGGTCCCTAAAAAAAATGGTTTTGTAAATTTTGTTGGAAAAATGAGAAATTGCTGGTCAACTTTAACACTTATAACTTCCTAACAAAAAAAAATTTTGGTTCCAAAATTGTGCTGATGTAAAGTAGACATGTGGGAAATGTTATTTATTAACTATTTTTTGTGACATATCTCTCTGATTTAATGGCATAAAAATTAAAAGTTTGAAAATTGCAAAATTTTCAAACTTTTTGCCATATTTCCGTTTTTTTCATAAATAAACGCAAGTTATATTGAAGAAATTTTACCACTATCATGAAGTACAATATGTCTCGAGAAAACAGTCTCAGAATCGCCAAGATCCGTTGAAGCGTTCCAGAGTTATAACCTCATAAAGAGACAGTGGTCAGAATTGTAAAAATTGGCTTGGTCTTTAACCTACAAAATGGCTTGGTCTTTAAGGGGTTAAAAACACTTTGAACAGTTGCTAAATTTTTAAGCAATGTTGAGTTGCACAAAAATCAGCGACGTACTACTGATAATGTGCTCCTTGTTCGTTAACTGGTGTGCGCCTCTTATTGAATTCAACTAATCTTATTCCTGCAGGTCCCTCATTAACACTTGTGTACAAAATGCCAGTCTTAATGAATCAGGGCCTAAGGATGCAATTCATCTTTTTTAGTTGTTTTATGTCACTTTTCTTTTTTTTATTTTATGGTATTCGTTGATGTTTTTTGTGCCAAATTCATCAAAATATCATATGTAGTTCATGAAATTTGTTAAAAAGTAAAAATGCTCTTTATTGTTTTCTGCCTTTCCGATGCAAAAATTCGCATGTTCTGCTAAAGTGACACAATATTTATGGGGGAAATAAGGCATTTCATAAAATCATTCCAGAAGGAGCTTGAATACATTTGGGCACGAAATGTGTGACTTTTAAAAAATTTGCAATTGATTTTTCAGCCATAGACATCTAGAAAACAAAAACCTGTTCCCGCAGAAGCAAATATGAAGAAAAAAAACAAACAACAAGCAAACACTTATAAAATAGAATTAAAAAAGGTGCAATTAAAAGATGAATTTGTCACAAACCAATAACACCAACAAGTAGGCAAAAATTCAATAATAAATCAGGCTCTTTATATGAAATTGGAGGCACACTGATGTACAGTGAATCTTCATCTATATCTGTGAGTATTGCTCACTAAGCCGTGTAACTCTGAGCTTGTACGAATCAGTAATATGACCATGTGCAGTGAGTTGTAAATTCTAAGTGGAACCTGTCACTAGGTTTTGGATACCCCATTTGAGGGCAGCATAATGTAGTGGCAGAGACCCTGATTCTAGCGATGTATCACTTACTTTACTGCAGTTTTGATTAAAAAAAACTGTTTTATCTGCTGCAGATCTGTCAGTTCTCTGAATGTTGAGCTCTCTATAACCCCGCCCACACCACTGATTGGTGGCTTTTTGCCTACGCACAGTATACATTCAGTGGTGGGGGCGGGATTGGACTACTTGGCAGCAGGTTTACTAGTCCTGTAGTGATAATCTCCTGCTGATAAAACATTGATTTTTTTAAAAACTACACTAAGCAGCCCAGTTAGTGATACATCGCAGTAATCTAAGCAGATTTTGCTTTACAGTTTTGCAAAATTTTAAAGATTGCAGTGAATGAATGTCATTTTTTTTCAGAATTTAAATAGGATTTTTAAAAATGCAATTCACAATCATCTAATGGTTGTATGTGGAATCTACCCAAAAAACTCACAACAAATCTTCTTTGCATTTTGTTAAATTTACCGTATCTTGCTTAATTTATAGAACTCTGTTAGTAAATATGACATTAAGTTTTAAAAAGAGTCTTTAAAAATGTACTTAAAAAAACAAACCAACCCATAAGCGTCCTCAGCCATTGCCTGCGTATAGAAATGGTTGCAACCCACACTGGAAAATGTAAAATATTCCTGATGCATCCTCCCTGCTGAAAGTCACCAGAACTGAAGCTGCATTTTTTGGAGAGAGAAAGTAAAAAAAAAAAAAAAAACTAGGGAAACCTCCAACGTAAAGTCTCCCAACTGGTAAACTGCTCCAAGCTTCCTGTGTAATAAACAAATGTAAGCTTTGTTTTCCTGCAAGCTCATTTGGCCCTAAAGTGTGACTCAGTATTAGGCTGTGTCTGTCAGTCTTTGTGTACTTAGCTGCTTAAAGGAAGTGGGAGGATTGGAGTTCTGACTTCTTGGACATTTTGCACAGCAGCCACTTCTCACAATGGGAGATGAGGTATTTGAATGTCTTGTGTTTTTCTATTTATTGTCATATTTACAGTATTATGATGTGGCAGTATTAGCCTGAGGAGGAAGCGGAAAAAAAGAGAACAGGAACTCCATTGAGTGCTGGCAGGGTGGTGAGAGGCTGCACTCTGAAAGTTTCTCCACCGTGTAGTCCTACTTCCAGGGATGTTCATTAGAAGAACTGTATTAATCTGTTAGTGATTAGTCAGCCGCTCGCTGCCCTGACTTATGTGGCAGTTTTAACTATTTTTTTTGTTTTACATTTCTGGAGGAATTGTATTTCCAGATGTGTGTTCATCTTTACCCTAATTTATTTTTCCATGACATCCTCTTGCAAGGAAGAAGATGTGCCGTTACTGTGCTGTAGCCACAATCTGTCCATTTTGGGACTTTTTCAGCTTCCATGTGTAGCTCACGTAAAAATCTTATAAATAATAACAAAATGTATGATTTCTAAAAAAAAAAAATTAAAGCACACACTTGTTTTTCCCTGTAGTACTGATGTAATGTAAAGGGTAAATGAATGTAGTAAAATATGTGATATATAGAGACAAAATGCAAGAATGTGAAAATGCATGTATACATTGAAAAGATTTTTGTCCTTTTTATTTCCCTTGCTGTTGTGAACTACAAGGCTCAGCATGCCTGACCTGGTATTGATTGAAAGTATTGGATATTATGTACAGTTAGTGATAGCAGCCTATCACTGGGGCTATAAGGCTCCGCATGCTCAGTTTATGTCCCATCTGTAATTACAAAATTGCAAGCAGGGCTCAGTTTACAGTTGTGTTTTTCAGTTTAACTTTTTTTTCCCATAAGAATAATGCAGTCATCAGATGTATTCTTGCCATCAAAAATAACAAACCGAAACATAAACCAGTGTAAACGGAAGCCATGACAGCTAAGCAGAGTGTCTTTCTAGTGGTCATTTTCCTTCAAAACCACTGGAGACTCAGTTTTATCTCTTTTTGGGAATGCTGGGGGACACCAAAATTTGCAATTGGCATGGTATTTGCTGTCACCCAACTTTCCACATCTACTAAGCTCCATTAGTATTGAAGGGGACACCATTGCCTAACTCATAGGATCTGCCACTTAGCAGGATATGTTGATTGTCTTCTTTTCCAGTGGCAAAAAAAAAAAAAATTGTTGTACTGTCAGAATGAATGACGAAATTTCCAAATGTATTCACTGACATGCCTATAGACTCTGGTAGCCTAACGTTTGCCAGAAGATGGGCACTCGAGTCCTGCAGCCCTAACTAACCGTGTAAAAAAAAGCAAATGACATGGCTCCCCAAACCATCACTGATTGTGGAAACTTCACACTAGACCTCAAGCAGCTTGGATTGTGGCCTCTCCACTCTTCCGCTAGACTCTTGGACCTTGATTTCCAAGGTCTAGTGTGAAGTATCCACAATCAGTGATGGTTTGGGGAGCCATGTCATCTGCTGGTGTAGTTCCACTGTGTTTTATCAAGACCAAAGTCAGCGCAGTCGTCTGCCAGGAAATTTTAGAGCACTTCATGCTTCCCTCTGCTGACAAGCTTTTTGGAGATGGAAATTTCATTCTCCAGCAGGACTTGGCACCTGTCCACACTGCCAAACGTACCAATACCTGGTTTACAAGCAACAGTATCACTGTGCTTGATTGGCCAGCAAACTCGCCTGACCTTAACCCCATAGAGAATCTATGGGGTATTATCAAGAGGAAGATGAGAGACACCAGACCCAACAATGCAGATGAGCTGAACGCTGCTCTCAAAGCAACCTGGGCTTCCATAACACCTCAGCAGTGCCACAGGCTGATCGCTTCCATGCCACGCCACATTGATGCAGTAATTGAAAAAGGAGCCCGGACCAAGTATTGAGTGCACTTACTAAACAAAATTTCAGTAGGCAAACATTTCGAATTTTAAAATCATTTTTCAAGCGGGTGTCATAAAGTGTTCTAATTTACTGAGATAATAACTTTTGGGTTTTCATTGGTTGTAAGCCATAATCATCAACATTAACAGAAATAAACACGTGAAATAGATCACTCTGTTTGTAATGACTCTCTATAATATATATGAGTTTCACTTTTTGTATTAAAGAACTGAAACAAATTAAATTTTTGATGATGATATTCTAATTTTGTGAGAAGCACCTGTATATGCTTCTGTAGGGTTTGCTTACACTTGCGTATAAATCCAGCAAGTGCAATGCAAGAAAAAAAAATCACATTGCTCTTGCACCATTTACTCAACTGCTCATCTGCTAGTTTTTCCTCAGCTAGAAAGATGTCAGTCATATATTTAATCAGTGCTTTGAAGTTTTCTATACTTGTATTTAGCTAATAAATAAAGAAATAAATGAAAAAAAAAATTGCGTGGGGTTCCCCTTATTTTTAATAACCAGCTAAGGAAAAGCAGACAGCTGTGAGCTGATCTGGTCAGTCTGAGAAGAGGCCAATAACCATGGAGCTTTCCAGCATACTAATATCAGCTCAGAGCTGTCTGCTTAGCCTTTACCAGTTTTTAAAAAGGGGAACTCAAAAAAAGATTACGTGGGGTCACCCTTATTTTTAAAAAGCAAAAAATTTTAACAGAGATCTGCGGTTGATAGTAATAGGCTGGGAAGGTCCATGGATATTGGCCCCTTCCTGTCCTAATAAGACCTACCCTCAGCCTCCACAGTCATGGCGCATCCATTAGATGTGCCAATTCTGGCTCTTAGCCTTGGCTCTTCCTGATTGCCCTGGTCCGGTGGCAATTAGGGTAATGGTTTTGGGGTTGATGGCAGCTGTATAATGTCCACTGACACCAAGCCCAGGGGTTAGTAATGGAGAGGCATCTTTTACCCATTTCGTACCATAAGAAAATAATCCACAGGGGTCTGCCGCAATCCATAATATGGACGTCCCACGACGATCCCCATCTTCTTCGTCTAGTCTATGGAGCCCTGTTCAGTGAACGTTGCTCCATAGTCTGGAGCAGCAGCCACTGCCGGTTGTTACGCTGTGTAACACGGCTTCTGTGAACTGCAGTGACATCAGTAAGGTTTTGGCAGTTCACAGCCGCTAAACTGCGATAACATTACTGACGTCACGTTCAGATGTGAGCGAACCCTTATAGGCATAAACTTGAATGTATTGTCTATAAATCGAACCTAGAATACACTAACCAGACATGCTAGTTTTCAGCTCAGACCCAGATTTCACCTAATAGTAGAAAGTTTTGGGGTTCTAAGTAATGAATGAAAGGATTTGTACAATATTAGAAAACATGGCTGAGTTTGATCAGAAACACCCTCCCACCGACCATGAGTTGTGCGTGATATTGCAACTCGGTTACATTCACTTCAATGGGGCTAATTTACAGTAGCAGACATAACCTGTAGTCGGGGGTGGTGCCATTTCTGGAAGAAAACAGCCATGATTTTCTAATCATTGTTAACCCCTTTAAATTTATGGTATTTTTGTAAAGGGTTAAGTCAGTGAACATTAGGAGCATCTACAATAGGCTACCAGCACCAGTTTTGTGAGTCTGTGTTGTACCTGGACTTCAGTCAAGAAGGATATTTAGGAGGAATATTGTGAATTTTTCAGCTGACAAACAAAGCTGTTCTCACAATGCTCCCCCTACAGTCCTTTTCAGCTGGATGCCAGGAACAGCAGGGAGGACATACTATTGGTGCAACCTGATCAGCTGCACAAAGGCCCAAGAGGTAAGGAGACCACATCCAGCTAAAAAGCAGGTGGAATTGTACATGATGATGAACTATTGGACTGCAGAGAGCCCATATATTGTTCTTGCACAGAGGCCTCTTCTTTCTCTGTCCTCCGCTGAGGCACAGCAAACAGCCCCTAAACTCATTTGCACTCTATACGTTAACACTTTTTCAGCCATTATCCATGACATTTTTTAATGTGTTTCCATCTCGTAACTACAGTTCACGAAAGGGGTTTCCCACAACTTAGACAACACCTTTTAAATTCTCTAGTCGCTGGATAAAATATAAAACAGCTTAGGCCGGCGTCACACTAAGGAGGAATACGGACGAGTTAGAGGCGTGAAAATCACACATTACACTCGGACCAATATTTCTCTATGGGGCAGCTCTGATCATGCGTATTTTTCTCGGCCGTATGTTACGGTGCGAGACACCCGCAGCATGCTGCGATTGTCAGCGTATTACGCCCGTTGTATGCCAGTGAAAGTCTATGGGTGCGAGAAAACAACGGATTACACACGGACCACACGTGTGACTTGCAAGAAATACGCACCGGTGTCCTTTAGAAAAGCTGGAAATTCATCCCCCGGCTATACTGTAAAATCACACTGACAGGTTTAATAAAGAATAGAAAGAAAAGATAGATACACATAGAATACACATATATATATATATACATATATATATACATGTCATTGTGACGTATGTATATATATATATATATTTATAGTTCAAACACTTCTACATAGTATAATAGCCGCTAATTGAATTGCCGGCTTTTGTGAAATTACAGACCCGACATGAAATGACACATGGTTTACATACAGTTAACCATGTCATTTCATGTAGTTTGATATATGGTTTTCACTAACAATTACATGAGTGTATGTGTGCAAAATTTCATACATGTAGGGGTTAATTAAATGTGTAAATTCGTTGAAAAAAAAATGCATGGGCTCCCACGGTATTTTCGCCACCAGACAGGGAAAGCCAGTGAGTGGGGCCAGATAATAATAGCCCAGAGAGGGACCATTATTTTTGTGCCCCCCGTGCTACTAACATCTGCCCCCAACCACCCCAGAAAAGGCACATCTATGATTACATGCACCTTTTCTGGCACTTAGCCCATCTATTCCCATTGCCCTGTAGCGGTGGCTAATGGGTTAAGGCCACCTTGCTATTGAAAGGTGACTTTAAGTAAGGTTAATAATTGAGAGTTGTCAATTAAACAACTATCAATTATTAATCCTATTGTATGAAATGGTTAAAAAAAAACACGCACATTAATTAAAAATAATTTTAATGAAATAAATACACAGTTTTTGACCATCTTTTATTGTACTGGTACTCCATATGATTCCCTTGTTCTCCTGTAATAAAATGAAAATAATAAAGCAAGCTTATTCTTACCTCTCCGGCGCTCAGTCAGGTCCCACGCTGTAATCCTTCACAAAGAGTTAACAGGTTGACAGCGGGGACTGGAGCTAATGTAAGCCCCCGAATGAATGAGTTCCTCTCCCGGCTGGCAGGAGAGGAAGTGATTAGCTGAGAAGCTTAATTGAATGTTTCCCACGCTAATCAGTTCACTTCAGGTCAGCCGGGGACTCCGCACAGCATCAGTGACGTCAGAGGGAGTCCCCGGCTAACCTGAATTGAACTGATTAGCTTTTTTTTGTTTGTTTTACTTGGCGTACGACAGCATTTAAGAAGGGGATGTCTAAGTAAAGGAAAACCCTTTCAATTGTATTTCAGTTGCTACAAACTAAGGAATGTATCATCAGAAAATTACCATGTATTTATATCGATTTTTTTAGTTAAATGTGTTTTTAATTTTTAATGTTTTCTGTTCACAGTATGTAGTAAAAAAATGTTTTTGAATATTGCCTTTTTTACACTGACTACTGTGACTATTACGCACTCATATTTCGTGTTCTTTACATAAAAGTCTTCAGTAGTCTTCTTATTACAGGCAGGATTACAATGACTGATAACATCTCTATACACAGCTGATTACATAGTATCCACCAAACACAATGGGTGATGTCACAGCTCCCCTGCTCCTCCTCCCTTCACAATGACCTCTGCACACTCTCATTAGATGCCTCTGTACAAACCATGGGGTCTGAGTCTTTTTCTGCTAATGTGCGTGTGGATTTCCTGAAAGAACTGAAAGTATAAGCGTGCCTGTATGAAAACTGATTCTAATGATCGTGATATGAAAAAAAAGAGACATGTTCATTTATATCGCGCTTGACCCACTCCCGTCCCACCTCATCCCTAACCTTGCCACAGTCTTCATCCCTACTCTCACACACCTCTTCAACCTTTCACTTACAAATGGTGTCTTTCCTTCATCCTTCAAACATGCTTCAATCACCCCGATCCTCAAAAAGCCCTCCCTCGACCCATCCTCAGCGTCTAGCTATCGCCCGATATCTCTTCTCCCCTTCGCCTCAAAACTACTGGAACAGCATGTATATCTTGAATTGTCCTCCCACCTTTCCTCCTGCTCCCTCTTTGACCGGTTACAATCAGGCTTTCGACCGCATCACTCAACTGAAACTGCCCTAACTAAAGTCACTAACGACCTGCTAACCGCCAAGAGCAAGCGACACTACTCTGTCCTCCTTCTCCTGGACCTGTCTTCTGCCTTTGACACCGTAGACCATTCCCTCCTCCTACAGATTCTCTCATCTCTTGGCATCACAGACTTGGCCCTATCCTGGATCTCATCATACCTAACAGACCGAACATTTAGTGTCTCCCTCTCACACACCACCTCCTCACCTCGCCCCCTGTCTGTCGGTGTTCCCCAAGGCTCAGTCCTAGGACCCCTACTCTTCTCCATCTACACCTTCGGCCTGGGACAGCTCATAGAATCCCACGGCTTGCAGTATCACCTCTACGCCGATGACACGCAGATCTACCTATCTGGACCTGACCTCACCTCCCTACTGACCAAAATCCCACAGTGTCTGTCTGCTATCTCAGCCTTCTTTTCTGCTCGCTTTCTCAAACTGAACATGGACAAAACAGAATTCATCATCTTTCCCCCACCTCATTCTACCCCTCCACCAGGCCTATCCATCAATGTCAATGGCTGCTCGCTTTCCCCAGTCCCACATGCTCGGTGCCTTGGGGTGATCATCGACTCTGCCCTCTCTTTCAAACCACATATCCAAGCCCTCGCCACCTCCTGCCGCCTCAAACTCAAAAATATTTCCCGGATCCGCTCATTCCTCAACCATGAAACCACAAAAACACTAGTGCACGCCCTTATCATCTCCCGCCTCGACTACTGCAACCTCCTACTGTCTGGCCTCCCCTCTAGCACTCTGGCACCACTCCAGTCCATCCTACACTCTGCTGCACGGCTAATCCACCTGTCTTCCCGCTATTCCCCTGCCTCCCCACTATGCCAGGCCCTTCACTGGCTTCCTATTGCCCAGAGGCTCCAGTTCAAAACCTTAACCATGACATACAAAGCCATCCACAACCTTTCTCCTCCATACATCTGTGACATGGTCTCCCGCTACCTACCCACACGCAACCTTCGATCCTCTCAAGATCTCCTTCTCGACTCCCCCTCATCTCTTCTTCCCACAACCGCATACAAGACTTCTCCCGGGCTTCCCCCATACTCTGGAACTCTCTGCCGCAAAACATCAGACTTTCACCAACAACGGAGACCTTCAAGAAAAACCTGAAGACCCACCTGTTCCGACAAGCCTACAACCTGCAATGATCCTCAGTGTACTGAACCATCGCACAACCAGCTCTACCCTCTCCTAGTGTATTCTCACCCATCCCTGTAGACTGTGAGCCCTCGCGGGCAGGGTCCTCTCTCCTTCTGTACTTATGCGTCCCTTGTCTAGCACATGTTTATTGTATCTGTCTATATTTTTCCCCTTTTCATATGTAAAGCGCCATGGAATAAATGGCGCTATATAAATATATAATAATAATAATTTATTTTACTTATATAGCACCATCGTATTCCACCGCCCTAATGTGAAATTCTCCCCTTATAATCTGTTTAATTCTAGAGGATGTGATAATTTATGCTAATATATGAACATATACAAGATGTAAATGGTGTTGTTAACATTTGCAGGGGAATCTGCTGCATTTTTAATGTACAATTTACATCCTGTGTGGACAAATCTTCAAGTGGTATTCTGGTTGGAAGACGTTATGACCTATCCATCTTTAGACTGGAGACGGAGTGTGCATGCTCGACTGCCGACCGGTGTCATCAGCTGGACTCCCACCAATCTAGAAATCATTACTGTGGATAGAGAACTTCTTCCAATCGGTATATACTGTATAAGTTCAAATATGAGACTGTGCAATGTGATTTTTCTAAACTTCTTCTTTATGTCTGTTTTGCACACTTATTGCATTAGGAGACAGAAAAGGATCCAAAAAGATGTGTGTGTGCTGAGCTCAGTGATTGGCTGCAGCGCTATTGATGTGCTGTAACTACTGCAGCCTGTAAACATTCCCCAAAACAACAGTGGGGAACAGCGCTGGGTCTCGGGATGGTGAGAAACAGCTAATTAGCTACATGCACTTTAGGCTCAGTTCCCACTATGAGCTTTTGGGGTGTTTTTGACGCTGCATACTTCATCTGCTCAAAAAACACAGCGTTTTACAGTTCCATCAAAGTGGATGGGATTTATGGAATTCTCCACTGGGCTTTTTTTTTTGCCGTGTAAACTGAACTGCGGTGCGATTTGATATCCGCAGTATGTCCTTGTCTCTTGCGATAAATATACGTTTTATTTTCAGATTTTCCCCATAGACTTGAATAAAATGAGCAAAATCTGCAGGTAAAAAAACGCATGTGTTTTTAGTGCGTTTCCACAACTTTATCAATAAAATTTTATTAATGCAAGTGATCAATGCAAAGCGGTTTAATTGAAAACTTGACATAACAAAAAAGAGACAAAATCCGCAGCTGAAAAAATGCAATAAAAATGGGTGGGGAACGTAGCCTGCATGTGAGGGTATGTTCAGCATCATTAATCACATTCTCATAATTTGTCACATTTTCTTATTTACTATGGAATGCCGTTGCCATTTTTTGCTCTAAATCCCAGTGTATACCTCCAATAGAAAGCTGTGACATATCTGACTGTATAGTCTTATAGAGGCTGTACCCATTGTACAAAAAAATATAAGAAAAATACATCGGAAATACACTAGGTCAATGAGGGCTATAGAAGTATTTAATGTATATGTCGAGATTTCCCGGCACTTACAGGGGTGCCAATAGTCATGTTAGGAGGCCCTGCAATATGCTGTGTATAGCAGTAGAGTGTTCTTTTGTTGTATATTATACCTAGCATAGTATATACATTAATATGATTTCATTTTCACTAATGACACATGCAGCCAAATCATGTAAGCTTATTTATATATCTTTTAATTTGCCATGTCTGATGTTATTCCAGTACGGTAATTATAGCAGTCTAGTTACTGTGGTAATACTGGGAGTAAATGTTTACTGTAGAATAATACCTATAAAAGTAAGCCTGACCTAAATTTGCAAGCACTAATTCGGCAGTGAACTACGTGCAGGATTTTTTTTTTTTTTGGCAAAAAGTTCTACAGATGTTTTAGATCAACTAAATATGGTCTACAGAGTATGTTTCTAAATTAGCTGTATGGAGAAACACCCTATTCTTTTTAATTTTGTATGTCGCGTGATCTTAAAAGCTGTCATCTGCCAAAATGGCTACTTTATGGGAAAGTTCTGAACATTTCACCTCTTTTACCGACAAGGTTTTCCTTTAAGGGGTTAGGCTAAGGTATGTTTTCTTGGCTGCGCTGGTGTCTGCTGCTGACCCCTCATACTCCATGGTTATCAGCAGCAGGATGTCATTAGTGGCACTGCGCTGTGTCCCCCATTATGTGGTATTAATGTTATGTACAGTAGACATTGTTGTGCAACGGTTAGTAATGGAAAATATGTTCTTTTTTTCTGCTCACAAGGCATAGATATGTGTCTGAAGCTTCAAAATAGTCTACTACCATAAACCACGAGTATCTAAAGGGGCTGAGCTGAGCCTGCATCACTACTTTCATTTAGAAGCAAAGGACTTTTCAAATAAATGGCAGCTTTGTTAGAGCGTTTTGTCAGAGAATTGTTGAAATTGATTTCAGGGTTTCTGAGAGATTTGATTGCTCAATAGTGTAGGAAGCAAAAACCTTCTACATCAGGGTCTCAAACTGAATTCCTCGAGGGCCGCCCGCAAGCACTCCGTGTTTTCAAGATTTCCTTAGCATTGCACTAGGTGCTGGAATCATTATCTGTGCAGGTGATTAAATTATCACCTGTGCAATACAAGGAGATCCTGAAAACATGACCTGTTTGCAGCCCTTGAGGACTAGAGTTTGAGACCTCTGAAAATGAAGACCAGCGATTTTCACTCTGACTTAATGAAGGGGCATGCTGGAGTCAGATGCTCTTGATTAAGAGGCCCGTGCCAAGTGACTTGCGCTCCCTCCTGCCTCACCACAAATCTTACTTCAGTCGGTGGCTGAAGTAATATTTCTGGCTTGAGGTACGCCACAGCTAGTCATGACCAGCTGTGGGTCATGGCCCCATCGCGCTGCTGTCCTTTTTCAGCTCATGACGGATCTGGTGAAACTGGTGCGAAAACTCAAACATTTTTTGACTATTCATAGCACTTTATGCCACTTTATGACTTCATTTTGTCATCTAATGACATCAGGGACATATTTCAGCTGGGCCCATATCAGAAAATATGCACCCGAAGCACAAACATGATCCTCATCATAGAGACAGACTGATTGTGCTTCGGGCCGGCCTGTTGACCGGTCTTTCATTGGTTTCTCTGGCCTAGAGCAGGATGATAATACTCTGCTTACAGTCTCAGCGCGGAGCACGGGAATCTCATTACCTGGAAACTTCTATCACTGATTACACAAGAACCACAACACTGATTTCTTCACCCCAGGTAAAGTATCATTTTAATCAGTGTAACAGCACCAATCTGACAGTGTCTGTAGTTTACTTAGCAAAATCCTGATGACAGGTTCATTTTAAGACTGGGTTCACATTGCGTTATGGCAGTCCGTCTAACGGATTGCGTTACAACGCGGCATTAACGCGATGTAATGCATCTATTAGCACACCCATAGACTGCCATAACATAGCACATCGCTGACGCATGTCATAACCGGCATGCGTTAGCGATGTGCCGTCATGCTGTGACGGACCCTCGGACGCGGTCTGCAGCTAGCGCGATCGCATAATGCGATCAAAAAAAGGCAGTTGCGTTAGCGCAGACCGTTTAACGTATTCCTTGAACGGACTGCCCTAACGCAATGTGAACCTAGCCTAAGTTATGTTCACATGCAGCTGTTTTTTCCTGCGTTTTTTTTTGTGCAGATTAAAAGCTGCTCTTTACAGTACCAGCAAAAGCGATGAGATTTCAGAAATCACATGCTTGTTCTTGTTTTCTGATTCAATTTGAGAATTGCATTGTTTTTGTTTTTTAACTCTGCAGCATGGCAATTCTTTCATTGTGTTTGTACAGTTTTGTTTTACCCATACAAAGCAATAAGAACGTATAAAAACACTGCAAAAATCAGATTTTGCTGCATTTTAGCAGCTTATTTGGTAAATAAAACTAACATGCACTGTAAACAAAGCACACATGTAATCTGCACTCAAAAAACGCTGAAAAACTGGAGTTTTGAACTCAGCATTTATACTGCCAAGTGGGCAGATTTTGGCTGCAGAGAAAAAAAAACGCTATGTGTGGACATAGCCTAGCTCTCATGCCCTATACCACGGTGAAACTAAGCTCACACATGTGTGTGGCCCAGCTATGTAAGGCACACATAAAATCCAGGAGAGTGCACAGGAAGGTAATCGCAACGCTTGATATGCATTCACTGCCACTCACTCTTTCAGACACACCCATCTGAGATATAAGAGGGAGTGACACGTAGCAATGGGGAGAGTGTTCCGTTTGACTTCGGTCAGTTAGCTTCTGTTCAAGGACAGAGCAGCCATTCAGTTTCCTGTCTGAGGACAGTGGAGTCCAGGACAGTACAGTCTGGACTTGGAGGATACTGAGAGCTGTGCAGCGAGCTCTGGGACAAGCTGACATTTCTATCAAAAGCTACAAGTGCTTATGTTAAGAGCGGGAAGCAGGGCGAAGGGCGCAGTGGAGAAGACATAGAAAAGTGCTTTAGGTATTGGATTGCCTGCACTAATTTGCCGGACACCGGGGTCCGAACGTTGCTAGAGTTTCAAGCTTAGTAACAAGAAAACCGGAGGCATCTGGACTACAGGTCGCAGAGTGCAGCCCAAAGCGTCAATACGTAACCGGAGTCAGGGAGAACGGGGACTTTGAGTCAAGTGCACGACAAAAGTAAGGACTTAGTTCTCACCACTTAGAAGGCTCCACCACAATGTTGGCCGGGCATTACAGCTATTGAGAAAGCTGGAGAGTTCAGAGTTAACTTTGCTTCAGGCAAGTTGGACTCACATACATATTGAAGTAAAGGAGGCCTCTAACCTGCTCAGCGGTTACCCGAATGTGCATTCTCCACCCCGACCAGCTCCCTGGGATTTTGCTGAAACACCTTCAAGTAAAAGGTATGAAAAGAAGCTGCATTGTGTGTGACTGAATTCTTATCTACACCCTGCATCATCACCATAGACTTCCAGGGACCCGTCTCACCTGTGGGAGACTTACCACCCAGCTGCCCCATAACATCCCCTGTGAAGACCCTTACAGCAGCGCTGGTACAATTGACCAGATACCACAGGTGGCGTCACGAACTACCTATCCTAATAATCCCCTGTAAATATCCCCCATCGCTTGACTGCCAGGGCCACGGACCGAGTCCCGCTGCCAGTGACATCTCCCATGGAAATCTATGGGCTCGGCTCCGAGTACCCCATAGCCCTGGTAACCACAATTGTGGTGCGAGTCATCTAAAAACTTGGCGTCACGAACAGGATGCGAAACTTGCAATTGTGAGTCCTGTGTGCCTATATTGAACTGTTTGGTGAAAAAGACTGTTTGCTGCATTTGGCGCCAAATACCGCCATTTTGCCGCCATATTGGCGCCCTGGGGCGCTGGTGGAGAGGGTGGGCGTGCATTCGTGGGCGTGTACCTCCCCTGTGGCGCGAAAGATATGGGCGCCCTCTCCAAATGCTACTATAATGTGCGGTCCTGCCCCACTGCTAAGGAAATCCGCCTCCTCTTCATCCTCTATGCGAAGAGGAGGAGACGCAAATCCCGCCTCCACGGAAGAGACCGGACTGTTCCAGATGGAAACTACAGTCTGGCCTGGGACGAGATGGCGGAAGGACAGGAGAATCTATGCAGAGGACCGGAGGCATACAAACCCTGCTTACCGGAAGATTTACTACCTGTGCCGGAGCTGTCCCCAGATCGGGACACTGACCCCGCTATGCTGGAGCTGCAGAAGGAAAATGCGGCGCTTAAAAGAATGATCCAGCGTCATGCAGATTTGCAGGAGACGGAGAGACGATGGCGTGCCCAGACACAGCGGCTGCTGTGGGACGCAGTGCTCTCTCCCACAAGCATAACGCCGTCTCCTGAAATCCCAAGTTCCCTGCTGAGGAAGGCTAAAGAGAGACTGGAGGCTGCCCCAAAAGTGCTGTACCTGATCCCACCGATGCGGAGGTGGAGGAGAAGGAGGCTGAGGAGGTTCTGCCCGGTCCGGAGTGCCAGCCAGGCCAGGAGGCCACAGCAGAGTACGGTTCCCCGGTAAGATCACCGGAGGGGTCCCAGCCATCATTGCCGGAAATCGACTGGGATGAGATGGAGCGTCTGGACGACGTGACTTACGACCTCCAAACCGGAAATGCCTGGCAGCACTGCGAGAAAGTGAGACAGCAGCAGGAGGAAGAGCGAAACATACAGCGGTCCCGGCAACGACAGCATGAGGAGTTCATCGCTGATAAGGAAACCGTCCGCCGAGATAAAGGTACCCGACGGGAACCGCGGCGGCAGGGGTGCGTTACCGAGTTTCAGCTCCGCAAGGGCTGGGGCTTTATCCGCGAGCCGGGCCTCTATGCGGGGGTCTTTGTGAGCCACCGGGACGTGGAGTCCCACTTGCCCATCGGTCATCCTGGGAGGGACCTGATAAATGGGGACATAGTGAGCTACACACGTCACTGGGGTTTAAAGGGGTGGTATGCCCTGAACGTCTCCATCGTCAGTGACCCCGTCCCCGACGCCGGTACCGCACACAATACCGAGGCGTCCCAGTCCCAGGCTCTCACCGCACCAGGCCGTGCCCCTGCATCGCCCCCTGCATACTCATCGCAATCGGCGACCTACTCTGCATCACAATCTGCGACCCACTTTGCATCATCCCCTGCGACTATCTCAGCAACGCAATCAGCATCACAAGTTACTGTGGCCCCTGCAGCGACGCCATCAGCGTCTTACAGAAATGAAGTACCCGTTGGGTCCACCGTTAAAATGAGAATTGTGGCCACTCAAACGCTAATAGCAGGTCATGACTTGTTTGTAATGCGTTCGAAGGAACACCGCGTCGTTCCAGCCCCAGGAGTGGAAGACGTTATCGAAATTAGCAAGAAAAGTGAAGACCGGTAGGACCCAGACAGGGGTTTACCGTATTCAAGAATTGTAAAAAGTTGATAAAAGAAGATTTGCCAATTTGCACTTTATTGCTGTGTATGATGATGTTTTATATATTGAGTAGAATACCCGGGTGGGTACAAGGTTAAAGAGTTAGAAAGCTAAAGAATAAATGTGTTGACTGCATAGTTTGCATAAAATACCCCGTTTGGGTAAAGCCAGTTAAAATATAAAGTGAAATTGAAGAATTGAGGAATACTTGAAATATAAAAATGTGTCTTTTACCATGCCAAAGGACTGAGAGGCTGTGGACTGTGCCAGCCCAAGAACTTGCTTTGTAAATAGTTGCGCTTCGGTGCATTATCTTGGTTTTACATGAAACCATTACTATCTACCTCTGAAAAAAAAAAACCCGTATGGTGTGGCCTAGAGTGAGGTCTGCAATGAAGTCCTGCAGCCCACCCAGGACCCACGTGGGAGGTTTTTGGTGCGGGTCCTCCACAAGAATATTGTCTTGTATAATGAGAATGTTTTGATACTTTTGATACTTTCGTATTTTTTCTAATGTACAAATCGTAACGTTCAAGAAGTCTTACCTCCCGGATGGGAAGAGTTAAAATGTTGTTGTTAAATGCAAAACAAAAATGTTTTCTTTTTCTCTTTTACAGCCCGGGAGTGCTGTGTTTAACCAAGGGGGGATGTGTGGCCCAGCTATGTAAGGCACACATAAAATCCAGGAGAGTGCACAGGAAGGTAATCGCAACGCTTGATATGCATTCACTGCCACTCACTCTTTCAGACACACCCATCTGAGATATAAGAGGGAGTGACACGTAGCAATGGGGAGAGTGTTCCGTTTGACTTCGGTCAGTTAGCTTCTGTTCAAGGACAGAGCAGCCATTCAGTTTCCTGTCTGAGGACAGTGGAGTCCAGGACAGTACAGTCTGGACTTGGAGGATACTGAGAGCTGTGCAGCGAGCTCTGGGACAAGCTGACATTTCCATCAAAAGCTACAAGTGCTTATGTTAAGAGCGGGAAGCAGGGCGAAGGGCGCAGTGGAGAAGACATAGAAACGTGCTTTAGGTATTGGATTGCCTGCACTAATTTGCCGGACACCGGGGTCCGAAGCGTTGCTAGAGTTTCAAGCTTAGTAACAAGAAAACCGGAGGCATCTGGACTACAGGTCGCAGAGTGCAGCCCAAAGCGTCAATACGTAACCGGAGTCAGGGAGAACGGGGACTTTGAGTCAAGTGCACGACAAAAGTAAGGACTTAGTTCTCACCACTTAGAAGGCTCCACCACAATGTTGGCCGGGCATTACAGCTATTGAGAAAGCTGGAGAGTTCAGAGTTAACTTCGCTTCAGGCAAGTTGGACTCACATACATATTGAAGTAAAGGAGGCCTCTAACCTGCTCAGCGGTTACCCGAATGTGCATTCTCCACCCCGACCAGCTCCCTGGGATTTTGCTGAAACACCTTCAAGTAAAAGGTATGAAAAGAAGCTGCATTGTGTGTGACTGAATTCTTATCTACACCCTGCATCATCACCATAGACTTCCAGGGACCCGTCTCACCTGTGGGAGACTTACCACCCAGCTGCCCCATAACATCCCCTGTGAAGACCCTTACAGCAGCGCTGGTACAATTGACCAGATACCACAGGTGGCGTCACGAACTACCTATCCTAATAATCCCCTGTAAATATCCCCCATCGCTTGACTGCCAGGGCCACGGACCGAGTCCCGCTGCCAGTGACATCTCCCATGGAAATCTATGGGCTCGGCTCCGAGTACCCCATAGCCCTGGTAACCACAATTGTGGTGCGAGTCACATGATGTTGCAGTCCTTGTGGTGTTCTGAGCTGGTGCTATTTTCTCCTCCCATCAAACTCAAATCTTCATATTAGGTGGGTCTCCTACACCCCCAATCAAATTTAAAAACCTTAGACATATTCAGCCACTTGACTGCACATCTAAATATTGCTTCCACACAGTGCTAAGAAATATTCAACCACTTCATGCCCATAATGCCATTATACAATCGTAATGAAAAATTGCAATACACTATACAAAATGAAAATATAAATGCAATTTATACGGTAATTATTTCCAATACAGCACATAGAAAAAATGTTGACATACAGTACTAATGCATAATGCTGCCATACAGTGCAAAATAAAAAAAACAAGTTTTATAATACAACACTATTGTTACATAAAAACACAGAAACACTCCAATATGTATATGTAACCTCTCCAAGGTACATGATGAATATGGTCGTCCTTTTCGGTAAACAGTTGCTGTATTGTGATGTGCTGATCGTGCAAGAAATATGCATGTGCCCATATGATCCGGGGAACGACATTGCTTGTGATACACAGAGAAACTTCTGATCTCCGGGATTTAACCATTTGAATGCTATAATCAATGCTAATCAGAGCTTCATTTTCATTAGAGGTGAAGGAGTAACTCACTGTGACTAGATTGAGGGCCTTACCTACTATGAGCACTAACGGCTTTTTGGCTATATATCGTGTTAGGGTACAGTTAATAACGTACATCTTCCCTGTATTAGGCCTCCTTCACACGTCCGTGCTTCCAGTATGTGTGGTATTCATTTTATGCATTAATGTACACTCTTCACCTCATCTTCACTGAAAAAAAACAGAAATGTAGAAATTTTTGCAAATTTATTAAAAAAGAAAAACTGAAATATTACTTTGTCATAAGTATTCAGACCCTTTGCTCAGTATTGAGTAGAAGCCCCCTTTTGAGCTAGTACAGCCATGAGTCTTCTTGGGAATGATGCAACAAGTTTTTCACACCTGGATTTGGGGATCCTCTGCCATTCTTCCTTGCAGATCCTCTCCAGTTTCGTCAGGTTGGATGGTGAACGTTGGTGGACAGCCATTTTCAGGTCTCTCCAGAGATGCTCAATTGGGTTTAGGTCAGGGCTCTGGCTGGGCCAGTCAAGAATGGTCACAGAGTTGTTCTGAAGCCACTCCTTTGTTATTTTAGCTGTGTGCTTAGGGTCATTGTCTTGTTGGAAGGTGAACCTTCGGCCAAGTCTGAGGTCCAGAGCACTCTGGAAGAGGTTTTCATCCATAATATCTCTGTACTTGGCCGCATTCATGTTTCCTTCTATTGCAACCAGTCGTCCTGTCCCTGCAGCTGAAAAACGCCCCCATAGCATGATGCTGACTCCACCATGTTTCACTGTTGGGATTGTATTGGGCAGGTGATAAGCAGTGCCTGGTTTTCTCCACACATACCGCTTAGAATTATCACCAAAAAGTTCTATCTTGGTCTCATCAGACCAGAGAATTTCTCATAGTCTGGGAGTCCTTCATGTGTTTTTTATCAAACTCTATGAGGGCTTTCATATGTCTTGCACTGAGGAGAGGCTTCCGTTGGGCCACTCTGCCTTAAAGGCCCAACAGGTGGAGGGCTGCAGTGATAGTTGACTTTTTGGAACTTTCTCCATCTCCCTACTGCATCTGTGGAGCTCAGCCACAGTGATCTTGGGGTTCTTCTTTACCTCTCTCACCAAGGCTCTTCTCCCACGATTGCTTAGTTTGGCTGGATGGCCAGGTCTAGGAAGACTTCTGGCGGTCCTAAACTTCTTCCATTTAAAGATTATGGAGGCCACTGTGCTCTTAGGAACCTTGAGTACTGCAGAAATTCTTTTGTAACCTTGGCCAGATCTGTGCCTTGCCACAGTTCTGTCTCTGAGCTCCTTGGCCAGTTTCTTTGACCTCATGATTTTCATTTGGTCTGACATGCACTGTGAGCTGTGGGGTCTCATATAGACAGGTGTGTGCCTTTACAAATCAAGTTTTACCAATTTAATTAAACACAGCTGGACTCCAATGAAGGAGTAGAACCATCTCAAGGAGGATCACAAGGAAATGGACAGCATGTGACTTAAATATGAGTGTCTGAGCAAAGGGTCTGAATACTTATGACCATGTGATATTTCAGTTTTTCTTTTTTAATACATTTGCAAAAATTCCTACATTTCTGTTTTTTTTTAGTCAAGATGGGGTGCAGAGTGTACATTAATGAGAAAAAATGAACTTTTTTGAATTTACCAAATGGCTACAATGAAACAAAGAGTGAAAAATTTAAAGGGGTCTCTGAATACTTTCTGTACCCACTGTGAGTGACTTTCTTAGTGGAAGCCGCCTGAAGAACAGTCAGGTTACTTCTTTTAACTGCTTTGCATCTTTATAAGCGTGAAGTGGTTAAAAGAAGCACTGAGCATGTGCACAGCAAGTTGTTTTTACAGTTGCATTGCATATGTTCATTCTTGTTAACGTTCATCTATAGCTATTTCAGGTGAGTTATGGAGTGAACCCTCCTGAACATTGTGTGCACATACCCTTAGATTGCTCAGTTTCTCCTTATGTGTGTCCATAGTGGTCATTACCACATTTGGTCAATCTCTCATCTTCATGCATTAGAGAGATAAGATCTACGTATTTCAGCTTGTTGTTAGCCTGTGATTGTATATCTGTACTATCAAAAAGTTCTAAAGTTTTTTTTTTTTAATTTAATCACCATCATAATCTGCAGAACTTTACAAACTCTATAATTACTGTGCCCATCAGTATGTCTTTGGATTGTGGGAGGAAACCGGAGAGCCTGGAGGAAACCCACACAAACACGGGAAGACAAAATAAACCCCTCACAGATGTTGTCTCTGGTGAGATTTAGACCCATGACCCCAATGTTGTAAAGCAACAGTGCTAACCACTATGCCATCATGGTTGACTCAACATCATAAATAGTTAAAATCAGAAAATGTTTGTAAAGACAAGCATCTCTTATTGTAATTCCTCTCTGTTCTCAAGAACTGATGGATGTTTAATGGTATTGTTTATTGATCTTTGCCTAGATTACCGGCCGTGCTTGCAGTCTGTCAGAGGTGGCCGTTCTCCTAGGCAAGGAGGGCAGCACATGCAGGTTCTTTGCAATAGAACTTGTAAGCACTGCTGTAAAGCTGGGCAAATCGCTACTCCCAGTGCTAGTTCAAGGTTTTTGTGGGCCCTGGGTGAAAGAGTCTCAGTGGGCCCCTTTAACAGATTCTACGATTCATGATGCGCAGATAAGAAATATAGGTATAGTACAATGCCAAAGATTTCACTTACTTCTTAGATTACATGAGTAATATCTATTGTAAATCGGCAAATCCTTGCAGCGCACAGCACACAGAGTGACTGCAGACTTTTCATTTTAGGACAGTATAGTCCTCCATAAGTATTATGGGCACCACATAGTCCTCCATACAGTATTATAGGCACCACATAGTCCTCCATACAGTATTATGGGCACCACATAGTCCTCCATACAGTATTATGGACCCCATATATTGCTCCATACACTATTATAGGCTCATATATTGCTCCATACAATATAATGGTCCCCATGTAATGCTCCATACAGAATAAAAGGACCTGTATATTGCACCATACAATATAATGGGCCCCATATAATGCTTCATACAGAATAATGGGCCCCATATAATGCTCCATACAATATATTGGCCCCATATAATGTTCCATATAGTTTATAATGGCCCCATATATTGCTCCATACACTATAATGGCCCACATATATTGCTCCATTCAGAATAATAGCTTCATATAGTGCTCCAGACAGTGTAATGGGCCCCATATAGTGAACCATACTTAAAAAAATAAATAATCAGATACTCACCTCTTATTACCCACAGCTCTGGTCTCAGTGTCTTCTGACATTCTGCACTGCTCGGCATAGGGTGTGCCTGTAGTGACGTCATAGCGCCCTCTGCCCTGAATCGTCATAAAGAATCAGAAGACGCTTAAAACACCGGAGCAGCGTGAAACAGGGAAAGGTAAGTATTTGAGGAGGGCCATTGCCAGCGCTGGCAGCGGGCTCCACCGACTCATGGGCCCTATAATGTGCCGGTGTCCCCGACGCAGAGTGGGCACCCCATTCATCCTGGGCCCCTGCACTAGTCCATGTGGTGACTCAGGCCCCAGCTACAGCTTCAGTTTCCCGTCATGGGAGAACTCACAGTTCAGGCCATTGGCTCCACCATGTTGTGGAGATAAACTATTAATGATCTGGAGCACCCCAGCAATCAGGGAGGCAGAGGAGCTCCTGAAGCACTATGTTGGGATAATGATTTTTTTTTTCCTTTCTTTTTGGTATTGCATAATACATCTTCATTATTGATGTTGATGATTAAATTGCTCAACTAAATCTTTTAAGTGTAGACACCTCTTAATTAAATAGTATATTTTGATGGAAATATAATTTAAATAACAAGTTTAGTGACTTGGTAAATCAATGCATTAGAATACTTATCATCTTTTACTGTTCTGACATAGACCAATTATTATAGCCTTGAGCTTACTGTATTCTCGGCTGCACTGCTATTCTACTTTCATATTTTTGCTTCATGTAATTCTCTCCTAATGAGTTTGTCTTCTGTTGGACCTTTGGGGCTATTTATTGGTTAAAAGCCTGTTCTAATTCTGCAGGGCCAGTCTAACTCTTCTTCTCGAGTAGCAAATAACCAGATATATTTACCGTATATGCATGCACTTAACTAGAAAAAGGTATTTGGAGAACATTTATGTTTTAAAATGGTGCTCAAAAATAAATTTTCATTCTATTGATTCTAATGGTTATTTATGTATCCACCCATAAGGGAAAAGCCAGACATGCACATGTGTAGTTTGGCAGGTGATACAGCCGTTGCTCCTGCAAAATCCAGTAATTGTTTAATAGGCTGTTTGAAAACCATAGCGGCTCCCCTCCGTCGCAGTTCTCGACTGCATCATGAGCACCTTCAGACACGTTTTTCTTTCTTATTGCATATTAAAAATGCACGGTTTTGATAAGTGTGCTAGTTCCAGTTTTCTGACATTTTTGGTCCATGCATCTATATTTACCATCAATGTGGCATCCGTATTCCTCATATACCGTAAAAACATTCCAAGTGTCTTCTACCCATTAGACACACAGACGGGCATCTGAAGGCTATTGTTTTTATTCGTGGACCCATTTAATTGAATCGGTGAGTTTGATCCAGAAATAGGGTCAAAAATGGACATGTCTCTGTTTTTATTATTTTGCCGACAGTCTGTCTGCAAAAATAAAATGGACATGTGAGTATAACCATTAACTGTAATAGGTACGTGTTCGATCGGTGAAAACCATGGATAGAACACATATGTGAAGAACAGACGTGAATAAGGCCTAAGCAATATTCCCTAGTTGCAAGTGATTAGCCCCAAATTAGTTATCTTTTGCTGGATTCTTACAGCCCATTATTGCATGGGATCCTGGAGTCACTGGAGTATTTGTTGGTGTGCCACTCTGTCTATAGTATATGACATATTCTAAGAATTTGCGTGGAAAATCCTCACCTCCCATGTTTTAAGTATAAACAGACATCCTTACAAAAATTAATTTTATGCAGCCAATTTACAGAACTCAAGATACTTCAATCAGCATATTTCAGGTCATAACCCTGTATTTGTATGATTGGCAACAAAGCAAAACAAAAAACAAAGCAATTTACATTACCAGTCAAAAGTTTGAACACAGCTGTTCGTGCAGTGGTATTCCTTGTTCTTATTGGAATGTGCTTAATGTAGATTCAGATTGTTACTAAGTAATCAAAAGTACCCAAAACAATTCTTTTATTTAAAACATGACACACCAAAAGGAGACAAAAACTGCAGCTAAAAAAATGTGATAACATTAAAAAACGCACTCAAAAACTTAATGAAAAAATGCAAGTAACCTTGTTTAGCTAATAGACACAGAATTTCCACAATCTGCAACATCAAAAATGCACCAAATACTCATCGTAGGAATAGAGCCTAAGAAATGAAGGTCAGTCAATCCGGAAAATTG
>JARQOD010000002.1:550673412-550717964 GCA_033576555.1 Oophaga sylvatica | reverse complement strand
GTAATTTTTATCGTAAGTACACTTCAACTGTGAGAGACAGTACCTAGAAGTAAAATCCAGGAAACCACATTGTATAATTTTTAAATAATTAAATTGCATTTTATTGTATGAAATAAGTATTTGATCAACTTCCAACCAGCAAGAATTCTGGCTCTCACAGCCCTCCTACTCTGCACTAATTAAATGTATTAACTGCACCTGTTTGAACTCATTTCCTGTATAAAAGACACCTGTCCACACAATCAATCACACTCCAACCTCTCCACCATGGCCAAGACCAAAGAGCTGTCTAAGGACATCAGGAACACAATTGTAGACTTGCTCAAGGCTGGGATGGGCTACAGGACAATAAAGAAGCAGCTTGGTGAGAAGGCAACAACTGTTGGCACAATTATTAGAAAATGGAAAAAAACACAAGATGACTGTCAGTCTTCCTCGGTCTGGTGCTCCATGCAAGATCTCACCTTGTGGGGTAAGGATGATTCTGATAAAGGTCAAGAATCAGCCCAAAAGTACACAGGAGGACCTGGTCAATGACTTGAAGAGAGCTGAGACCACAGTCTCAAACATTACCGTTAATAGCACACTATGCCGTCATCGATTAAAATCCTGCAGGGCACGCAAGGTCACCCTGCTCACGCCAGCACATGTCCATGCCCGTTTGAAGTTATTACAGGAATTACAGTGGAATTCTGTGTCACATGAGAAATAATGCAATTTATGGATGAAAAATACAATGTGAGAGACCTGTACACCTCTAGAGAAAAGAACAGCATAAGTCATCCTGAGCTGACACTGTAAAATAATGTTTCCCTGCAGTTTGAAATCTGCCTGTCATTTTAACAATGGAAGTACAAAAATAGTCCAGGCCAGACAACGGAAATCATGAGTTAAATTGCTGTAATTATAGAGTTCCTATTTAATTCAACAATTTACGCCCACCTCCCTGGGTCAGATTAAATCATCCATTATATTGAGAGAAAGATTTCATGCTTAACAGCAGCGTGTGCTGATTGCAAGGCTGCAGACTGCTCTCTTAAGACCTTTATCTTCTGAAAATGTACACAACATATTTACCCCCTACGTTAAAATGATGTACCACAGCATCGGGGTGTTTTTTACGGTTTTATCAATTCATGTAAAGATCATGCCTTTAACTGTGAGCTCTTGGTTTTCTCTTTATTGTGAAACAAACAACAAATGGG
This sequence comes from Oophaga sylvatica, assembly GCA_033576555.1. Taxonomy (NCBI): domain Eukaryota; kingdom Metazoa; phylum Chordata; class Amphibia; order Anura; family Dendrobatidae; genus Oophaga; species Oophaga sylvatica. The sequence continues at coordinate 550,716,759 of JARQOD010000002.1, read as the reverse complement.
AAAAGATAACTGAAAACTTCTGTGTACATAACTATTCACCCCCTAAAGTCAGTACTTTGTAGAGCCTCCTTTTGTAGCAATTACAGCGGCAGTAGTTTTGGATAAATCTCTATGAGCTTTCTACATTTTGACACTGGGATTTTTGCCCATTCCTCAACGCAAAACTGCTCCAGCTCCTTCAAGTCTGACCGCAGATTCTCAATTGGATTAAGGTCTGGGATTTGACTAGGCCACTCCAAAACATTTATACGTTCCAACTTAAACCACTTGAGTGTTGCTTTAGCAGTATCCTTTGGGTCATTGTCTTGTTGGAAGGTGAACTTCTGTAACCGTCTCAAGTCAGTGACAGACTGAAACAGGTTTTACTCAACAATAACCCTGTATTTCGCCCCATCCATCTTCCTTTTGACTTCGACCATTTTCCCTATCCCTACTGATGAAAATCATCACCACAGCATGATGCTGCCACCACCATATTTAACTGTGGGGATGGTGTTCTTGGGGTGATGAGCTGTATTGGTTTGGGGCCTGACAAAGCACTTACCTTGGTGGCCAAAATGTTAAATTTTGGTGTCATCTGACCACAGCACCTTCCTTCATACATTTGGGGAGTCTCCCACATGTCTTTTGGCAAAATCAAAACGAGCCTTAAAATTTGTGTGTAAGTAAAGGCTTTTTTTCTTCCCACTCTTCCATAAAGGCCACCTTTATGGAGTATAAGGCTTATTGTGGTCGTATGGACAGATACTCCAGTCGGCTCTTGGGAACTCTGCAGCTCCTTCAGGGTTACCTTTGGTCTCTGTGCTGCCTCTCTGATTAATGCTCTCATTGCCCGGGCTGAGTGTTTTGGTGGGTAGCTCTCTCTTGGCAGGTTTGTTGTGGTACCATCTTCTTTCCATTTGATGACAATAGATTTGCTCCGGTGGTTCAGCAGAGATTGGGATATTTTTTTTTTCATAACCCAACTTTGTCCCTGACTTGTTTGGATATCTCCTTGGTCTTCATGGTGTTTGGTTAGTGGTGCCTCTTGTTTAATAGTATTGCAGCCTCTGTGGCCTTTCAGAAGAGGTGTGTATATACTGACAGACCGTCTGACACTTAGATTGCACACAGGGGGCTTCCTTTCACTAAGCAAGTGACTTGTGAAGGTAATTGCTTCCACCAGAAATGTTTAGGGGCTTCATAGCAAAAGGGGTGAATATATATGCCAATTTTTATTTGATCCCATAAATTTAATTTAGACCTATATTTTTTCACATCACCAACTTAGACTATTTAGTGCTGGTGTATCACCCACAAATCGGTTTACAAAAATATTTAAACACAGGTTGTCATGTAACAAAATAGGTTAACATCCAAAGGGGTGAATATTTTCACAAGCCACTGTAGGGACTCTGTATGTAAACATACAGTTGCTTGCAAAAGGATTCACTCCGATGAATATTTTTGTTATGTTTTGGACTGTCCTAGTGAAAGTCCAGACCTTAATGCAATTGAGAATCTGTGGTTAGACGTGAATATTTCTGTTCACCAGAGGAAACCATCTAACTTGAAGGAGTTGGAGCAGTTTTGCCTTGAAGAATGGGCAAAAATCTTAGTGGCAAGATGTGGAAAGCTCATAGAGACTTATCCAAAGAGACGTGCAGCTGTAATTGCCGCAAAAGGAGGCTCTACAAAGTACTGACTTTAGGGGGGTGAATAATTGTGCAGACTGACGTTTATAGTTAATTTGTCCTATTTGTTGTTTGCTTCGTAATAAAAAGAAAACCAAATGTTCACAGTTGTAGGCATGTTCTTTACATGAACTGATGCAAACTCTCAAAAAAACAGTGAAATTCCAGGTTGTGAGATAGCAAAACAAATAAACTGCCAGGGGGTTAATACTTTAACACACCACTGTATATAGAAACACTATGCAACAATGGAAATTTTTGGAGGATCATCTCATTGATCCTTTTAGACAGCATGTAGGGCAATCATTAGTAATAATTTCTCACTTAAAAATAATCTATTATCAAACATCAATTTAATGGACCTTTCCTCTCTTCTGACACATCTATTGTAGTAAATAGTTGCATTCTCCATGATATATAAAATAAATAAGTATATTTATTAAAACTTTGAGTTATGTGTTTTCTTCTGTTATTCTTCCTAGAAATGCATGAGTAAATGGACAACTGGGTGTTACCAGTTGGGGGTATGGCCCTAAACACTATTACACTGTTCAGTCAGTGCCACACCCCTTTGACGAGAAGAATAATGACAGAAGGAAAAACGGAAGATCAGAACAATATGATGCCCTAATAATAGCATACTAAAGGGTGCCTCCTGTGGTAAAGGAGTATATGTAATAGGTAACATGAGTTCCACTATTGCTACATAAAACCGTGAGATTCTTACTCCACATTGTAATCAAAGTGTGTATGCCCTCCTGTCGACAACTTCTTTCAGATGAGACCCAAAACTAAATACTCATATTTGTCTGTGTCTAGACCTTAAATGAACTGGGGATAAAGAGGATCTTCTGGATTCTGGATCCAATTATTTTCAAGTTCAGTTGAAGTCTTAGCCCAAAAATAGGAGAATCATAAGGTCCCATCTGTAAAAGTTCATCTCATCCTCAGCAAATGTGCATACACACGTTGATCAAAATGTAAAATAAGAACCTGCTGTTTTTACGTTTGTAACAATAATGAAATTTGCCTTTTTGTGTCTAGTCTTTAAATCAGCTGAGAAAGAATAGGATTCAGAATCCAGACGATCCCATTTTTCCTCGGTACATTAGAGGTCTACGTACAGACAGAAGTGAGTGTTTAGGGTCTCATCTGAAAGCGGCAGATGAGCATACACGCTGCTTAAAATGTGGACAAGGAACCTCACATTTTTACCTGTGTGCCAATAGTGGCATTTGTGTATTCAGTAATAGCAGAGTGCCTTGTACCTGCGTATTAATTAATTATCATAGCGTGTGATAGCCAATTTGTAGATTTTTGCATCATATGTTATGGCTTTGGGAGGTACGATACATTTATTTAAATAGTGTAAATAATCATTATAATAATTTTGTTTATTAGCAGACCCCACAAAGAGATCCAGGTCACTCTGCCTGCTAAAGCCCTCTATTACTGCAGGAAACTAGATATTTCCCATAAAGCAACCATGTAACTAATGCACACATATTACAGAACCACAGACAGATGATGTGCTGCCATACAGAGCTTTGTGTACAGTTTATGGTTACATAGTGTTCTCCCCTAAAGGGCGATGCCTTAAGAGGCTTTGTAATATGCGGCGTATATAAATGGCTTCTTCATGGCATTACCCACAGGGCCTCCAGACCAGTCTATAGGTATCATTGCTTCCAAGACAAAAGATGGACCCATTGCTGAAGAAGATAGACCTCCATTCCAGCCTCCACTGTTGTCTTTCTCAGTTCTATGATAACCTTTGAGAGGTGTAACTGAGGGTAATGCAACACCTATAGCTGGACGTCCAGCTCAAAGCATAATGTGGTGCAAACTCCTTCTGGCTATCGGTGTAGACACTATTTGGCTTGGTATGATTTCACTTGCAATACAGATTGGATTGCTAAGGCTGCTTTCACACATCAGTTTTTTGACGTCAGGCGTGATCCGGCATGTTTTTAAAAAACGGATCCGGTACCGGATGCGTTTTTTTAGCATTGACTTTCATTAGTCCCGGATCGCGCCTGATGTCATTGCGTTGCATCCGTTTTTGGCCGGATCCGGCGGAAATGTACATTCCGGCAGCCGGACAAAACGGTCACTGCAACGTTTTATTTTTTTTTTCCGGACCTGCCTGATAGTGCCTGAATCGGCGCATCAGGCGGCCGGAAATAATAGAAATCTATGGAACCGGACCAGTCTTTTGTGAAATCCGTCAAAACACTGATCCGGATTCTGGAAAACTACTACTACTACTACTACTACTTACTACTACTACTATAACTACTACTTTTTCCACTCTCTCCGGACATGCGTACCTGCATTTTCTGGCTGCAAAACTTCTTTTTCCTGGTTCAAAAGTTCAGGTCGGATCCAGCAAAAAAACTGTTCCGTTGCATCAGTTTTTTCATTTCAGCGCCGGATCCGTCCCTTCAGGTATTCTACGGATTATGCCTGACACAAAAAAACTGATGTGTGAAAGAGGCCTAAGCAACCTGATGAGACCAGTGTGATGATTCATGAGGGAACGTCACACTGGTCCTACTAGCGGTATTATGGTGTTATTTAGCATAATGTACGTTAGCCGGACCTCTGGAGTCTCTTCATTCTAGGTACACTAACAGCTCAGCGTAACATTGATTTGATCAGAAAACCAGTGGTACGACCATTTCTCCTGTGTTCCAGTAGCCGTTTTTCAACACAACAATGCCTGGTTGCATGTTGATTGTGCTACTGTGAGCAGTCTACATCGCCTAAACATTGTACGATGGACTGCTGGGCTGCAGCGTCTCTGGACTTGTCTCCTGTTAAGAGAATTTGGGATGTCATTGGTTGACAATTGGATAGGGAGCTGCCAACTGCGGATCTTGATGATTTAGATTCAAAATTGCATTCAGCGTTGTAGAACAGTCCTCAGACAACCAATATTGACCTCATTGATAGCAGCTAAGTCGTGTAAGAGCGGGAATTTCTGCAGTATGCACTCATACTTGATGCTGAATAAGTCAATATATTTTGAAAATTTTGTTTCCATTTTTATCTTTTGCACATCATTAACATCAAAACAAAAAAAAAGGAATTCTTGATAGTAGCAGAGTGCCAGTGTACTCAGGTAGTATAAATATCCTGTAAAAATAAGAACCGGACCTAGGTGATAGTATACTGACAGTCTAAAATATGCAAGAGAAAAAAACAAAGAGGAAGAAGCTGACCATACAGTCCAAGTGTAATGTGCTGAAAAATCATGATATTTTATTAATTGTATTAAATCAGGTATAAATAGCAGAAAAACTTCATCAATGTATGTGACAAAGTAAAATTAATATATAAAAACCATTAAAGACAAGGACGCACATCCTGAAAAATGGGGTTTAAATTTTTAAGCGCCAATCATTGTGAATTGATCGATACATATACAATAATGTAAATAATATCAAGAAAATCACAGGGTATGTAAAGTGTATATAAGTAGTGTGTGCAAAATATCTTCTACCTGCTGAAGTGCAAGTGCAGAGCAGTTCCAGTAGGTGTCACCATAGATTCATGGTGTATACATAGATATTTGAAGAATGTATCAGGGCACCGTGTAAAAAATGTCGTGGCACCATATGGAAACATCAAGTGAGGTATTAGAAGGAGAGAAGAGACCATGTAGTAGTATTAAACATCAGTCCAAAGTGGGGAAATAACATTACTCAAAGGGGCAGTTTAGTTCTCAATCTCCAGGATGGCGTCCTCCCCAATGCGTGTTTTGGCACGCTGCCCCTAACGAAGACCTAATGATTGCTACCATAGGATATTAAAAGCGAAAAAAAGCAAATTTTTTTGTTTAGTCAAATTAACCTCTTGAACGTAGTCTATGACTTTGCAGGTAGCAGGAGATTACATTTGTAGGAAAGTTCTTTTGATTGCTAGTTTATTTTTGACCGAATACACCAATGAGTATTTGAGATTCATGACTGGAATTAATGTCTGATAATATTCTTTATTTTGCATAAAATATGTTTAAATGGTGAGTTTTAGGATGTGGGGGTGTAATATTCCATTATATTTTCAAATAGAAACATATATGATTGTATATTAATACATTCTGACCTGAATTAAACAGAAATCAGGGTCACTCCGGGAAACCAGGCAATGATGAAATTGTTACTCTGGATGTGAAATGGAGCGAACTGTTCATTTTGCAATTTCCATGGATCAATTTCAGATGTTAAATGGTGATTCACTGGGAATTTAACTGCACATCGAACATTATACAAAATAAATATATTTTACGTAGAAGAAAATCTACTTGCATTACCTAGCAGATTGTGCTCACGTAATCTCTAGAGAAAATGATATGCAATCTAAATAAGCACCTGCGAAGCCCGCAAAAGCATTAGCAAAGTTAAATAGCACATTAGACTCTTTTAGTGGCGTCTGAATTCATGTTTGTTTAGGGATTATGGATGTTTTTATGTGAATAATTTTTCCATCACATGACATTAGAGGTTTTGCTAGTTGTCCCACTAAGCCTAGATTCACAGCATGTTTAAGTTTTACATTTGGCAGGCCATTTGAAACTTTATGATGAACATATGCCCCAGACGTATGCAATTGTATGCTTGTACAGTGGCATGGCATGCAGTAATGTGCAAATGTTTTAGGCAAGTAAAAGTAAATAGCCAACCTGAACCCAGACTGAGGCTGAGCAAGGTTAACTCTTGACATGACCAGGGAAAAGGGAAAATAGAACCCGGTCTGTATCATGACAGATATATTTATAACTCCACCGTGCTTGTGCAGTCTATCCACCACTACATACCCACTTTTTTTGAGGTCATATTTTGATTGCTAATATTTCATAAAAATACTCATATCTACTAATGTCCTCTGTTTTAACCCCTTAGTGACAGAGCCAATTTGGTACTTAATGACAAGACCAATTTTTACAATTCTGACCACTGTCACTTTATGAGGTTATAGCTCTGAGACGCTTTAACGTATCCCACTGATTCTGAGGCTGTTTTTTCGTGACATATTGTACTTCATGTTAGTGGTAAAATTTCTTCAATATAACTTGCGTTTATGAAGAAAACGGAAATTTGGCAAAAATTTAGAAAATTTTGCAGTTTTCAAACTTTTAATTTTGTGCCCTTAAATCAAAGAGTCATGTCACACAAAATAGCTAATAGCTAACATTTCCCACATGCCACCTTTACATCAGCCCAATTTTGGAAATATAATTTTTTTTTGGTAGGACATTACGGTATAAGGGTTAAAAAGTTGACCAGCGATTTCTTATTTTTCCAACAAAATTTACAAAACCACTTTTTAGGGACCACCTCACATTTGAAGTGAGTTTGTGGGGTCAATATGACAGAAAATACCCAAAAGTGACACCATTCTAAAAATTGCTCCCCTCAAGGTGCTCAAAACCACATTAAAGAAGTTTTCTAACCCTTCAGGTGCTTCGCGAGTACTAAAGCAATGTGGAAGGAAAAAATGAACGTTTTACTTTTTTCACAAAAAATTTACTTTGGAACCAAACTTTTATTTTCACCAGGGTATCATGAGAAAATGGGCATCAAAATTTGTTGTGCAATTTCTCCTGAGTACGCCAATACCCCATACGTGGGGGAAAGCCACTGTTTGGGCACATGGCAGGGCTCAGAAGGGAGGGAGCACCGTTTGACTTTTTGAACACAAAATTGGCCGGAATCAATGGCGGGCACCATGTCGTGTTTGGAGACCCCCTGATGTACCTAAACAGTGGAAACCCCCCAATTCTAACTCCAACTCCAACATAGCCCTAACCCCAACCCACTCCTAATTCCATCTCTAACCATAACACTAACACCACCCTAACTCCAACACAACCGTAAACCTAGCCCCAACCCTAACCCTAGCTCATCCCTGACCCTAGCCCAACCCTACCCCCAGCTATAACCCCAAACATAACCCTAACCCTAGCTCCAACTTAACCCTAGGTTTAACCCCAACCCTAACCCTAACGGAAAAATGGAAAAAAATAATTCTTTTTTATTTTATTATTTTTACCTAACTAAGGGGGTGATAAAGGGGGGTTTGATTTACTTTTTTTTTTATTTTGATCACTGTGATAGGGTCTATCATAGTGATCAGAATGAACCAATAGGAGAAATCTCCTATTGTTGCTGGGTGCCAGGCGGCAGCACCGGGGGATGCAGGAGGGTCCAGGGACACTGGAGGCATCGGGGGACCCCATTTCTCTCTCGTCTGATGTGCTAGATCATATCAGATTAGAGAGAAATTAAATGGGAAAACATACTTTTTTTTTTTTTTGTGGATGCCGTTATTCCTTGAGTAATGGTGATCGCAACACTGGGGTCGGTAAAAACCTACCCATATCATGTTCTCCGGGGTCTCGGCTACCTCCGGTAGCCGAGACCCTGGAGGATTTCCAATGCTGGGGGGCACTATACACTTATTTCTCAGTGCTGTTAAAAAGCCGCACTGAGGAATAAGTACCCTTAACTGCCTCCGTTAAAAGGCGTATCGGCAGTTATTATGGGGTAAATTGTTGTCCTTCTAATAACTACTCTGATTATTGTTAAACCATAAAGATTATATTCTATTTGTAGATCACCATCTGCAATAGTATTGCACCTATGCCCTATGTCCAATCACAAGTTGGGGTTCCTTTTTATACTTCTCCCCCTGACAAAGTTATTTCTATACCCCACAGTATCTCCAAATCAGGGAATAAGTCCCAATCTGATATCACTCATAGTTATCCTCAATAATATTGCACTCTTGCCCTTTATTGTTACTAAAGCATAACCAGATATTGCACATTCCTAAACTGTCTGATTTCTTATAAAGGCTTAGAGTCACATTGATAAACTGTGTATCTAAACACAGGGTATTGTATGAGCACGGATCTGAGACTGTCATTCCTATACACTCCTATTGATTATCAATGTCTCAATTTCAGCTACAGGGTTCATTGTGCAATCAGTCCCTGTGCTAGCTAGATATATAAATAATGTGTCAACGTGTATCACCCCCCCTGAATACCTACTTTTGTTCATTCACTTTGCTGTTCTTGGTACTTGATTAAATGAACTATTAACACTGCTATAGTTGAAAGCTTTCTTTCATTGCAGCATTGTTCCCCACCTGTTAAGGTACTGCCACACTAAACAACATCACTAACGGGATCGCTAAAAAAACGTCACTATTTAGCGATCCCGTTAGCGATGTTGTTGTGTGCGGCATCTACCAGCGACGTGGCCCCTGCTGAGATCCTGCTGTGATCTCGCTCGTCGTTCTCATCGTTCCGGACCCTATTTTTATAGTCAGCGCCCCGCTGCTAAGTATATATCGCTGAGTGTAGCACCTTTTGTTAGCGATTTAGCGGTACTTTTGTACCGCTAAAGTCGTTAAGGAGATCGCTAACCGCGATAGCGTCCTTAACGACATCGCTAAAATAGGCTGCTACTGGCGATATAGAAACAATCCCGCTAGCGATCGCATTAGTATGCGTCGTTATCGTGATCGCTAGCGGGATTGTTTAGTGTGGCAGTACCTTTAAACCTGTAGCACATACATATATATTTTCTGGAATTGAGACATAGTATACATTTTTTTTTGTATTTTTGGTGTTTGTTCTAATATGTATATTCTCCTTTTATAGAGACCGAAGAAGCCGCCTCCTCCATCAGCTCCAGTCACCAAACCAGGAGCAGGTAACTGAAAAGCCAGTAAAAGGAATCACTAGAGATGAGCAAATAGATTCACGCTGCCCTTGTCTGACATCCAGTCTTCACTTCTGCACCATGCATACTTAGTCCGACATCTTAGGCTATGTTCACACGTTGCATTTTTGCTGTGCTTTTTTTTCTGCAGACGAAACCTGCTCTCTTGGCAGTACAAAAGCTCCTACTAAAAGCAGGTTTTGATGCGTATTTGCTGTGTTTTTTTGCTGCGTTTTTATTAGGTATATTTGTCTTTTGTGCACTCTGATAAAGTTTAGTGCCTAAAAAAACATAATACAACTTCCTTAGGTGTTTGCATCAAAAACCCCGCTAAACCTGATACCTGTGTTGTTGTTTTTTGCTGCATTTTTCAACTTCCGCATTGCTTTCTATGGGTGAAAAAACCCCTGCAAAAACGCTGAAAAAACGCTTAAAGAAGTGACATGCTGCAGTTTTCCAATCCAGTATTATGTGCAGGAGATTTCTGAAATCTCAAAGCTTTTATTGGTACTGTAAAATGCAGCTTAAAATTTGCATTTAAAAAATGCATCGTGTGAACATAGCCTTAGACTCTTTTAGCGCTTATCAGGCTTCACAGATCATGACAATATGGTGGATGCCTAGAGACTGGGCTCACATAACGGTATACATCATAGGGCTTATTAAACGCCATAGGCACCCAGTATGTCAGATTAGGGATACCGGGCACAGAAGTGAAGACCGCACTGGACACCGAACCAGGCAGCGCAAATGGAAAAGCTCATTTCTACTAATGACACTAGATTTGTTCCAATGATTGATTGATTTATCTGTAAACACCTATCTATCTACCAACAAGACAAACAGACCAGCACAGATAACTAGTATAGCAGGGGAGTATAAGCTGCAGGGTCCCAGCCAGAAGAGTCCACATATCAATAGCCAAAAACAGCACTCCAAATGGTTAAAAGTGAATAAAATAACTTTTATTGGCCCAAGCCTGTGATGTGCAGCTCAGGAGTCTTGGACCTTTTTCAAGCTTGTTTTGGATATTTGGGATTTATCCCATTTGAAAGTTATACTGTAAGAAGGTTCTCAATACAGTAGGGACATTTGCCATCTAGTGGTCACCTTCTGCAGTAAGAAACACACAGCTATTGGTACATGCTTCTTGCTTTGGCAAAACTAAATTGCACTATTAGTAACCGACCGCCTCATTATCTTAATTTTGGGTAAGCACTTGCTGCAATAAATATATACAATAGATTGAGGAGCTGGGGTTGTCATAGCACTTAGGAAAAGAAAGGTCACTGTAAAGTAACATTCTGATAATCTGCCTATTTTGGGGAAGCATGTTGTAATTTCAGTACTCTTTCTTTTAGCTTTCTCATCTTAATAATCAGACGGCAGTGAAGAACGGGGAAAAGAGTGGATTAATATCTCACTGTAGAATTTGACTACTTAGGGGGCTTGTTTATAGTCAGTTCCCATTGAGACGCAAAGGATTGCATAAGCGCTGTATACACTATAATATTACGCTATAATTTTTTGTCCTTGCTTACACAGCCCTTTTACTCTTACAATGCCATCTCATGGTATGTTGAGTGATTGAAGATTAATATTATGTAAGTGAAAAATGTTTAAAGAAGCAAATTCTACTCCCTACGTTTGATCAGAGAGAATCTTGAAGTCTTTATGTCAGAGGGAACATTACTTCCTCTCGAAGAATTACAGGCTAGCTTCCCGCAATATCATATTAATTTTCTACACCACAATAGACTTAAAAAGTCTTTTAAATCTTATCTACAGGTAGGAGTTCCATCCCGAGGGCTGATGGCCTTCGAAACAATGTTAACCCAGCAGAAACAACCGAGAGGCCTACTATCTAAAATTTACCAATTGCTTTTGACCCACTCTACCCCAGTGAAAAGGGCGTTCATTTCTAGCTGGGAGAAGGAACTAGGAATAACACTACAAAACTGGGAGGTAGAACAGGTATACAGAAACTCACAAGGCCCATCAGGGTGCGTAAGAGTACAAGAGAATTCGTTTAAGATTCTGACCAGGTGGTACATCACCCCTATAGCTACACATTTATGGTGCTCGAACTCGTCTTCAACCTGTTGGAGATGCTCTAGGGAAACAGGAACTTTCATGCATCTGTGGTGGTCATCCGACAAAATACAGGTGTTTTGGAAAGGTGTGTTGGGGATCATAACTAAAATTTGTAAGCTCACAAGTCCTCCGACCCCGAAACTTATCTTTCTAAACTGGTCAAGCGAATTCCCGAATGCTTAGCATAAACCTCTGTTAATGTTCCTAATAGCGGCAGCCAAACTACTTGTTCCTCTACATTGGCAGTCCCAGAGCTGCCCGACCACGTCAGACTGGCTAAACAAAGTTGAACAACTGTATTACATTGAGGAGATTATAGCCTTTACACATTTCAGACAGGAAAAATTCAGGGAAATCTGGTCGCCCTGGAAATTATTTAGAGAAAGCGAAGATTATCTAGTAGGTCCTCATCCAAACCTGTAACTATTTAGTTATTCATGCTGCATCAGCAAATCACGCTTACGGCCAGCCCGCTTGTACTTGAAAGCTTGGCACCGTCAAAGCTGTTCCCCCTACTCTTGGAAAGGATTCTACTACTTCCACCCTCTTCCTCCCCTCTTTCCCTACCTCTTTCCTTGCTCACCTTGCTTTAGTGTTTACTCTCTTATATGTAATAGTTGGAGTTTAAAAAAGAAAAAAAAAAGGGGCACTTTTTCCTTTCTAATAATAGCTATACATTGTCTTCCAGGATGCGCCCGTCAGCTATTTTTTCATTCAGTAACAATGCCATAAGAATGTAAATATCTATTTATGCATAATTTCTGCTTTACGGTATTTGTAAAGGAAGAGAAACTATAAGTTGCCAAATAAGTGAATCTGTCATGTTTTCTATGTACTTTCATATTTTAAACTCAATAAAAAGATGTTTAAAAGAAAGAAAGAAGCAAATTCTGAAAAAAAGTGTTCTCCAATCTCTCGCCAATTGTGTTAAAATATCAATTGATCGTTTCTGGCTCTTTGAATTGTAAAGCGCTGTGGAATATGTTGGCACAATATATACAGTAGATAAAGATTATTATAATTATTATTCTTATCAGAATTACCATCCTCATCTGAACATCTTGACTGCAATTCATACTAGCCAACCTATGTAAATCTCACATCAAGACTCTCATAGACTTACTGTAAGGTGGCTCTGTCAGGGGTCATCGGGAAGCGTGCCAGGAAGAAAAATGGCTAGCATGAACAGACTTGGCGTAAACCACTCTGTTTCCCAGAGCACTAGAGGTTGCCCTGGCCTTCACATTTTAAGACCTATATAGAGATCTGTACTTACACAGGGTCCCTGGGCAAGGGCTACAGAGTCATCTTCTATTTGGGGTCGCAAGCTGGACAGAAGGATAGTCAGATAGCTGGGTCCAAATCAAAAGGGCAGCAAAGGTGCAAAATCGTCAGGTAGGAGACACATCAGTAAACAGGCCGAGGTCAAACCAGGAAAGTACAAATACAATGCAGGGGCAGAAACCACAGACCTTAACCAGGGAAGCACAAAGCTATATCTGGCAGCTTCTAGCAGTAATCTGGAAGCTTAAGTAGAGTGTGGTGCTCTCCAATTGTTTGGAGCAGATAGCTGATAACTCCAGCTGGGCAGCACACACACCCATACTGCTAGGCTAGATGGCACTACAGGTCCCCGCCACCAAAATTAAGTGGCTGAACAGAGGCTGTGCGATGCAGAGCTTCTGGTTCCATCATCTCTACTATCACCAGTGCCTGGCGATAGAAGCAGACTTCGCAGGATCAGGTCCTAATGGAGATGAGACACTTACATTGAGAAAAGGACTTCTAGAACAAACAGAAGACACTGTTTGAGCCGTTTAGTCTGATTGCTTTTATGTTGTTCACAAGATCAGAAATTCACTGGGAACCGAAGAAGACACAGTCAGTATTTTAAAGGGAATCTGTCACCTCATTTTTCTCATATAAGCTTCGGCCACCGCCATTAGGGGCTTATCTACAGCATTCTGTAATGCTGTAGATAAGCCCCCCGATGTAACCTGAAAGATAAGAAAAACAAGTTAGATTATACTCACCCAGAAGCGGTCCGGTGCGGTCCGGGTCCGATAGGCGTCGCAGGTCTGGGTCCGGCGTCTCCCATCTTCATGCAATGACATCCTCCTCCTTGCTTCTGTCGCGACGCTTGCACAGGCGTAATTCTCTGCCCTGTTGAGGGCAGAGTAAAGTACTGCAGTGCGCAAGCGCCGGGAAAGATCAAAGAGGCCCAGCGCCTGCGCACTGCAGTACTTTACACTGCCCTCAACAGGGCAGAGAATTACGCCTGTGCAGAAGCCACAACAGAAGCAAGGAAGAGGACGTCATCGCTAGAAGATGGGAGGCGCCGGACCTGCGACGCCCATCGGACTGGACCGCCCCCCGAGTGAGTATAATCAAACTTGTTTTTCTCTCTTCCAGGTTAGATCAGGGCTTATCTACAGCATTATAGAATGGTGTAGATAAGCCACTAATAGCGGTGGCCACATCTTATATGCGAAAAATGAGGTGACAGGTTCCCTTTAAGGCCTCTTTCACACATCCGTTTTTTAGAATCAGTCACAATCCGTCAAAGTTGAAAAAAGACGGATCCAGTGCAGATTGTAAAAAACTGATGCGACGGATCAGTTATTTTGATGAATCCGTCATGAACTTTTGAACCTGACACATGTAGCCCTGGAAAAGAGAGAGAGAAAGAGAGAGAGGGAGAGAGAGAGAGAAAGTCGCTGGAATCCGTCCTCTGACGGATCCAGCGCCCATAGGCTACCATTATAGCCTACGACGGATGCCGCTGAATCCGTCCTTGTACGTCTTTCTGACTTACACAAAAAACGTTCTAAAAAGTCAATTGTATCCAGCCGACAGACAACGATTTTTCGACGGATCCGTCAAAAGACGGATGAAACGTATGGCCATCTGTCACAATCTAGTGCAAGTCTATGAGAAAAAAAACAAATCCTGCAGCAACAATTGCAGGATCTGTTTTTTTCATAAAACGACGGATTGTGACTGAAGGGAAAAAACGGATGTGTGAAAGAGGCCTAACACTTATACCTTCATATACACAACATATTGCTAAGTGATTAGGGACTACATTTTTTTCCGGAGGTGCTCTTTGAATCACTCATTTGCATTATTAGGAATCTCGGAGTGGTATGTACACATTGTAGCAGGATACCATTTAGCTGTACCATAAGGCATAAATTGCATTCACATCTGTGCTCATAAAAAGGCTGAGTGCATGGAGGGCAGCTGTTTAAATAAAGGAAAAAATGACAACAGTGTAGCTAATTCCGATCAGCAGTGAGATAATGAGGATCTGAGGAGCATTTTCTATTCTTGGTTAGTGCACCGAGGGAATTGAGCTCAGGACGCATCCACATCATTACACACGTGGTGACCAGGAATTACATTATTCAGCTTTATATCTATATGTAGACAGGGTTTTGTCAGCTGAGATTTATCTTACATGCGTTATAAATTCCCTAAAGAGGTGAGGGAGAACCGATACATCCTGGATTTACATTCATGAATTTTAAGTAGATGGCGTATCGTGCTAGACAAGATAATCTTATTTCCATCAAGGTGTCCTGACTAAGCTCCTTGCACTGTATTGTACAGCTGGCGGCTTCCCCTGAATCATGGCTGTAATCCCGGTGCTGTGCGCTGAATGTTGGATTCGTGGGCTGTTTAGCTGATTTCTCCTCTTGTAGATACATTTATTTCGGGGTTTTTTCTCTTGCAGTGGGTGCATCTGACAGAAAGCAAGACATCAGGAAGATTCCCCCAGAAAGGCCTGAAACGCTCCCACACAGACCAGAAGAGAAGGGTCAGTGCCGTGCATTATTCTATAGGAAGGAAATCTATAATCAGAAAATAACATTTATTATTTAAATGCTTTTTTATATAAATTTATTATGCTATTAATATTTTTTTTAATCTATGTCTTTTGTGACATTTCCATTTTTCACTTTAGTTATTAGTACACAACAGGTTGACATTTTCTATTTTTTTTTCCAGACCATTTTGTCTTTTCTATGTAGGCTGGGGCAGGTTCAGTAGAGTCATCCCAGTATTATTATAGGTCAGGGCGTGTCATTTATACATTGAAATCAGTAATAAAATCTTATGAAGCAATCTCCTACGTTTCCTGTAGTAGTAATTGCAAATAAACAAATTTACATCTTATTTCCATCTCATTTAAATATATGATCAAAGGGAAGAAGCTGTGTCAGAAAAACAAAAATAAGAATTTGTTGGTTTACCATAAATGCATAAGCTGGATCAAAGGGGTTCTCCGGGAAATGTAAAACAAAAACTATATACAAATTTAAATATAAATATTTACGGTAATTTAAATATTAAACATTTTTCTTTTATATAACAAAAATGTGTACTTTATCTAGTGCACTCTGTCAGTATTTTAAAGCTGGCTCAATCACAAGCCGTCCTAGATTTCATAGGACAAGCAGTAGGATGGGCTGCACGAAGCATGAGACAGAGGTCACGTCAGAGCAGAGTCAGGCATCCTGAACCCAGATTACACTGTTCGGTCAACCTGACAGGACACTGAGAGGAGCCGGACTAAAGGAGAAGATCAGCATGTTTCTATAGCTGAGAATGAGCATCCATCTCAGTCAGGCTCAGGGGCGGACATATCATTGGTGCAACCTGTGTATCTGCACAGGGGCCCAAAGAGTGAGGGGGCCCATTTATACCTCCAAAGCAGGTGCAATTTTGCATTTTTAGGAGATCTTGGGCTGCAAAGGGCCATTGTATTGTTCCTGCACAGGGGACCTTTTCTGACTTTGTCCGCCAGTGGTCAGGCTGGCAGTTTTAGTGCAGTGCAGGAAATACGTCTGTCTAGTGCTTCACGCAGCCCATCCTACCGTGTGTCTTCTGAAATCGAGGATGGGCCGCACAATAAGACCCTCTGAGATAGCAGCAAACAAGGAATTCATCTGCTGGATTTCCCCGTTTGCTGCTATACTCTCCACCCAGAAGCGGTCAGGAGTCTCCTTATATCAATATGCAAATTGCCTCTTCAGAGAAAAAGAGGACTTGAACTCTATAGTGCCACCTGTTGGAAGTAGTGATCCTAATTTGCATATTAAATTTCCCAGAGGAGCATTGCACGGTGGCGAATAAGCCTCCTTACTTTGACAAGCCAGAGCTGGTATGTCACTCTCCACAAGGAGAAACCTTAAGGCTACGTTCACACTTCAGGCTTTTTGAATCAGGCGCAATCCGGCGTGTTTTTAAAAAAACGCATCCGGTACCGTTTTTTTTAGCATTGACTTACATTAGCGCCGGATCGCGCCTGATGTCACCGCGTTGCATCCGTTTTTGGCCGGATCCGTCGGAAATGTACATTCCGGCGGCCGGAGAAGACGCTTGCTGCAACGTTTTTTTTTTTTTTCCCTGGCGGCCGGAAACAATGCAAACCTATGGCGCCGGACCAGTGTTTTGACAAATTCGTCAGAAAACTGATCCGGAATCCAAGGTCTGTCTCTCTCTCTCTCCTTCTCTCCCTCTCTCTCTCTCTCTCTCTCCTCGGTCTGCACATTCGTACTAGCATTTTCAACATGGAAAATTTTATATATTTCCGGGTTGAAAAGGTCAGGACGGATCCGGCAAAAAAAACTGAACAGTTGCATCAGTTTTTTTAAAATCAACGCCGGATCCGTCCTGTCAGGCATAGGACGGATTATGCCTGACACAAAAAGCCTGAAATGTGAAAGTAGCCTAATCCTTATATCAAGGCATTTTCCAGCACTTGCTCCTAACTCCTTTTTTCTCTTGATGATTGCCATCTTTGAAATCCTTACATAGTGCGGTAGATAAAGCATACATTTTTGCTAAATAAAAGTATATATCAATATAAAAAAGAGAACCTCTTTAATATCACATAGAAAGACAAGCACAGATAGAATAACAAAATAACCCAAATCATTAAAAATTACCCATATCGTAAATGACATAGACACTTGAGGCTATTGACCATTATTAGCTCTTGGCCCTATAAGCCAACCTTTTATAAAAAAAAAAGTTATTAAGAACATTGCTTAAGAAAATATTGATTCCCTAGCCAGTCTTTAAATGCAATGTAAAATATAGACATGAAATGGATTCTAATAAATTGGCAAAAAAATGCAAAAAGAAATGCCATGTAAAATATCACTTGTATGGGCAGTATGTGAGGGGCATTGCCGGTGTCTGTCATTAGCATTGGTACTAATATTGTATCTCCCTAATCTGTAACATTTGATGTTAGGATATGTTTTTTCTCATTTCATGTTACTTACATGTCTTATGTTTCATACAGCATATGCACTTCACTGGATATGTAATCTTACTGTGACACGTCTTTTATAATCCTCAAGTACCTGTACCATGTAGTGCGTAATGTTTTTTAATTGCATGTTTGCTCATCGTTCTGTGTGATATTTAATTATAGGCATATGCATTTTGATAATTCACTTTCTGCTCATTTGCATCTTTTCCCACAATGCTTTTTTCTCTTTGTTCATGTATTACTTTCCTTGGTGTGCGGCAAGTAAAATCTTCATTGTGTTCTCAGTGTTGCAAATTATACAAGTGAGGATATTCAATTTAAGGATTAAGGGATTTCTTTTCTTGAAATCGGTGAATTATCGTTCTGCTAGTCATTTTGATTTTTCTTTCTAAATTGATCAAGCATTTTGTTACAGAGAGGTCAGACCGAGAACACAAAGTGGACAGTTCACTGAAGCACTCAGTTCCCGCTATACCTCCAAAGAAGCCTCGCCCACCCAAAACTAGCACTTCTAATAAATCTGGCACTCTTCCTCCTCGGAGGCCAGAGAGACCAGCAGGACCTGTAACACATGCACGGTAAGTCTCGCACTACAATCTAATTGTATTTTTTTTTTTTTTTTTGTTATTTTATCTGAAGATTTACAATGTATTTTTCGTATATTACCTCTATTCATACACTGACACAAATACAGTGGCATGTAAAATTCTGGGCACCCCTGGTCAAAATAACTGTTATTGTGAGCAGTTGAAGATGAAATGATCTCTAAAAAGCCAAAAGATGACACATTTCGTTTGTATTTTAGGCAAAAAAATTATGTATAGCCATTTTAAAAATTACAAAAGGAAATTTGGCCAGTGCAAAAGTTTAGGCACTCTTGGAGATTAGTGTGCTCAGATAACTTTGACCAAGGTTTCAGACCTTCAGGCCTTAATTAGCGTGTTAGGGTTATGGCTTATTCACTATCATCGTTAGGAAAGGCCAGGTGATGTAAATTTCCAATCTTTATAAAACCCAGCCTCCTCTAACCTTGTGGCAATAAACAGCAGCCATGGGTTCTTCTAAGCAGCTGACAAGCACTCTGAAAAGGAAAATGGTGGCAGCTCTCAAAGCAGGAGAAGGCTATAAAAAGCAGCATTTTCATGTTGCCTTTTTCTCAGTTCGAAATCTAATTGAGAAATGGCAATTAACAGGAACAGTTGAGCTCAAGATAAGGTCTGGAAGAATAAGCAAAATTTCAGTAATAGCTGCTTGTAGGATTGCTAGAAAGGCAAATCAGAACCCCTGCTTGACTGCAAAAGACCTTCAGAAAAATTTAGCAGACTCTGGAGTTGTGGTATACTGTTCTAGTGGTCAGAGACACCTGCACAAATATGGCCTTCATGGAAGAGTCATCATCAGAAGAAAACCTCTCCTGCATCATCACCATAAAATTCTGAGTCAGAAGTATGCAAAGAACATCTAAACAAGGCTGATGCATTTTGGAAACAAGTCCTGTGAACCAACAAAGTTAAAATAGAACTCTTTTGCCACGATTATCAAACATATGTGTGGAAATAAAAGGGCACAGAATTTCAGGAAAATAACATCTTGCCAACCAATAAGCATAGGGGTGGATCAATCATGCTTTGGGGTTGTGTTGCAGCCAGTAGCACGGGGAACTTTTCCAAGGTAAAGGTAAGAATGGATTCTATGAAATTTCAACAAACTCTTGATGCAAACATAACACCATCTGTAAAAAGGCTGAAGTTGAAAAGAGGATTGCTTCTACAAATGGATAATTATCCTAAACACACGTCAAAATCCACAATATACTACCTCAGAAGGCACAAGCTGAAGGTTTTACAATGGCCCTCACAGTCCCCTGATCTGAACATCATTGAAAATCTGTATCTAGACCTCAAAATAGCAGTGAGTGCAAGAATCTCACAGAACTGGAAGAATTTTCGAAGGAAGAAAGGATGAAAATCACTCAAACTAACTGAAAGACTCTTCTCTAGCTACAAAAGCGTTTACAAGCTTCCACAAGGGGGTGCTGCTAGGTACTAACCATGCAGGATGCCCAAACTTTTGCATTGGCCCATTTTCCTTTTTGTAATTTTTAAAATATAAAAAATGAGAATATATATATATAATTTTATATTTTTTTTTCTGCCTATAATCCAAAGGAAATGTGTCATCTTTAACTTAAAGCCTTTTAGAGATCATTTAATCTTCAACTTGCTTAACTGTTCACAAAAACAATAATTTTGACCAGGGGTGCCCAAACTTTTACATGCCTCTGTATCACACCAATACAAAAATATATAAGCAATATACATTTTATTAACTACACCAGAAAAGACACATTGAGAAGAATTTATCATCCCTGTTCATCAGTTTTTTTTACATCAAAAAGGTGAGGTGCACAATTTTTTTGCAAGTGTCATTTGCATAAAAGTTTACTGTCTTTTTATCCTTTCTGGCCAGGCCTGCAGTTTTCTAAAAAGAAATGGCTCAGCAAAAGGTTTGAAGCAAATTGCTGCTGAACATATACTGTACTTTATAATGTGCACCATAATCTGACTTAAATTATAGCTGAAATATATGGAAACTCTCATATATTAGAGCATGAAGATTCAGCAGACTTCTGGTTTAAGACTAGTCTGAACAATTCCTCCAGTGTCAAACAGATCTAAAATAGATTATAAACAAACATTGGACGGAACAAAGTGCCAAGTGCTGGCATTTAATGTATGTATAGTAAGTAATCAAAATGACAGTAAAGAATACTATACTCAGTGCCCCTAGAGGAAGCCGTAGGGTGAAACGTGTGTCAGTCTGAAGTGAAGATTTCTACTTGGTCAGTGTTAAAATGTGTAACATAGTAGGTAATTACATACATTACTGATTTGTTTTCTTCCACTACTCCAGCTTATTATTGTTATGACATTCTTTGATATATTTGTGTTATACGCATTGTATTGTGGCACTTTTCACTATTTGCTGCGATACATTATTGCTATCACGTGGTATTGTCCATTTTCCTCAGGTTTTTTTTTGCATGTCTTGATAGCTTTTATGTTTGTGTCACACTGTTTCCTGATATCTTCAAAGAGAATCTGTAACCGGATTTAACAATAGAAAATTGCATACATTATTATATAGCTCTCTTAGACCCAGGGAGCCGGGTGTAGTTGCAGTAAAAATCCATGTCTGGATGGCTGTTTAAGTCATTTTGAAAATGTTCCCACTGGACATGAAAATGCTCCTTAATAAAAGGATCAGACTGATTTTCCATATGGTGTCATAAACTACAGTATAACCACCTCCTTGTGTGTACATGGAAGATGTCCAGTTAAAGATATTATTATATGATCTCAGCCACTTAAATGTAACGAGGAGTTAATTGAACTCACAGAAGTGTTCTTGTGAGTAGTAAATTGAAGTGTAGGCCAAGTCCAGTGACAGTCCAGACTTAGGTGACATGGAGGTGACTCCTCTGGCAGCTCTGCCATTTCTGCGTGATAGATGAGTTATATTTATTGTCATCTGCTTGCTCAGCGTAGTACAGTCATGCTGTGCTATTAATTACTGTTCATATTAGAGCGTACATAACAGTGTTTTCTGTCATCAATCATCAATCCTATGTGACAATAGTTTCAAGAGCAGACATAACTCCTCTACAGCGAGTTCAACTGCACAAGGGACAGTGGGGTAGGGTGGCGAAACCAAGAACCTAATCTTTGCCAAACTGAACTATGCACTACTTAACAGCAGCACAGTCATTACAGCAGTCAGAGCTTTCCTCCTAATGTATATGTGCCTAGCCACAGGAGTAATGATGGATGTCTGATCGCTCAGACCCCATAAAAGACTCCAAAGTTTAAAGTCTAAGAGGTAACGTTTCTCCTTGTGGACAGTGATATGCCGTCCCTGGCATGCCAATGTAAGGAGGCTTATTCGCCATGCAATGCTCCCCTGGGAAATTAAATATGCAAATTGCCTCTTCAAATAGGAAGAGAACTCTGTAGCGCCACCTGTTTGAAGCAACGATCCTACAAGTCACTAAAAAGTAATGCAAAGTAATTTTCATCCTAAATCCTTAACCTAAACTAATTTCTAATATACATGAATTAAAAATTCCCTACTGTTCCCTAACTAAACTATTCAACTGCTTTTCTTTCTTTTTTTTTACTAATTGCTTTATAGATGACACTTCATGTGAGAAATCCCAGTGTGTGGTGGGACACTCAAACAAAGCATCATCAGGGGTCAGAGGCTATTCTCGTTTCAATGGCTGGGCTATTCCCTTCATGCTGTGCACTGTGCAATTTCCAGAATGACAGTGCACTCTGTGTTGCTGGCTTAGATCAGCAATAACGAGCCGGCAACAGAGCACACTGTTAGTGTGTGCTCTAAAACTACCTGAAATGCAGAGACCAACGCCGTCACTGCGTGCAATTAGTCTTAGAACACACTCTAACAGTGCACTCTGTTGCCGGCTCATTATTGGTGATCTGAGCCAACAACACAGAGTGCACTGTCATTTTGCACATCACACAGTCCCAGCGCGCAGGAACTAGCCCGGCCCTTGATGACGCTTTTGTTACAGGGCAGGGCAGAGGCTATGGCAGCGACCACAGCCTCTGCCCCCTGACGACATGTCAGTAAAGTATCCCAGCATGCACTGCAATTCTCAAATAAAGCATCATCTAAAAAGGAAGTAGTGAAGAAAAGAAAAGCAGTTAGATAGTGTAGTTAAGATATGGTAGAGAATTTTCAATTCAAGTATATTCGAAAATTCCCCATTGAAAAAGCTTACGTGAAACGTGTGTCTGGGGTCGGCCCCTGGGAATTCTGTGGTCAGTGCATTGGCACTTTACAACATGGGTAAGTGCATGCAACCCTTATAACTTGGGTACGGGCAGTACATTTATTTTATGCCCCAGCTATCCACATTATCAGTTTATAATTAATGGTAGACCCTCTCAGCACAAGCACTTTATGATTGTTGCAATATTACTACATTTGCACTAGGTGAGTATATGTTTACATGATCTTCCAATACTGTATACTTATGTAATTTGTGGAACTGCCTCTTACCCCTAACTTCTCATTCCCAGGGCTTCTATTGTGGATCCTATCTTTTCCTTCCTCAATAATTTTTGTGTTCAAGATTATGTATGTTATCTATTATTGTATCAATAATATCATGTTAAATATTTGAAGTCAGCACTCCAGTAATCTTTATTTATATATTAGAAATTAGTTTAGATTATGGCATTAAATATAGGGATTTAGGATGAAAATTACTTTGTGTGTCAGACCACCCCATTAACCCCTTTCCAACGTTGGGTGTAATAATACGCCCACATCAGAATCCCTCCCTTTGATGTGGGCTCCGGCGGTGAGCCCACATCTTTCCCGGCACATGTCAGTGGTTTTGAACAGCTGACATGTGCCTCTAACAGCCGCGAGTGTAATCACAATCCACCCACGGCTGTTAACCTGTTAAATGCCACTGTCAATCTCTGACAGTGGTGTTATGATACGGTAACCGAGGAGGATAATAGAGAAATAGGCAAGGCAACCAGACACCCAGAGAGGTTGGTAACTTAGCGGATTGCAGTCCCCTAAACTGACAACACAACTAGAATTAGCTGTGGGACGTACCTACGATGCCCTAGACGCCTCGACACAGCCAAAGAGTTAATTAAGCCTAAAGAGAGAAAGGGGAAAGCTAAACTGCCCCGGAGTAGAGCCCCAAAGAAATAGATAGATAGCCCCCAAACATATATTGCCGGTGAGTCAGATGAAGTACAAAACACAGGTAGAAAATAGATTAAGCAAATGCTGGGGCCCAAACTGTCTGGATAGAACAGGACAGGAAAGGATACTGTCTGCAATCCTGAAAAAAACCCAAAGAAAAATTCCAACACGTCTGATATGCAAAAATCCTGAGGCCACACAACCTCTCCCCCACTAAATCAGAACTCTGGTGTGAACTGGACGCAAAACAACATATACTGAAATAACAGGGGACTAGAAATACCGAAAAGACTGACATAAGCTGTGCAAAGGAAAACAGAATCCAGCACAGGTCCCAGCAGGGAACCCAGCTGAACTCACACTAGCAGGGCAGAGAACAGAGAAAAGCAAAACGGGAAAAAAAAAACACAGATTAAAACAGACAAATAACTTATCTGAAAGATGCAGGACAAAGCGGGGAGCAAGCAGACTTCCAGGAGGCTCAGGAAGAAAACCAAATCACTGGCAACAACTAAAGGAAGGCTGCTCACTTTAATCTCTCCAGTCTGTAACACCTGACCTCCAATCATCCTCTTCAGGTGATTGATTCTGTCAGCCAGACCAGCTCCATTACCCGCAGCAAACACCAGAGGGAGCCCAAACTCCGAAGCCAGATCAAAAGTGTTCACAACACAGTGGCATTTAACTCGTGCTTACCGGAAGCACAATCTCGCCCATCGGTGACCCCGTCACATGATCGTGGGTCACAGATGAGTTGGCATGGCAACCAGAGGTCTCCAGGAGACCTCTGTGGTTGTCATAGCTGGATTTCTATGAGTGCCGCCCTGTGGTCGGTGCTCATAGCAAGTGTGCATTTCTGCTACACACAGGCGATCTGATCATAGCCTGTGCGTAGCAGAGGCGATCAGACAATTGCAGCTTCTAGTCTCCCATGGAGACTATTGAAGCATGCAAAAAGTAAAAATAAAATGTTTTTACAAATATTTAAAAAAATTAAAAAATATAACAGTTAAAATCACCCCCTTTCGCCCAATTCAAAATAAAGCAATAAAAAAATCAAACATACATATATTTAGTATCGCTGCATTCAGAATCGCCCGATCTATCAAAAAGAATTAACATGATCGATAAACGGTGTAATGAGAAAAAAGTTAAAACCGCCAGAATTACTTTTTTTGATTGCCGCTACATTCCAATAAAATGCAATAAAATTTTTTTTTTTACAAAGTTTGGATTTTTTTTTCACCACTTAAATGAAAAAGAACCTAGACATGTTTGGTGTCTATGAACTTGTAATGACCTGGAGAATCATAATGACAGTTTTAGCATTTAGTGAACATGGTAAAAAAAAAACAACAACTGTGTAATTGCACTTTTTTTGCAATTTCACCGTTCTTGGAATTTTTTTTCCCGTCTTCCGGTACATGATATGTTAAAATCAATGGTGTCTTTCAAAAGTACAACTTGTCACACAAAAAAACAAGCCCTCACATGGCCGTATTGACCGAAAAATAAAAAAAGTTATGGCTCTGGGATGAAGGGGAGCGAAAAACAAAAATGCAAAACCGAAAATCCCTCCGGTCTTGAAGGGGTTAACAAACAGCACACTAAAGGATTGACAATGGCCCCATTCCTGAGGTAATTGCACAGTTGATTTGTTCTTACAGTGTCTCCAAACATGAGTGTCACTTTGAGAATGTTAAGATGCTAAAACTCCATATTGTGCATTCAGCACGTTCATATAGTAAGAATGGCGGACATGGAGGTTTAGAGAATAATGTTTGTGACTTTGTGACATGTGAGCATAGGCTAATATCTTGGTTTGCTATTGTTTGGCTGTGTTGATAAATAGGAGTGACAGTCCGAAGGCCGAGGTGGGAATCAGTACTGTATCCAGCACTCCCGACAGAGACTCGTCAGACAAGAGCAATGACATTGGTAAGTCCTGAATGTATTAATGCCTGATTATAAATAGACTCCCAACTCAGTCACGCACACTGACAGATTCATGCACCTCCTAAATATCAGCCTACTCCATTACTAAACCCCTGTAGGCTCTGCATACAAAGCGCTACACTAGTAAAGGCAGATCTGGTGTATACTACTAACCAAAACACTGGCAGGACATTCCTACAATAGATGTATACAAGCGTGCCGCCATCAGCCGGGGATGAGCCTCTGACAAGTGGAGAGGGATCTGTATAGCAGGAGGATTAGCGGGGATTGTACATCCTTACAAATAATACATATATGATTGTAAGACTGCTTCTCACATTTCTTCTATGTCACTTTGGCATATGCTTGGTTGGGATTTTAAAACCCAAGCTGTGCTGGTATAAATAGTAGTCCGCACTTGTTCTCCAGGCATACGAGAATGATGACCTATCCGTGTGATAATAATCTTTATTTATATAGCGCCAACATATTCTGCAGCGCTTTACAATCCAAAAGTTCATATACAAGTCATAAGTAAAAGCGTTAAAGATAATGCAATAATTAAAGCAAGATAATGACGACCCTGCTCATAAGAGCTTACAATCTACAATGACGTGGGGAGACACAAAGTACAGGGGCTTATTTACAATGATGGTCCAGCCATCTTGAAGGAATGGGGATAGATAGAGGCTACAATGAGGTGGTCAGCAGCCGGTATGTGTGGTGCTTTTGGGTGCGGTGGAGATTGATAGAGAGTTATGTTCAGAGAAAGTGAGTGGGCTATATATATATATATATACATATATATATATGTATATATATATATATACAGTATATAAAAGGACTTCGATTAGGGAACGTGATAGGCCGCTGTAAACAGATGTGTTTTTAGGGAGCGCCTAAAACTGTATAAGTTGTGGATAGTCCTGATTTCTTGGGGTAGAGCAATCCATAGGATTAGTGCATCACGTGAGAAGCCTTGGAGCCGGGAGTGGGAGGTGCGGATTAGTGCTGAGGTTAGTCGAAAGTTGCTTGCCGAGCGTAACAAGCGGTTTGGTCAATAAACAGAAATGAGGGAGGAAATGTAGGGAGGCGTCACACTGTGGAGAGCTTTGTGGGTGAGAAAAAAGCAGTTTGAATTGGATCCTATAATGAATGGGCAGCCAGTGCAATGACTGGCAAAGAGCGGAGGTGTCTGAGTACCAGTTAGCCAGATGGATGACCCTGGCTGCTGCATTAAGGATGGACTGGAGAGAGGAAAGTCGAGTGAGGGGGAGGCCAATTAATAGAGCGTTGCAGTAGTCCAGGCAGGAGTGGATCAGGGCAACAGTGACGGTTTTTGTTGGTTCCATGGTGAGACAGGGGCGGATTCTAGAGATGTTCTTTAGGTGTAAGCAGCAAGAGCCAGTAAGAGATTGTATATGGGATGTGAAGGAAAGATTGGTGTCAAACATAACACCTAGACAGTGAGCCTGCTGCCAGGGCGTTAGTATGGTGCCGCCCACGGAGAGGGAGATGTCAGATTTAGGAGGTTAGTAGACGGCGGGAGCAGAAGAAGTTCAGTTTTGGAGAGGTTGAGTTTCAGATAGAAAGCGGACATGATATTGGAGACTGCGGACAGACAGTCAGTGGCGTTCTGTAGTACAGCAGGGGTAAGGTCAGGGGATGACATGTATAGTTGTGTGTCATCAGCATAAAGATGATACTGAAAGCCAAATCTGCTGATGGTCTGTCCAATTGGGGCCGTGTAGAGAGAGAAGAGAAGGGGGCTAAGGACTGAACCCTGAGGGACCCCAATAGTGAGAGGAAGAGGAGATGATGTGGAGCCAGCGAACAAAACACTGAATGAGCTTTCAGAAAGATAGGAAGATAATCAGGAGAAAGTTATGTCCTTTATGCCTATTAATTGAAGCATAGATAGATTATCAATATCAGATGGGTGAGGGTCCGACACCCAGAGTCCCCACCAACCAGAAGTTATTAGGTCATGCACAGCTCCATGCAATGTGTAGGAGTGGAGGAGTGGTTCTGCAGTCCTTGGCAGCAGCCACTACACATTGGGCAGAGCTGTGTAGTTCCTCTACTTTCATTGTTCACATGTGGTTGCCCCCAGAGCTCATATCTGCTATAACCGTGTAGGAATCCTTTTAATATATTGGACCTAACTGTATAAAAAGTATATTGCATAGTATATGTATGCAACTGTCTAGGTATACATATTAGTATATGTCTGTCTATACTTTCTGTGGGACCATTTGAATACTCCACAGCATAAGTAACAACACATCGGTCTCACTGGGCCAATGACAAAGAATTATCTTATTTGGTATTGATGAATGCTGCCAAGTCCTATATGGCCCTATGCAGATTGGAATAAATGGCTTCATAATGCTAGTCTGTATCTGTGCGTCATACCCATGGTTCTTGATGGTTAGTTGCCTGTTTTCCTTAAAGGGGTTTTTGCTTGTTTTAACAAGGTCTTTGCAATTTACCTCTTAATTTAGGAAATCTGTCACCAGGTTTTTGCCACCAAATTTGACAGCAACATGAAGAGATAGAGACCGATTCCAGCGATGTGACACTTTCTGGGCTAGTTTTGATAAAATCATAGTTTTTTTTCAGCAGGAGATTATCACTACTGTTAAACCTGCCATGTAGTCCTCCATATTCATGTACTGTGTATAGTCCCGCCCCACCTCTGATTGGCAGCTTTCTGCCTATGCACAGTATACACAGAAAGCTGTCAATCAGTGGTGTGGGCTGGGTTGTACAAAGCTCAGCAGTCAGGGAACTGGTAGATCTGCAGCTGATAAAACATGGAAATTATCAAAACTGCAGCAAGCAGCCCAGTAAGTCACAAATTACTAAAATCAGAGTCTCTTACCTTACATCATGCTGCTCTTAGATGGAGTAGCAAAAACTTGGTTAGAGATTCCTTTAAGAATCCTCTCCATTCTCAAGAATTTTTAATGCTATAGTTTATAACTTGTTCTGGTGCTTACAATTGACCAATTTCCTAGAAGTGCAGTCCTTTGTTTCACAGCTTGCAAGTGCAGCTCTGAAGCTGCCTGAATATCAGTATTTGGCCATCTTCTGTGCCCCTGCGCAGAGCTATATTCCCTTGCGGCATCGGAGAGCAGGCAGTGAAGACCAGCATGTGAACCATATCACCATATCGCTGGTCCAAAGTGTCAGTCATCAGGATCGCACCATCCCCAAAGTAAGCACTAAGTTGGGAGGCAGGGAGCAGGCCACTCTTAAAGAAAGTTCTTGAGAGAACCCCATTAAAGAATAATTAGACTTTTATTTTTTCCATCTTTTACCATAAATCTGTCTACAAGAAATAAGCCCTCATTCATCAAGACTGATGTTTTTAATGCGGTTTAGGGAGTGGATCGCGTTCAAGGCACGCCTCTTAATGAATGATGTGGCATGCGCCTCCATGGTCTCCTCACCATAAATCTTACTGCTGGAAGGGAATCCTTACTCCAGTCATAAACTTGATGAGCGGGGATTGCCCTGCTCGCCTGTGTCCCGCTCCTGGTTCTCCCACTCCCTTGGAGCTGGGCAAATATGGCGTGAAAGCACCAAAATTTGATACATTTTTGTACTCCTGTGTTTATACAGTTTTCATAACCGTTTTATTTCCACAGTATTATACTGCAAAACCAAAAAAATGTGCTGGAGCAAAAGTTGGTATATGTGCGATGTGTAGGAGCATGTTCACACTGTGGCAATTTCACAGACAAAACCCAAGAAAGAAAACAAAATGAGCATACACCCTGTACTAAGTAAATAGTAATAAGACATGTAAATGACATAATGGTGGAGCTACTCTGCATTGTAGTAATCATTGCGCTCTGATGACGTCTCACTTTTAAGCTCCTTTGCAACATTGTTAGGCCTCCCTCACATGCGAGTATAACCAGTGTTTTATAGGAAAGCTCTCGGACCTATGTTATACTGTGAGGTAGATTCGGATTGCACACACCCATTCAAGTCTGTGGGCATGTGTGAAGTGCAGTCTGGCATCCGTGGACTCAGACAATCTAGAAGATAGAGAAATTAAGTTCTCCATCTTCTCCACACCTGTGCTGCAATTCTTGCATGCGAGAGAATCGGATCACACTAAGATGACACTCGGATCAAACTCTGACCGAGTTTTTGCCGAGTGTCATATGCATAATCTGCCCAAATTGCTCACATGAGAGAATCATTGCTCATGTACCCCGGCCTAAAAAGTAATGAAAGAGAGCACCTTTTCTAGTAAGTAGTAAGGCCACAGTCACATCTGAATCCACTTGAATTTAAAGTTGACCTTTCATTGGATTTTTTTTTATTTAAACTGAAACTGAGGACCTTCTCCAATTTATTCTACTTCCCTGGTTATAGAACAGTTTTTCTTATATACAGTCATCGACAAAAGTTTTGAGAATGAGACAAATATTAATTTTTACAAAGTCTACTGCTTCACTTTTTCTAATGGCAATTTGCATATACTCCAGAATGTTATAAAGAGTGATCAGCTTAACAGCAATTACTTGCAAAGTCAATATTCGGCTAGAAAATGAACTTTATCCCCCAAAACACATTTCAACATCATTGCAGCCCTGCCTTAAAAGGACCAGCTAACCTCTTTTCAGTGATTGCTCCATTAACACAGGTGTGGGTGTTGATGAGGACATGGCTGGAGATCAATCTGTCATGATTAAGTAAGAATGACACCACTGGACACTTTAAAAGGAGGCTGGTGCTTGGCATCATTGTTTCTCTTCTGTTAACTATGGTTATCTCTAAAGAAACACGTGCAGTCATCATTGCAATGCACAAAAATGGCCTAACAGGGAAGAGTATCGCAGCTAGAAAGATTGCACCTCAGTCAACAATCTATCGCATCATCATCATGAACTTCAAGGAGAGAGGTTCCATTGTTGCCAAAAAGGCTCCAGGGCGCCCAAGAAAGACCAGCAAGCGCCAGGACCGTCTCTTAAAAGTGTTTCAGCTGCGGGATCGGGCTACCAGCAGTGCAGAGCTTGCTCAGGAATGGCAGCAGGCAGGTGTGAGTGCATCTGCACGCACTGTGAGGCGGAGACTCTTGGAGCAAGGCCTGGTCTCAAGGAGGGCAGCAAAGAAGCCACTTCTCTCCAGAAAAAACATCATGGACAGACTGATATTCTGCAAAAGGTACAGGCAGTGGACTGCTGAGGACTGGGGTAAAGTTACTTTCTCTGATGAATCCCCTTTTCGATTGTTTGGGACATCAGGAAAACGCCTCATTCGGAGAAGACAAGGTGAGCGCTACCACCAGTCTTGTCTCATGCCAACTGTTAAGCATCCTGAAACCATTCATGTGTGGGGTTGCTTCTCAGCCAAGGGAATCGGCTCTCTCACAGTCTTGCCTAAAAACACAGCCATGAATAAAGAATGGTACCAGAATGTCCTCCAACAGCAACTTCTCCCAACCCTCCAAGAGCAGTTTGGCGATCAACAATGCCTTTTCCAGCATGATGGAGCACCTTGCCATAAAGCAAAGGTGATAACTAAATGGCTCAGGGAACAAAACATAGAGATTTTGGGTCCATGGCCTGGAAACTTCCCAGATCTTAATCCCATTGAGAACTTGTGGTCAATCATCAAGAGACGGGTGGACAAACAAAAACCTAAAAATTCTGACAAAATGAAAGCATTGATTGTGCAAGAATGGACTGCTATCAGTCAGGATTTGGTCCAGAAGTTGATTGAGAGCATGCCAGGGAGAATTGCAGAGGTCCTGAAGAAGAAGGGTCAACACTGCAAATATTGACTTGCTGCATTAACTCATTCTAACTGTCAATATAAGCTTTTGTTACTCATATGTTTGCAATTATATTTCTGTCTGTGATAAAAACATCTGTCAAACACACATAAAAAGCAGAGGGCAGCAGATTATGTGGAAATATAATATTTGTGTCATTCTCAAAACTTTTGGCCATGACTGTACTGTACCCTTCTGCTACAAACTCTTGTCCCTAGGTAGTAATTGTGCCCTTTTTCCCTTCAACCAACTGGGCTTGTACCACAGAACTTCTCTGTGGGCGTCTGCTTCTTTTTCTCTGATGCTGGCCAATCAGAACACAGCTAGGCCCACAGAGCAGATCTATGGTAGACACCCAGTTGATCGAAGGGAATTTATTACCAGTAAGTTTCAGAACTTTGTAACTGAGGGTCAGAAAAGAAAAAGGAAAACTGTTCCATTATCAGTGGAGCAGCGCCAATAAGAGAAGGTACTTGGTTTAAATTTAAAGGGAATCTGTCACCCCAATTTTGCCATATCAAGTAAAGATATGGCTGAATAGTGCGTCCCATAACAAAGCTATCGGTAGGTATCATATGTTCTGATACCCCGTTTACATATCAAAATACCTTAGTAAACTTCGTTTTTTGCGCTGTCAATCACGGCGATCCGGACAGGAGGGCGGCGTTTACCCCCCCCGCTCCTCGGCATCACTTGCGTATCGCCGTCTGTGAATCCCACAGACGGCGTTCGGCTTCCCGCAATTGCGCATTTCAAATTAGGCCCCGCGCATGCGCAGTGTGCTTTGCCCAACAGTGGGCAAATCATAAAATCAGTACAGCGCATGCACAACTCTTTCCTTGCCCCAGAAATGACTGCTTGCCTTGGATGACTTCCCGGGGCAAGGAAAAAGTAGCGCATGCGCTGTACTGATTTTATGCTTTGCCGACTGTTGGGCAAAGCACACTGCGCATGCGCGGGGCTTAATTTGAAATGCGCAATTGCGGGAAGCCGAACGCCGTCTGTGAGATTCACAGACGGCGATACGCAAGTGATGCCGAGGAGCGGGGGGGGTGGGGGTGAGAGAGAGAAAACGCCGCCCCCCTGACCTGACCACCCTTATTGACAGCGCAAAAACCGAAGTTTACTAAGGTATTTTGATATGAAGACGGGGGTATCAGGATATATGATACCTACCGATAGCTTTGTTGTGGGACGCACTATTCAGCCATATCTTTACTTGATATGGCAAAATTGGGGTGACAGATTCCCTTTAAAAAATCTAGTGAAACATCCTCTTTAAGGGCATGTGCATGTTTGTAAATATAGTGGATTCCTTCTGTAAAAGGTTATTTAACCATTTGTATGGAAGCCATGGCAATGTCCACATGATTTCTTATAGTATCATCCAGGATTTGCATAGCTGTAATTTGGATAGCTGACTATAAACTGGTCCGGTATGAAGACATATTCTGAAATGTTAAAGGGATTGTCCAAGTTATATAAAAAATTGCCGAAAATAGTGCTGAAATAATGAAGCCATGTATACTCCACCTCCATTCCAATGCTGCTCCCACCCACCAGCCTATATACCACATGTGACATCTGCAGCCAATCATTGGCCTCGGCTTTATACAGCAAGAAAACACTAAGGCCAGTGATTGGCTGTAGACATGGCACATGAACTGTGACATCTGCAGCCAATCACTGGCCTCTGCTTTATAAAGCAAGATAACACTAAGGCCAGTGATTGGCTGTAGACATGACACATGATCTGTGACATCTGCAGCCAAAGTAAACAGCACACTGAGCATTGGGGATGCAGCGCTGGGTCCGGGACGGAGTGTGAGTTTATATGGTTTCATTATTTTAGGACTATTACTGCCAGTAACAACTTTCTACAGAATTCGGACAACCCCTTTAACCAACTTGTACCAATAATACAGAGCTTAACTTTCTGGCCACAGACTTTTCATGCAGTTGTAATCCCTTAATGGCCTTGTAATGCTGATATATGAGATGGTATTTCATATATAATATTTCCCGGAGTAGTGTATTTTAGGACTGTTCTTACATTTATTCTTTGAGGTGACATCATTTTTGAGCAAAAGCCAGATATTACTTTGTAAGTGGAACATTTCCTCATTTTAAATCATTTTGCTAAATCAAAGAAATGTCAATTTCATATCTGTATTCATGGAGTACAGCAGGGAAAATAAAAATGTGCCTCTTTCAGGTGTGGACAGTGCTGTCTCATCATGGGTAATTAGTATGTAATAGATTTCCAGGGCATTATATTGGAAAAATAACAATATGAAACTTTAATGCTGCATTGACATGGGAACCCCAATAAAACTATGGCACTTGGACAATCCTGTATAGAAAGCAATTGTTCTTACATTATTGTGTTCTTTGGATTCATATTTATTTCAGAATGGGCTTACAGGTATAGAAAATAACAAACTCAGCTACCACACCCTCCCCAGGTCCAGCGCCGCCTCTCTGCCTCTGACCTGTCTTTTTTTGACAGTCTACAGTGATGACATCACAACTACAGCTCGTATGCAGCCAATCATTGGGCTCAGCGGTAATGCCAATGGAGATGGCACCAGTCTGAGTCCAATGATTAGCTGCAGCAGTCTTGTTGACTTTAGTTGTGACATGACCACTGCAGCCTGTCAACAAAGACCAGGAAAGTAACAGAAAGGCAGCTGAGTCGCACACACCAGGGTTATGGGGTACTCGGCACCGAGCCCGTTGAAGTCTATGGGGAATGTCACAAGTAGCACAGCTCGGTCCGTTGCCCTGGGCGCTCATACAAAGGGGGATATTTACAGGGGATTTTAGGAATAGTTCGTGACGCCACCTGTGGTTTCTGATCAGATAGACCAGCGCTGCAGGGTTAATCTTCTGAGGGGATGTTATTAAGCAGCTAGATGTTAAGTCCCTCAC
Source organism: Oophaga sylvatica (assembly GCA_033576555.1). Taxonomy (NCBI): domain Eukaryota; kingdom Metazoa; phylum Chordata; class Amphibia; order Anura; family Dendrobatidae; genus Oophaga; species Oophaga sylvatica. The sequence continues at coordinate 550,682,562 of JARQOD010000002.1, read as the reverse complement.
AGGTGGGACTGTTCCCTCAAAGTCAATGGTGTTGCAGGGTGCAGATAAGAAGTCAGTCACACACAATTCAGTCTCTTTCCATACTTTTACTGATGTTGTTGGCAGGTATGTCCCGGGAAGCTGGTCAGGTTGGAGAATGCACATTCAGGTAATCGCTGAGCAGGTTTAAGGCCTCCTTTACCTTTGAAATATATGTGAGTCCTAACTTGCATGAAGTCAAGTTTAACTCGTGATACAGCAGCTACGCCCGGCTGACATTGTGATAGAGTCTTTTCTGTCTCTGATGCTCAGATGTTGGCAAGAACGAAGTCCTTCTAAGCTTGGCCTTGCTAAAAGTCCTTGTTCTCCCTGACTCCAGTTACGTATCAACACTTAGGGCTACCCTCTGCGACTTGAAGTCCAGCAGGGCCTCCGGATTTTCTATCACTAGCCATGAAGTACTAGCAATGCTTCAGACCCGGTGTCCGGTCAATTTAGTGAGGTGATCTGTCACCTAAGTCACTTGTCCTTCTTTCACCACTCGCCTGTCGCCCTGCTCTTACCCTTAACATAAGCACGGGTAGCAGTAGGTGTAGTTGTCAGCTTTCCTTCCAATGCTCGCTGACCTGCTCTCAGTTGACTCGATGTTATAACTGCTGTAGTCCCCTTCCTTCTTTCCTTTCTAAACTCTGTCCAGAGCAGCTCACAGGACGTTCCGTCAGACTGTTTACACGCTGTAGCTCCGAGAGTCACTTTCCACGTTCTTAGGGAACACAGGCAGCTTGTTCTGAGATAACGGCTTCAGAGGTAGCTCTGACTAGGCTAGAGTGATTTCCTCCACTCGTACTAGCCTCCACTTCGGCTCAAGATGAACTACCTGAGCTCTGTCAGGAATCAGTCTTCTCTCCTCTCCCTCCAGTTTGATCTAGCTCTGACAGGAACTTATCCTGACAGGAAACATACTGGCTTGAACCAGACTGAACTGGCTGTCTTGACTGACTACTGCTACGTCTCACTAACCTTATATATCCTAAGGTTCCCTCTAGTGGTAATGTTGGGAAGTGTGTGAGATGTGAATGAATATCAAGTTTTCACAATTACCTTCCTGTGCATTTTCCTGGAGACATGTGTACCAAGCGCAGCTGGGCCACACATCCCCCCCTGGTTAAACACAGCACTCCCGGGCTGTAATAGAAGAGAAAAACATTTTTGTTTTGCATATAACATAAACATTTTAACTCATCCCTTGCGGGAGGTAAGGACTTCTTTAACGTTACAATGTATACAATGGACATTAGAAAAATATCAAAATACTTTTCACATAAATATATATAAGACAAGATTCTTGTGGAGGACCCGCACCAAAAACCTCCCACGTGGGTCCTGGGTGGGCTGCAGGACTTCATTGCTGCAGACCTCACTCTAGGCCACACAATACGGGTTTTTCTTCAGAGGTAGTAAGGCTTTATGTAAAACCAAGATGGGGCACCGAAGTGCGAACTATTTACAATGAAAGTTTTTGGGCTGGCACAGTCCTCAGCCACGCAGTCCTTGCATAAACATTTCAAATTTAGAAAATCACATTAATGCTTCACATTAACTCCTTTTACCCAACTGGGGTATTCTATTTCAAGATTTATGCTCATTATGCAAACATTTATCACGTATAAGTAAAAGACAATAAAGTGCAATTTCTTCTTTAAACGTTTCTTCAACTTTATACAGGTGCAGTAAACCCTGTCTGGGTCCTACTGGTCTTCTTCTTTCTTGCAGATATTAAGGACGTCTTCCACTCCTGGGGCTGGAAGTACGCTGTGCGATCTGGAACGCATCACTAACAGATCATGTCCTGCTACCTGTGTCTGGGTAGCCACAGTCCTTGTTTCACTTTTGCGATTGCTTTTGCGACTTCCTGGAGGCCTAATAGGTGCCTCTTCTGAATATATATTTGGATCCATGGAGGTCGCACTTTCCTGCTGCGTTTTTGAATAAGGCGCAGATGCATACAGTGGCTCAGTTGAGGACGCACAATACTGATGCGATGCAGGGGAGGACTCAGTACACGATGCAGGTGCACGCAGTGGCTCAGCTGGAGATGCACTAACCTGTTGCGCTGACGGCTGGGTCTCCTCCGGCGTCCCTACAGGGGAACTGCATTCCGCTGCAGCCTCCTGGCCTGGTCCCTCCGACCATATCATCGGTGGAGTCGGGATCAGCTTTTTCGGGGCCGGCCTCCGGTTTCTCATCAGCCGCTGACTGTGGTGGCACAGGGAGCACAGGTAATGGCTTCGTTCCTGGGGGAGAGAGCATTGCGTCCCACAGCAGCCGCTGTTTCCGGGCACGCCAGCTTCTCTCCGTCTCGTCCATCTCTTCACGGCGCTGGATCATGTCCCTGAGCACCACATTCACCTCCTCTAATTCCAGCATGATTTGGTCGGTGTCCCGACCTGGGGACGGCTCAGGCACAGGCAGTAGCTCTTCAGGGGAACGGGGCCTGCGCGCCACCGCTCCTCCACACAGCGTCTCCTGTCCTTCCGCCATCTCTCTCCAGGCCAGACTGTGCTTTCCATCTGGAACAATCTGGTCTCCTCCGTGGGGGCGGGATTTGCGCTTCCTCTTTTTGGCATAGAGGATGAAGAGGAGGCGGACCTCCCTTGCAGTGGGGCAGGCTCTTGTATTGTAATAACATTTAGAGGGGGCGCCCATTGCTTTCACGCCACAAGGGGGGGTACGCCCACGAAGGCACGCCCTTTTTTCTTCACCAGCGCCTCAGGGCGCGAATATGGCGGCAAAATGGCGGAAAATGGCGCTAAAAATTACAAAAGCTGCACACAGTCTTTTTGCACAAAACAGTCCAAATAGGCACACAGGACTCACAAATTGTAAGCTTCGTATCCTGTTCGTGACGCCAAAGATGAGTCGCACACACCAGGGTTATGGGGTACTCGGCACCGAGCCCGTTGAAGTCTATGGGGAATGTCACAAGTAGCACAGCTCGGTCCGTTGCCCTGGGCGCTCATACAAAGGGGGATATTTACAGGGGATTTTAGGAATAGTTTGTGACGCCACCTGTGGTTTCTGATCAGATAGACCAGCGCTGCAGGGTTAATCTTCTGAGGGGATGTTATTAACCCCTTCACCCCCAAGGGTGGTTTGCACGTTAATGACCGGGCCAATTTTTACAATTCTGACCACTGTCTCTTTATGAGGTTATAACTCTGGAACGCTTCAACGGATCTTCGCGATTCTGAGATTGTTTTCTCGTGACATATTGTACTTCATGTTAGTGGTAAAGTTTCTTCGATATAACTTGCGTTTATTTTTGAAAAAACGCAAATATGGCGAAAATTTAAAAAATTTCGCAATTTTCAAACTTTGATTTTTTTTTCCCTTAAAACAGAGAAATATGTCACACAAAATAGTTAAGAAATAACATTTCCCACATGTCTACTTTACATAAGCACAATTTTGGAACCAAAATTTTTCTTTGTTAGGAAATTAGAAGGGTTAAAAGTTGACCAGTGATTTCTCATTTTTACAACAAAATTTACAAAGCCATTTTTTTAGGGACCACCTCACATTTGAAGTCACTTTGACGGGTCTATATGGCAGAAAATACCCAAAAGTGACACCATTATAAAAACTGCACCCCTCAAGGTACTCAAAACTACATTCAAGAAGTTTATTAACCCTTCAGGTGCTTCACAGGAGCTGAAGCAACGTGGATGGAAAAAATTAATATTTAACTTTTTAGCCACAAAAATGATCTTTTACAAACTTTTTTTTATTTTCACAAGGGTAAAAGGAGAAAATGGACAGATAAAGTTGTTGTGCAATTTCTCCTGAGTACGCCAATACCCCATATGTGGGGGAAAACCACTGTTTGGGCACACGGCAGAGCTCGTAAGGGAAGGAGCGCCGTTTGACTTTTTCAAACTAAAATTGGCTGGAATTGAGATTGGACGCCATGTCGTGTTTGGAGAGCCCCTGATACGCCTAAACAGTGGAAACCCCCCACAAGTGACACCATTTTGGAAACTAGACCCCTAAGGAACTTATCTAGATCTGTTGTGAGCACTTTGAACCCCAAAGTGTTTCACAAAAGTTTATAATGCCTGGGTGTGAAAAAAAAAAAAAAACAATTTTCCACAAAAATGATTTTTTTAGTCCCAAATTTTTGATTTTTCCCAAGGAAATTGGACCCCAAAACTTGTTGTCCAATTTGTCCTGAGTACGCTGATACCCCATATGTGGGGGGGGGAAACTGTTTGGGCGCACGGCAGGGCTTGGAGAAGAAGCAGTAACGTTTTGGAATGCAAACATTGATGGGGGTCATGTTCCGTTTGTAGTGCCCCAGATGAGCCTAAACAGTGGAAACCCCCCACAAGTGACCCCATTTTGGAAGCTAGACCCCTAAGGAACTTATCTAGATCTTTGGTGAGCACTTTGAACCCCCAAGTGCTTCACACAAGTTTATAATGCCCGGGCATGAAAATAAAAAATCCTATTTTTTTCCCACAAAAATTATCTCTTAGTCACTAATTTTTTATTTTCCCATAGGTAACAGGAGAAATTGGACCACAAAATTTGTTGTCCAATTTGTCCTGAGTACGCTGATACCCCATATGTGGGGGGGAACCACTGTTTGGGCGCATGGCAGAGCTCGGAATGGAAGGAGCACTATTTGACTTTTTCCAACCAAAATTGGCTGGAATTGAGATTGGACGCCATGTTGCATTTGGAGAGCCCTGATGTGCCTAAACAGTGGAAACCCCCCACAAGTGACCCCATTTGGGAAACTAGACCCCCTAAGGAACTTATCTAGATCTTTGGTGAGCAATTTGAACCCCCAAGTGCTTCACACAAGTTTATAACGTAGAGCCGTAAAATTAAAAAATTATATTTTTTCCACAAAATTGATCTTTTCACCCCAATTTTTATTTTCCCAAGGGAAACAAGACTCCAAAAGTTATTGTGCAATTTGTCCTGAGTGCGCTGATACCCCATATGTGGGGGTAAACCACTGTTTGGGTGCATGGCAGAGTTTGGAAGGGAAGGAGCGCCGTTTGACTTTTTCAACGCAGAATTGGCTGGATGCCATGTCGTGTTTGGAGAGCTCCTGATCTGCCTAAACAGTGGAAACCCCCCACAAATGACACCATTTTGGAAACTAGACCCCTCAAGGAACTTATCTAGATGTGTGGTGAGCACTTTGAACCCCAAAGTGCTTCACAGAAGTTTATAACGTACAGCCGTAAAATAAAAAAATTCTTTTTTTTTTTTACAAAAATGATTTTTTAGCCCCCAATATTTTATTTTCACAAGGGTAGCAGGAGAGATTGGACCCCAAAAGTTGTTGTCCAATTTGTCCTGAGTATGCTGATACCCAATATGTGGGAGTAAACTACTGTATGGGCGCACGTCGGGGCTCGGAAGGGAAGTAGTGACGTTTTGGATTGCAGACTTTGATGGAATGGTCTGGGGGAGTCATGTCGCATTTGGAGAGCCCTGATGCGCCTAAACAGTGGAAACCCCCCACAAGTGACCCCATTTTGGAAAATAGACCCCACAAGGAACTTATCTAGATGTGTGGTGAGCACTTTGAACCCCGAAGTGCTTCACAGAAGTTTATAACGTACAGCCGTAAAAATAAAAAATCCTTTTTTTTTTTACAAAAATGATTTTTTCGCCCCCAATATTTTATTTTCACAAGGGTAACAGGAGAAATTGGACCCCAAAAGTTGTTGTCCAATTTGTCCTGAGTACGCTGATACCCAATATGTGGGAGTAAACTACTGTATGGGCACACGTCGGGGCTCGGAAGGGAAGTAGTGACGTTTTGGATTGCAGACTTTGATGGAATGGTCTGGGGGCGTCATGTCGCATTTGGAGAACCCCTGATGCGCCTAAACAGTGGAAACCCCCCACAAGTGACCCCATTTTGAAAAATAGACCCCACAAGGAACTTATCTAGATGTGTGGTGAGCACTTTGAACCCTGAAGTGCTTCACAGAAGTTTATAACGTACAGCCGTAAAAATAAAAAATCCTTTTTTTTTTTACAAAAATGATTTTTTCGCCCCCAATATTTTATTTTCACAAGGGTAACAGGAGAAATTGGACCCCAAAAGTTGTTGTCCAAATTGTCCTGAGTACGCTGATACCCAATATGTGGGAGAAAACTACTGTATGGGCACACGTCGGGGCTCGGAAGGGAAGTAGTGACGTTTTGGATTGCAGACTTTGATGGAATGGTCTGGGGGCGTCATGTCGCATTTGGAGAGCCCCTGATGCGCCTAAACAGTGGAAACCCCCCACAACTGACCCCATTTTGGAAAATAGACCCCACAAGGAACTTATCTAGAAGTGTGGTGAGCGCTATGAAGCCCCAAGTACTTCACAGAAGTTTTATAACATACAGCCGTTAAAAACAAAAAAATCATTTTTTTTTTTACAAAAATGATTTTGTCGCCCCCCGTTTTTTATTTTCCCAAGGGTAACAGGAGAAATAGGCCAAATTGCACAATAACTCTTGGGGTCCAGAGTATGCTGATACCCCATATGTGGGGTAAACTACTGTTTGGGCGCATGGCAGAGCTCAGAAGTGAAGGAGCACCATTTGACTTTTTCAACGCAGAATTGGCTGGAATTGAGATCAGACGCCATGTCACATTTCGAGAGCTCCTGATGTGCCTAAACAGCAGAAACCCCCCAATTCTAACTCCAACCCTAACCCCAAACACCAATAACCCTAGTCCCAACCCTAACCACAAACCTAACCCTAACACACCCATAACCCTAATCCTAACGTTAGCGCCAACCCTAACCCTAATACTAACGTTAGCGCCAACCCTAACCCTAACTTTAGCCGCAACCCTAACCCTAACGGGAAAATGGAAATAAATACATTTTTTTAATTTTATTATTTTTCCCTAACTAAGGGGGTGATAAAGGGGGTTTGATTTACTATTTATAGCGGGTTTTTGTGATTGGCAGCTGTCACGCTAAAAGACGCTTTTTATTGCAAAAAATAGTTTTTTGCATCACCACATTTTGAGAGCTATAATTTTTGCATATTTTGGCCCACAGAGTCATGTGAGGTCTTATTTTTTGCGGGACGAGTTGACGTTTTTATTTGTACCATTTTTGAGCACGTGACATTTTTTGATCTCTTTTTATTTCGATTTTTGGGTGGTTAGAATGAACAAAAATCAGCAATTCATGAATTTCTTTTGGGGGAGGCGTTTATACCGTTCCGCGTGTGGTAAAATTGATAAAGCAGTTTTATTCTTCGGGCCAGTATGATTATGGCGATACCTCATTTATATCATTTTTTTAGGTTTTGGCGCTTTTATAGAATGAAAACAATTTTATAAAAAAATCATTATTTTTGCATCGCTTTATTCTGCGAGCTATAACTTTTTTATTTTTTCGCTCATGATGCTGTGTGACGGCTCGTTTTTTGCGGGACAAGATGACGTTTTCAGTGGTACCATGTTTATTTATATCGGTCTTTTTGATCGCGTGTTATTTCACTTTTTGTTCGGCGGTATGATGATAAAGCATTGATTTTTTGCTTCGTTTTTTTTTTTTAAGGGGTTCACTAAAGGGGTTAACTAGTGGGACAGTTTTATGGGGGAGTCGTTACGGACGCGGTGATACCAAATATGTGTACTTTTATTGTTTTGTTTTTTTTATTTACAGGAAAAAATGAATTTATTGGGGAATATTTTTTTTTTTTTTTATGATTTTTTTTTACACTTTTTATTTTTACTTTTTTTACTTTTTTACTTTGTCCCAGGGTGGGACATCACAGTATTTTATCAGATCGCTGGTGTGACAGTGTGCACAGCACTCTGTCACACCAGCGATCGCTCTGGCATCGCTGCAGGCTTCCCCAGCGCCTGCTCTCAGCAGGCACTGAGGAAGCCGCCTCCCTGCAGGACCCCGGCGCCATCTTGGATCCGGGGACCTGGAGGGAGGACGGACCCTCGGAACAGCGCGACACATCGCGCTGCTCTGAGGGTCTCAGGGGGGCGCGCAGGGAGCCCCCTGCCTGCGCGATCCTCCCCTGTGCCCCGGGTACACCGCGATCATGTTTGATCGCGGTGTGCCAAGGGTTAATGTGCCGGGAGCGGTCCGTGACCGCTCCTGACACACAGTCACGGGTGTCAGCTGTGATAATCAGCTGACACCCGGCGGCGATCAGCTGCGCTCCCCCCGGGAGCGCAGCTGATCGCCCATGACGTACTATTCCGTCCATGGGAATTAGGTCCAGGGTCACATGGACGGAATAGTACGTCTGATGGCAGAGAGGGGTTAAGCAGCTAGATGTTAAGTCCCCCACAGGTGGGACTGTTCCCTCAAGGTCAATGGTGTTGCAGGGTGCAGATAAGAAGTCAGTCACACACAATTCAGTCTCTTTCCATACCTTTACTGATGTTGTTGGCAGGTATGTCCCGGGAAGCTGGTCAGGTTGGAGAATGCACATTCAGGTAATCGCTGAGCAGGTTTAAGGCCTCCTTTACCTTTGAAATATATGTGAGTCCTAACTTGCATGAAGTCAAGTTTAACTCGTGATACAGCAGCTACGCCCGGCTGACATTGTGATAGAGTCTTTTCTGTCTCTGATGCTCAGATGTTGGCAAGAACGAAGTCCTTCTAAGCTTGGCCTTGCTAAAAGTCCTTGTTCTCCCTGACTCCAGTTACGTATCAACACTTAGGGCTACCCTCTGCGACTTGAAGTCCAGCAGGGCCTCCGGATTTTCTATCACTAGCCATGAAGTACTAGCAATGCTTCGGACCCGGTGTCCGGTCAATTTAGTGAGGTGATCTGTCACCTAAGTCACTTGTCCTTCTTTCACCACTCGCCTGTCGCCCTGCTCTTACCCTTAACATAAGCACGGGTAGCAGTAGGTGTAGTTGTCAGCTTTCCTTCCAATGCTCGCTGACCTGATCTCAGTTGACTCGATGTTATAACTGTTGTAGTCCTCTTCCTTCTTTCCTTTCTAAACTCTGTCCAGAGCAGCTCACAGGACGTTCCGTCAGACTGTATACACGCTGTAGCTCCGAGAGTCACTTTCCACGTTCTTAGGGAACACAGGCAGCTTGTTCTGAGATAACGGCTTCAGAGGTAGCTCTGACTAGGCTAGAGTGATTTCCTCCACTCGTA
>JARQOD010000002.1:550517674-550673312 GCA_033576555.1 Oophaga sylvatica | reverse complement strand
TAGGGTTTTTTTTTTTCCCCCCCTTTTTTTTTACGTTTTTTAAACTGGGATTTTGTGGAAATATCTGTGAGTTTAATTCCCCCTTTCTTGTCCATTCTGTTACCTTCTGAGATATACCTGTAGGGGTTTGGGATCTCTGACTGTACTGGAAACGTACAAAAGGGCAAAGTACTTTTAAATAAAAATTTTAAAAAACCCTTTTGCTTTTCACTGTACCTTTACAAATTTGGGGCCCTAAGACAGGAAAGTAGGTGTTTAAAGAAAATTTTGTGCCTTTTTTTAATTTTTAATTCTTGCAGAAACACAATATTTAACAATTTGGGCCCTAACTAAAAGGGTGATAAAGCCCGGCCAAAAGGAAGCTTTGGGGTCAAAAACCGCCCTTCTCCGGAAAACACCTAAGACAGGGGGCAAATAGGCTATTAAATAAATAAAAAATCAATAAAAAAAATTTAAAAATAAACTTTTTCTTTGGGAAGAGGGTTTTTCCTTTTTTTATTTTAAAGATGAAAATTTAAAAAATACAAAAAAAATTATTTCATTCATAATGGGGGAGGAATTATAATTTTTTGCTAAAAATGAAAAAAAAAACGAAAAGGGCGGGAGAAAATTTAAAGGTGACCACATCAAATTGAATATTCTAGATTCAGAATAATGGAATTCTGTTTTAAGAAACGGACAAAAATTTTCCCAAAAAAAAATAAAATGTTAAAAGGGGGATCGTAATTAGGGTTCTGGTTTTAGTTTCCTTGCTCCCAAATTAATGAAGCTATGACAAAGACAAAAGGGGGGTTTTCCCTTTTTTAAAAAACACTGAAAAATTTCTGATTCCACTCAAGGGGTGTTTTTTGGTACTGCGTGACTTGTTTGAAGTCACTAGATAAAAGTACAACAGAGCCCTCTAGTGGTACAAATTGTAAAAGACACGTTATAACAATGACTATTTTTAATTGTATGATGCGTAAATGTTTAAATCAAAAAATGCAATATAAATATATACTGTATTGATATCTAACATGATATAGAAAAATGTGGAACGAAGCCCAAAAACTAGCGTTAATAATCACATTTGTAGACAAACTGGTAAAGATTCTACTCAAAATAGCATCTTATGTCGGAGGCGACAATTATGTGGATTATCAGTGTTGCCATGAGGTCGGTTGGTGCACTTCTGTTATAACACTTGCCTCTTTACGTTGCAAGAATGAAGAAGATGCTGAATATGTCTATCATCTTCAATTGAACACAAATGGGAAAGTATAAAACGATAAATCTAATGTGACATGTCTCTCCCATATTTATATGTGACGTTGCCCTTTCTCAAGCTGCACCCCACATGGGGTCTAAGAATCAGGACAAACACCTAGAAATCTGGGTGCTGGAGTGTTTTATTTGTATATATACAATAAAATGTCTTTAATTCAGCTTTGAAGGAACCTGAGAAACGAACTAATACACTGGATTATTGGACTGTCATGTATATGTTGTGGATGAAACCTACCTAGAGAATGTCTAGGAAGAAAGTCCAATGTGGTCAAATGCCAGATAATCAGAACTTCTGAACTATCGGATGCCTAATTAAAGGGATTTTGCTGTATGTATATATTTAATAGTTTGGTGTAAAGTTAATGTGCAACCAAGTGATCTCAGTTAGAGCGGTGCATGGGGTTATAAGGAATTGGTGACATTTATATAGATGTAACCCATTTTGTATATCACGGTGAAGCGACGCACTGGTTTTGCCGTAACCCTCTGTTTCCATAACTGGCAAACACCACAAGTCAGTGCGGACGACCTTAAGAGGTGGAAGATTACATTACTGCTCAGTTACGCTAGTTTGTCATAGCATGGAGCGAATGTCCCCATCATTACCACATGTTGTACTTGCAGGAACTTCATTGTGTTACCAGTGTATGTTCCTTATGATTTGCCACTTCACTGTAATTTATAGTCATCACCCAAAACTAAGTGTGAATTATGTTTTACATTTTTTGCTCCCCTTCTCGTATTTTGAGCAAATAAAAATTCAATCTCTTGGTTCGTACAATAGATTTTCCTGCATATTTAGTGATGTTGTTTTTAACTTGGATTTTTATAATATCTCTGGTATTTATGTATTGTCACTTGCCGCTCTGTTGTAAGCTTCATAATGAAACAGAATGTTTTTTTCATATTGATGTCATTGTGTGATTTATTTCTTCCATATGTCGTGATGGGTCCAAATAGAGTTATCCAATCTTTTCAGAAAGTGGCGAACAAGTGGATCTGGGGAAGGTTACCAATGCGATAGATAGATAGATAGATAGATAGATAGACAGATAGATAAATAGAGAAAAAATGAGGAGTGTATATAAAGGTTCCAGCACACAGACTGCAACCCAACATGCTATGGCACATAAGTAAGCAAAAAATAGGGCAGTACTTAATAGAAAATTACATAAAAAATGCTCAAAAGCAAGTGGATTTTCAGCATAACTAAACAAGCCTCATCAGGTGTTAGAACGCTAATAATTTGAACAGTTTGTATTGTGGCGTTTGCTCCACTTCAAAGTTATTACATATATTGGGAATAAACCTTTTACCCCTTCTCGTCTAAGCTAGTTTTCACCTTCCTGACCAGGAATGAAAACAAACACCCAAGTGCATGAGAGACAGGGGAAAGAAAGATGGATTTTGGTAAGAACTTACCTGTAAAATCCTTTTCAGCGAAGGAAGGAAAGGAGACACACTAGTAATGACTAGTGGGTAGGCGGAGCCCAGATAGGATTGACACCTCAGATTAAAAAGAGTGTTGACCGGCCCCTCCAGCTCGGGCTCCTCCTGCTTCTTCAGTCGTACAAAAGCTTAGGGAAGAGCAAATATCACCAGCGGAGCAACATAACCCCTTCTGAAGGACTTCAGAGAAAAAGCAAGAATACAGGTTATGCATGCATGTAGGCAAAAAACCACACAGTTCCAGGTACTACTCACTGGACCTGACCACCGCGATGAGCTGGCAATGCTGGAAAGGAGCCGTAGCGCGTCAACCTCAGTCCAGATAATCGCTATCAGAAGAGGGTCACGCCGCATCTGAAAACACATCAACACACTTCTGCCATGGGCGGGTGCTGTGTCTCCTTTCCTTCCTTCGCTGAAAAGGATTTTACAGGTAAGTTCTTACCAAAATCCGTCTTTCAGCAGCAGAATGGAAGGAAAGGAGACACACTAGTAATGACTAGTGGGACGTCCCAAAGCAGTCCAAAAATTAAGGGTGGGAATATAACCAAGAAAAAACAGGCAGAATCCCAACAACCTTGGTAAATGCGCAACAGGCGCCAAATACAAGTTAACTAGAACTTTACACTACAGCCGCCTGTAGGACCCTGCGTCCTAAGGCCGCATCAGCGGAAGCACTGACGTCCACCTTATAAAACTTTGTAAACGTGTGGACGGAGCGCCAAGTCGCCGCTCGGCAGAGCTGAGCTGCCGAAGCCCCTTGATGAAAGGCCCACGATGAGGCCACAGCCCTCGTGGAATGAGCACGAATCTTAATCGGGCAAGGTTCGCCTTTAAGTCGGTAAGCCTCCAAAATGGCTGACCGAATCCAACGAGCTATAGAGTCCTTGGAAGCTCGTTGACCACGTCGACGACCTGCTGGAATCACAAACAAGGAGTCTGACTTCCTAAAACCTTGAGTAACAGACAAATAGAACTTCAAGGCCCGCACTAAATCCAATGTGTGCAAAACCCGTTCCTTTGCATTCCTCGGGCCCGGGCAAAGTGAAGGCAAAACAATATCCTGGTTAACATGGAATTGCGACACTACCTTAGGTAGAAAGTCGCCCCGTGTGCGAAGCACTACTCGATCCGGGTAAAATTCCAGGAAAGGAGGCGAGCAAGAAAGAGCCGCCAACTCAGAAACCCTTCTCAAAGAAGTGACTGCGACTAGGAAGGCAACCTTCCAAGAAAGCAAAGAAAGGTTAGCAGAATCCATTGGCTCAAAAGGCCCATGCTGAAGAGCCTCCAGGACAAGGTTGAGCCGCCAAGGAGACACAGGTGCCTTCCGCGGCGGAAACTGATGGGTTACCCCGTGAAAAAAGGAGCGCACGTCCCTACGCGAGGCGATAACTTTCCGGAACAACAGCGACAGGGCAGAAACCTGACCCCTCAGGGTGCTAACTGCCAAACCCTTGTCCAGCCCGTACTGTAGAAAAGCCAACAGATTGGGAATGGAAAAAATCCTTGCGTTCCTTGAAGAACCCAAACACCACGAGAAGAAGGCTTCCCAGGTCTTGTGGTAAATTCTAGTAGTAGCCGTACCTCTGGCAGCTCGCAGAGTGGCAATGACTTCGGCTGAAAAACCTCTACGGTCAGTATTTCGGTCTCAAGAGCCACGCCGTCAAACGCAGAGACCTCAGGTCCGGATGACGGACAGGACCCTGGGTTAACAGGTCCGGGCGAAGAGGAAGTGGAAATGGCGGTGCTGCCAAAAGCGACACCAGTGTCGAGAACCACGTCCTCCTTGGCCAATCTGGGGCTATCAACATAGCCGGGATTCTCTCCAGTCTGATCCGACGCAGCACCAGAGGAAGTAAAGATATCGGTGGAAACACATAGATTAGCTCGAATCGGTCCCACGGGGCCACCAGAGCATCCAACGCCACAGCCTTCGGGTCCTTGTACCTGGACATGAAGGTCGGCAACTTGGCATTGGACCTGGATGCCATCAAATCCACTTGGGGAACTCCCCAAAGGGAGCACAGCAGTGCAAAGATCTCCGGATGAAGACTCCATTCTCCGGGATCCATCTTCTCTCGACTGAGGAAGTCCGCCGTGGTATTCTGAACTCCTGGAATGTGAATCGCAGAGATGGCTGGTACTCTGTCCTCGGCCCAATTCAGGATCCGAGACACTTCCACCATGAGCCTGGAACTCCTCGTCCCGCCTTGGTGGTTGATATACGCGACCGCCGTTGCGTTGTCTGTCTGCACTCGGACTGGTAGACCGCTCAAAGGGACCGTCCAGTGTTGGAGGCAAAGGAAAATTGCCCTCAATTCCAAGATGTTGATCGGTAGAACAGACTCTTCCGATGACCATACTCCCTGAACCCAGAGATCGTTCCAGACACCCCCCCAGCCCGTCAGGCTGGCATCGGTGGTTATGACCGACCACCTCGGAGGAAGTAAAGACTTCCCCAGTGATAACGTTCCTGGACGTGACCACCAACTTAGGGACTCTCGCACCCTGCGAGAGATGAGGATACTGCGATCCAGTGCAATCTGCGATCGATCCCAATGACTCAGAATGAGCCTTTGGAGGGCTCTGGAATGAAACTGGGCAAACGGAAGTGCTTCCATGGAAGCCACCATCAGACCTAAAAGGCGCATACACTTCCGAAGGGACATTGCTGTCGAAGACTTCATATCGAAGGAGACATGCCCGCTTGTCTGGAGGTAAGGACACCACTGCCCGTACCGTGTCGAAATGCATCCCCAAAAACAGGATTGACTGCGACGGTTCCAGAGACGACTTCTCCCAATTGACCAGCCACCCGAAGTCCTCCAGGAGCTGAAGGGATAGATTGCGAGCCGTCACCGCCTCCTCCTTTGAGGACGCCACAATCAAAAGGTCGTCCAGATAGGGAATAATCGTGACTCCCTGTCTTCGAAGAATTGCCATGAGAGGCGCTAGAATTTTTGTAAAAACTCTGGGCGCTGAAGCCAAGCCGAATGGCAGAGCCACAAATTGGTAATGGTCCTGACCTATGGCAAAACGAAGGAAGCGCTGGTGAGCCCTTCCGACGGGAACATGCAAATAAGCGTCGCGAATGTCGATTGACACCAGAAAGTCGTTCTGCGACAGGGTTGCCACAACGGAGCGAAGTGACTCCATGCGGAATTTTTGGGTGTGGACATGCTGATTCAATCTTTTGAGATCCAGAATAGGACGAAATTTGTCCTCTTTTTTGGGGACCACAAAGAGATTTGAATAAAAACCTTTTCCCCGGTCCTCTGTCGGAACCGGTATTACTACACCCTTCTGCAGAAGGAATTCCACCTCTCGCAGCAGAGCGGCAAATAGCTCGGGCTCTGATGGAATGCGAGACTGGCAAAAACTGTCCGGGGGTCGAGAAGAAAACTCTATGAAATAGCCTGCCGACACAACTCGCGTTACCCAGGAATCCGGAACGCGGGAAATCCAATTCGCCTTGAATTGGAGCAGGCAACCCCCCACTCGAGAGCCCTCGAGTGAGGACCTGGCGTCAGTCTGCCTTGGCGGGCTTCTTGTCAGTTTCCCGCTTGTCTTGACGGAAACTTTGTTTCCAAGGGGTGCGGGATTTCTGAGAAGACTTCTTTCCCGAAAAAGAGGGACGACCCGATCCCCAAGAAGACTGACCGGATCGTCCCCTAGACCGAAAGTACCGCCGACCATTACCGGCACTAGGTCTGCCAGACGTAGAAGCCATAGCCCTTCGCTGTGGTAAAGCCGCTTCTTTAGCCTTTGCCTTGGCAATCAGCTCTGTGAGATCAGATCCAAATAGCTGACCACCCTTGTAGGCTAAAGACAGTAAACCCTGCTTGGAAACCGCGTCCCCGGTCCACTGTCTAAGCCACAGTGCTCTTCTGACTGTGACCGCTGAGGATTGCATCCTGGATAATAATGACGCAGTATCCAGACCTGCATCACAGCTATATCGGGCTGCAGTCTCCAATAAATCGAGAAGTCCATCTATCTCGGATAATGGAGATCTATTTTGCAACGCCTTCCGTAAACGGACCAACCAGCACAGGGAAGCCTTAGAAGCACACATGGATCCTAGTACTGCTCTGAATCCATGACCTGCAGCTTCATAGATGGATTTCGCCGCCATCTCCGTTTTTCTGTCCAGCGGCTCTTGCAGACTCGCTTTCCCTTTAACCGGAAGCAATGAGGATTTACTAAGCTGGGATAAAGGAACATCCACTTCAGGAGAAGGAATCCAATTATCCATCAATTCCGTTGAACACGGACATAATGCTTCAAAGAACTGTGTCCCTTGAAAACGTTTATCTGGACACAGACGTTCCTTCTCCACTACCGTATTAAGCTCTTCCAGAGCCGGTAATGTTGACCGCGACTTATGGTACTCCTGGTACATGCGGCCCGACTTACCAGGCCGTGTAGTTACCTCCTCCGGTAACTGTAACGCCTCCCTCATAGCTTCAATTAAAGCCTCTGTTCGGCTCACAAGAGAGAAAGAATGTCCCTGCCGATCCTCCTTATCCGAATCGGATAACTCCCCTTCTGAGTTTGAAGGAGAACCCTGTCCGCATTCCATATCAGATACCTCTGATTCGCTACGCGGAAAAGATGGCACCGGCCTGCGCCGCTTCCTGTCATGAGAGGATCTAGCTGACACCCACTGACCTAAAAGGTCAGACAAGCCATTAATTGACTGAGCGATGGCATCTAATTTGGTATCGCTGTAAATCGCAGCGCTTGATGCCGTCGAAGTCTGCGTATCAGACACTTGCGACTGATCCTGTAGCGGATCTGGCGGATGGTCCGCACCTTCCGGACCCTGAACCGACATGTCAGCAGTAAATGGCAGGTCAAAACCCTGTTAGTAACTGGAAACAGTGTGGTTACTAAGCAGACTGAGCAAGTACGCTGAAGGGTTAAAGCTCTTAAAGAAGAGAGTTACCCCAGCTATCTCTCAGTATATAAATAACCTCCTGCGTTCTGATCCCTACCGGGTAGAACCTGCGGCGGTTATTGCTGAAAGGGTTAACCCTTCATAGGGGTTAATGCCGCCAACTCCCCACAACTCCCTATATAAAATAAAAGGAGTGTGCGAGTCCCAGGTCTCTATAAGAGAACGCAGCTGCAGATAAACGCTATCTGTCACTTGGAACACAGATAGGTTCTGCGCTGTGGGGTGATGATATTCACTCACCCAGCTGGCCTCGGTGAAAGTATACCTTAAACAGGAGGAGCGGAGCATGAGGAGCCCGGAGCCTTTGTAATGGCCGCCGCGCTGAGAGAAGCCGGAAGAGAAGGACAGTGAAGCTGCAGTCTCCTCAGAGCGATTCCTGTCACAAAAAGAGCGGGAAGCGTGAAGCCACGCCCCCCTCTGGCTTCAAAAAAGAGCGCGAACTCCTCGCTCTCTGCTCTCCTCTGTCCTGCAGGTATCTGCCTGCGGACATAAAATACAGTCACCAAACATGTCATCTAATACATGTACCAGCGGCTGCCGCAGCAGCCGCTGAGAGCACACACATTCACATAAAAATGCGGTACTCACCAGCCGAGCGCCACAGGGACCCCCAGGGGTTTGTGGCGCTGTGCCCATCGCTTCCCCCCCCGGGCGGGGAACGCAGTGACCCCCGATGTGCGGTTTGCGTCCCCGCCAGGGAAGCAATCATCCCCCAGGGCCGGCGTGAAACTGCAGGGACCACCATACAGGGTATTACAGATCGCCAAGGGAGAGGTGGGGGTCCAGCAGCGCTGAGACCCCTGAGACCTCTAGACCACTTCTGGTGATCCAAGTCTCTTGTCCGATAAAAATAATAAAGTTTTCTGAGGAGCTGCTTCCAGCAGCGACCATCCTCTGAGGCCTCAAATTTTAGACTGAAGAAGCAGGAGTAGGAGGAGCCCGAGCTGGAGGGGCCGGTCAACACTCTTTTTAATCTGAGGTGTCAATCCTATCTGGGCTCCGCCTACCCACTAGTCATTACTAGTGTGTCTCCTTTCCTTCCATTCTGCTGCTGAAAACACCAACAAGGCAAGATAAGGATACAATGTTGAAGTTTTATTGAAAAAATCTATTGCAAACATAAAAACATAGCACAAACATAAAAGTATATAGATAAAAAGGAAGCATGAATACCACCTAATAATGCCCAATACCCAGGCTTTCAATGCATATAATCAGGTAAGTATATAAAAAATAAAAAATATATAAAATGTAAGATATCGGTTATCCAATGGCTTAGTGTAACCAATATACAGATAATACCCACACAAAAATAGTGCAAACTAAAACAAAAAACTAAAATTATGTAGAAAATAATGAATAAACACAAATGTAATCAAATACCCTGTATAATACATCTATTTATATGTGTTAACAGTGCAAGGTCACAAAACATAAGTGTTAGGGAAAAAATAAACTATTTTTTGCTTTAAATTGTGCACTGTTAAATACTATAAAGTGCAACAGTGGGGGCGCGTTCTAGGAGGCATTGACACCACCTAAAGGGGCGCGTTCTAGGAGGCATTGACACCACCTAGGGGCGCGTTCTAGGAGGCATTGACACCATCTAAAGGGGCGCGTTCTAGGAGGCATTGATACCACCTTTTCTTTCCCTTCCTCCCCCCCCGCTTTTTTGAGGTAATGATCATTTATTGTTATCCATATGGCTACAATGGGTAAATACAGGTATTCCCTTTGATATCTACCATACCCTTTTGGAGTGGGTGTCTGATTTTGCACTATTAGTGTGCACATTGGTTTCACTTCATTATTATTTGTTCAGTGCCTGATTTTGCATTATTATTGTGCATATCGGTGCTGTTTTTTTCACTTCATTATTTTTTCTTTTTTATATGGCACTGTTGCACTTTATAGTATTTAACAGTGCACAATTTAAAGCAAAAAATAGTTTATTATTTTTTTCCCTAAAGGGTATGCCACACTAAACAATATCGCTAACGGGATCGCTAAAAAACGTCACTATTTAGCGATCCTGTTAGCGATGTTGTTCAGTGCGGCAGCTGCCAGCGACGAGCTTCCTGCTGTGATCTCGCTCGTCGCTGGAATCGTTCCGGACCCTATTTTCTCGTCGGCGCACCCGCTGGGTAAGTATCTAATCGCTGTGTGGCACCTTTTCTTAGCGATTTAGCGGTACTTTTGTACCGCTAAAGTCGTTAAGAAGATCGCTAACGGCGATAGCGTCGTTAACTATATCGCTAAATGTGGCCGCATTTAGCGATATAGAAACAATCCCGCTAGCGATCGCATTAGTATGCGTCGTTATCGTGATCGCTAGCGGGATTGTTTAGTGTGGCAGTACCTTAACACTTATGTTTTGTGTCCTTGCACTGTTAACACATATAAATAGGTGTATTATACAGGGTATTTGATTACATTTGTGTTTATTCATTATTTTCTACATAATTTTAGTTTTTTGTTTTAGTTTGCACTATTTTTGTGTGGGTATTATCTGTATATTGGTTACACTAAGCCATTGGATAACCGATATCTTACATTTTATATATTTTTTTTTTTTTATATACTTACCTGATTATATGCATTGAAAGCCTGGGTACTGGGCATTATTAGGTGGTGTTCATGCTTCCTTTTTATCTATATACTTTTATGTTTGTGCTATGTTTTTATGTTTGCAATAGATTTTTTCAATAAAACTTCAACATTGTATCCTTATCTTGCCTTGTTGGTGTTTTCTTTCCCCCTGTCTCTCATGCACTTGGGTGTTTGTTTTCATTTCTGGGTTGGTTTTGCCATCCGTATTCTGAAGTGAGATTTCAGTTAGACGAGTAAAACACATTTATTTTATTTGGTTATTCCATTTACTTTATTTATATATATTTTTTTACACTGTACTGTATTTCATTTCTGTTGAGTTTACCTTCCTGACCAGGCCAAATTTTTTTAAATTAACGTGCCATTTTACGTAATATTTTTTTTCTGGACTCATTGTACTTTATGATCATTGTAAATTTAGGTAAACATGATTGGCATTTATATGAAAAAAATCATTAATTTGATGAAAAATTCTCAATTTTTCAACTTTGAATTTTGATGCTCTGTTGTGCCATACCGCACAAAAAATGTAACAAATAACATTGATCATACGTCTGTTTTAACCCCTTACTGCCATCGCACGTACTATCCCGTCCATGGTACCTGGGCCCGTATGACCATGGACGGGATAGTACGTCTCGTGCGATCGGACGCGCTCCCGGGGGGAGCGCAGCCGATCGCGGCCGGGTGTCAGCTGATTATCACAGCTGACACCCATGACTGTGTGTCAGGAGCGGTCACGGACCGCTCCCGGCACATTAACCCCTTGCACACCGCGATCAAACATGATCGCGGTGTACTGGGGCACAGGGGAGGATCGCGCAGGGTGGGGGCTCCCTGCGCGCCCCCCTGAGACCCTCAGAGCAGCGCGATGTGATCGCGCTGTTCTGAGGGCTCCCTCCCAGGACCCGGATCCAAGATGGCGCCGGGGTCCTGGAGGGAGGCGGCTTCCTCAGTGCCTGCTGAGAGCAGGCACTGAGAAGCCTGCTGCACTGCCTGAGCGATCGCTGGTGTGACAGTGTGCTGTGCACACTGTCACACCAGCGATCTGACAAAATACAGTGATGTCCCACCCTGGGACAAAGTAAAAAAGTTAAAAAAATAAAAATAAACATGTTTTAAAAAAAAATCCAAAATAAATTAAAAAAAAAAAAAATTTTCCCCAATAAATTCACTTCTTCCTGTAAATAAAAAAAACAAAGCAATAAAAGTACACATATTTGGTATCGCCGCGTCTGTAACGACCCCCCCTATAAAATTGTCCCACTAGTTAACCCCTTTAGTGAACCCCTTAAAAAAAAAAAAAAAAAAACGAAGCAAAAAATCAATGCTTTATCATCATACTGCCGAACAAAAAGTGGAATAACACGCGATCAAAAAGACCGATATAAAAAAACATGGTACCGCTGAAAACATCATCTTGTCCCGCAAAAAACGAGCCATCATACAGCATCATCAGCGAAAAAATAAAAAAGTTATAGCTCGCAGAATAAAGCGATGCAAAAATAATTATTTTTTATATAAAATTGTTTTTATTCTATAAAAGCACCAAAACATGAAAAAATGATATAAATGAGGTATCGCCATAATCGTACTGACCCGAAGAATAAAACTGCTTTATCAATTTTACCACACGCGGAACGGTATAAACGCCTCCCCAAAAGAAATTCATGAATTGCTGATTTTTGTTCATTATAACCTCCCAAAAATCGAAATAAAAAGCGTTCAAAAAACGTCACGTGCTCAAAAATGGTACCAATAAAAACGTCAACTCGTCCCGCAAAAAATAAGACCTCACATGACTCTGTGGGCCAAAATATGCAAAAATTATAGCTCTCAAAATGTGATGATGCAAAAACTATTTTTGCAATAAAAAGCGTCTTTTAGCGTGACAGCTGCCAATCATAAAAACCCGCTATAAATAGTAAATCAAACCCCCCTTTATCACCCCCTTAGTAAGGGAAAAATAATAAAATTAAAAAAAAGTATTTATTTCCATTTTCCCATTAGGGTTAGGGTTAGGGTTGCGGCTAAAGTTAGGGTTAGGGTTGGCGCTAAAGTTAGGATTAGGGTTAGGGTTGGGATTAGGGGTGTGTTAGGGTTAGGTTTGTGGTTAGGGTTGGGACTAGAGTTAGGGGTGTGTTGGGGTTAGGGTTGGAGTTAGAATTGGGGGGTTTCCGCTGTTTAGGCACATCAGGGGCTCTCCAAATGTGACATGGCGTCTGATCTCAATTCCAGCCAATTCTGCGTTGAAAAAGTCAAACGGTGCTCCTTCACTTCTCAGCTCTGCCATGCGTCCAAACAGTAGTTTATCCCCACATATGGGGTATCAGCGTACTCTGGACCCCAAGAGTTATTGTGCAATTTGTCCTATTTCTTCTGTTACCCTTGGGAAAATAAAAAACTGGGGGCGAAAATAAATTTTTTTGTTTTTACGGCTGTACATTATAAACTTCTGTGAAGCACTTGGGGCTTCATAGCGCTCACCACACATCTAGATAAGTTCCTTGTGGGGTCTATTTTCCAAAATGGGGTCACTTGTTGGGGATTTCCACTGTTTAGGCGCATCAGGGGCTCTCCAAATGCGATATGACGCCCCCAGACCATTCCATCAAAGTCTGCAATCCAAAACGTCACTACTTCCCTTCCGAGCCCCAACGTGTACCCATACAGTAGTTTTTCTCCCACATATTGGATATCAGCGTACTCAGGACAAATTGGACAACAACTTTTGGGGTCCAATTTCTCCTGTTACCCTTGTAAAAATAAAATATTGGGGCAAAAAAATCATTTTTGCAAAAAAAAAAAAAAGATTTTTTATTTTTACGGCTGTGCGTTATAAACTTCTGTGAAGCACTTCGGGGATCAAAGTGCTCACCACACATCTAGACAAGTTCCTTGTGGGGTCTATTTTCCAAAATGGGGTCACTTGTGGGGGATTTCCACTGTTTAGGCGCATCAGGGGCTCTCCAAATGCGACATGACGCCCCCAGACCATTCCATCAAAGTCTGCAATCCAAAACGTCACTACTTCCCTTCCGAGCCCTGACGTGCTCCCATACAGTAGTTTTCTCCCACATATTGGGTATCAGCGTACTCAGGACAAATTGGACAACAACTTTTGGGGTCCAATTTCTCCTGTTACCCTTGTGAAAATAAAATATTGGGGGCGAAAAAATCATTTTTGTAAAAAAAAAAAGATTTTTTATTTTTACGGCTGTACGTTATAAACTTCTGTGAAGCACTTCGGGGTTCAAAGTGCTCACCACACATCTAGATAAGTTCCTTGTGGGGTCTATTTGCCAAAATGGGGTCACTTGTGGGGGGTTTCCACTGTATAGGTGCATCAGGGGTTCTCCAAATGTGACATGACGCCCCCAGACCATTCCATCAAAGTCTGCAATCCAAAACGTCACTACTTCCCTTCCGAGCCCTGACGTGCGCCCATACAGTAGTTTTCTCCCACATATTGGGTATCAGCGTACTCAGGACAAATTGGACAACAACTTTTGGGTTCCAATTTCTTCTGTTACCCTTGTGAAAATAAAATATTGGGGGCGAAAAAATCATTTTTGTAAAAAAAAAAAAAAAGGATTTTTTATTTTACGGCTGTACGTTATAAACTTTAGTGAAACACCTGGGGGTTAAAAGTTCTCACCACACATCTAGATAAGTTCCTTGAGGGGTCTAGTTTCCAAAATGGTGTCATTTATGGGGGTTTCCACTGTTTAGGCAGATCAGGAGCTCTCCAAACACGACATGGCGTCCAGCCAATTCTGCGTTGAAAAAGTCAGACGGCGCTCCTTCCCTTCCAAACTCTGCCATGCACCCAAACAGTGGTTTACCCCCACATATGGGGTATCAGCGCACTCAGGACAAATTGCCCAATAACTTTTGGAGTCTTGTTACCCTTGGAAAAATAAAAATTGGGGTGAAAAGATCATTTTTGTGGAAAAAATATGATTTTTAAATTTTACGGCTCTGCATTATAAACTTGTGTGAAGCACTTGGGGGTTCAAATTGCTCACCAAAGATCTAGAAAAGTTCCTTAGGGGGTCTAGTTTCCCAAATGGGGTCATTTATGGGGGGTTTCCACTGTTTAGGCACATCAGGGGCTCTCCAAATGCAACATGGCATCCAATCTCAATTCCAGCCAATTTTGGTTGGAAAAAGTCAAATGGTGCTCCTTCCATTCCGAGCTCTGCCGTGAGCCCAAACAGTGCTTCCCCCCCACATATGGGGTATCAGCGTACTCAGGACAAATTGGACAACAACTTATGTGGTCCAATTTCTCCTGTTACCCTTGGGAAAATAAAAAATTAGTGACTAAAAGATAATTTTTGTGGGAAAAAATAGGATTTTTTATTTTCATGCCCGGGCATTATAAACTTGTGTGAAGCACTTGGGGGTTCAAAGTGCTCACCAAAGATCTAGATAAGTTCCTTAGGGGGTCTAGTTTCCAAAATGGGGTCACTTGTGGGGGGTTTCCACTATTTAGGCTCATCTGGGGCACTGCAAACGGAACATGACCCCCATCAACGTCTGCATTCCAAAACGTTACTACTTCCTTTCCAAGCCCTGCCGTGCACCCAAACAGTTTCCCCCCCCACATATGGGATATCAGCGTACTCAGGACAAATTGGACAACAACTTTTGGGGTCCAATTTCCTTGGGAAAATTCAAAAATTTGGGACTAAAAAATCATTTTTGTGGAAAATTGTTTTGTTTTTTTTTCACACCCAGGCATTATAAGCTTTTGTGAAACACTTGGGGGTTTAAAGTGCTCACAACAGATCTAGATAAGTACCTAAGGGGGTCTAGTTTCCAAAATGGTGTCACTTGTGGGGGTTTCCACTGTTTAGGCGCATCAGGGGCTCTCCAAACACGACATGGCGTCCAATCTCAATTCCAGCCAATTTTAGTTTGAAAAAGTCAAACGGCGCTCCTTCCCTTACGAGCTCTGCCGTGTGCCCAAACAGTGGTTTTCCCCCACATATTGGGTATTGGCGTACTCAGGAGAAATTGCATAACAACCTTATCTGTCCATTTTCTCCTTTTACCCTTGTGAAAATAAAAAAAAAGTTTGTAAAAGATCATTTTTGTGGCTAAAAAGTTAAATATTCATTTTTTCCTTCCACGTTGCTTTAGTTCCTGTGAAGCACCTGAAGGGTTAATAATCTTCTTGAATGTGGTTTTGAGTACCTTGAGGGGTGCAGTTTTTAGAATGGTGTCACTTTTGGGTATTTTCTGCCATATAGACCCCTCAAAGTGACTTCAAATGAGAGGTGGTCCCTAAAAAAAAATGGCTTTGTAAATTTTGTTGTAAAAATGAGAAATCGCTGGTCAACTTTTAACCCTTATAACTTCCTAACAAAAAAAAATTTTGGTTCCAAAATTGTGCTGATGTAAAGTAGACATGTGGGAAATGTTATTTCTTAACTATTTTATGTGACATATTTCTCTGTTTTAAGGGAATAAAAATTCAAAGTTTGAAAATTGCAAAATTTTAAAAATTTTCGCCATATTTGCGTTTTTTTCAAAAATAAACGCAAGTTATATCAAAGAAATTTTACTTCTAACGTGAAGTACAATATGTGACGAGAAAACAATCTCAGAATCGCGAAGATCCGTTGAAGCGTTCCAGAGTAATAACCTCATAAAGAGACAGTGGTCAGAATTGTAAAAATTGGCCCGGTCATTAACGTGCAAACCACCCTTGGGGGTGAAGGGGTTAAATAAGCGTTACTTTAATTTTTGTTAGGATGTTTTATAAGGGTTCAAAGTTTAGCAGCAATTTTTCATTTTTTCAATGAAAATTCCAAACCCTCTTTTTTAGTGACAAATTACACCTTTGAAGTGATATTGAGGGGGTTTATTATATGTTATGTGTACCCCTCAAGATATTCAAAACCACTTTCAGAAATTTTGTATACCCATAGGAATTCACGAAGTTAAATGAAAAATTACATTTTATCCACAAAAATTTTACTTTAGCCTCAAATTGGACAACACAGTTTGTTGTGAAATTTCTCCTGAGTAGGCCAATACCCCATATGTGGTTGGAAGATACTTTTTGGACGAATAGCATGGTTCATAAGGGAAGAAGCAAAATTTTTACTTTGGAGCACAATTTCGGCAGAAATTGATTCCATATATTGTGAAGGAAATAATTATTTGATCCATTGCTGATTTTGTAAGTTTTCCCACTGACAAAGACATGAATAGTCTAATTTTAAGGGCAGGTTAATTTTAACGAAAGAAAGAATATCAAAAATAAAATCCAGAAAATCATATTGTATAAATTATATAAATGTATTTGCATTTTACAGTGAGAAATAAGTATTTGATCCCTCTGGCAAACAAGACTTAATACTTGGTAGCAAAACCCTTGTTGGCAATCACAGCAGTCAGACATTTTTTGTAGTTGATGAAGTTTGTGCACGTCAGGAGGAATTTTGGTCCTCTCCTCTTTGCAGATCATCTCTAACTCATTAAGATTTTGAGTCTGTCGCTTGGCAACTCGGAGCTTCAACTCCCTCCATAAGTTTCCTATGGGATTAAGGTCTGGAGACTGGCTAGGCCACTCCATGACCTCAATGTGCTTATTTTTGAGCCACTCCTTTGTTGCCTTGGCTGTATGTTTTGGGTCATTGTCTTGCTAGAAGACCCAGTCACGACCCATTTTTAATGTCCTGGCGGAGGGAAGGAGGTTGTCACTCAGGATTTTACGGTACATGGTTCCATCCATTCTCCCATTGATGCGGTGGAGTAGTCCTGTGCCCTTAGCAGAGAAACACCACCAAAACATAATGTTTCTACCTCCATGCTTGACAGTGGGGACGGTGTTCTTTGGGTCATAGGCAGCATTTCTCTTCCTCCAAACACGGCGAGTAGAGTTAATGCCATACTGATCAATTTTTGTTTCTTCTGACCACAGCACCTTCTCCCAATCACTCACAGAATCATCCAGGTGTCCATTGGCAAAATTCAGACAGGCCTGCACATGTGCCTTCTTGAGCAGGGGGACCTTGCAGGCACTGCAGGATTTGAAACCTTTTTGAACCTGTTTTTCTTGTTGACTGTGGTCCCAGCTGCGTTGAGATCAGTGACAAGTTCCCCGTCTAGTTTTAGGCTGATCTCTCCTTCCTCATGATACCCACGAGGTGAGATTTTGCATGGTGCCCCAGATCGATGTCGATTGACAGTCATTTTGTTTTTCTTCCATTTTCTTACTATTGCACCAACACTTGTCTCCTTCTCACCCAGCGTCTTACGTATGGTTTTGTAGCCCATTCCAGCTTTGTGCAGGTCTATGATCTTGTCCCTGACATCCTTATAAAACTCTTTGGTCTTGCCCATGTTGTAGAGGTTAGAGTCTGACTGAATAATTGAGTCTGTGGACAGGAGTCTTTTATAAAGGTGACTATGAAAGACAGTTGTCTTTAATGCAGGTAACGAGTTTATTAGGAGCGTCTAACTGGTCTGTAGGAGCCAGAACTCTTAATGGTTGGTAGGGAATCAAATATTTATTTCTCACTGCAAAATGCAAATAAATTTATACAATGTGATTTTCTGGATTTTATTTTTGATATTATATCTATGTCTCAGAGTTAAAATTAAACTACCCGTAAAATTATAGACTGTTCATGTGGGCAAACTTACAAAATCAGTAAGGGATCATCTAATTATTTCCTTCACTATACCATATCATATTTGCAGAGCTCCTGAGGTGCCCAAACAACATAAAGCCCCTAGAAAAGACCCCACTTTAGATACTACATCCCTCAAGGAATTCATCTAAAAGTGTGGTGGCCATTTTAGATCAAAAGATGCTTCACAAAAGTTTATAACATTTGGATGTGAAAAGTGTTTTCGATGAAAATGTTACGTTAGCCCCAAATTTCTCATTTTCATAAGGGTAACAGGAGAAAATGGACCGCACAATGTGATGAACAATTTCTCCTGAGTACACCGTTACCCCATAAGAGGTTGGAAGCTATTTTTGGGGGACACAATGGGGCTAACAAGGAAAGGAACGCTATTTGACTTTTGGCAGTAATAGACTGTATACGCCACGTTGAGTTTGCAGAGCCTATGAAGTGGCAAAATTGCAGAAACCACCCACCAATGACCCAATTTGTAGAAACTTCACCCCACTATGAATTCATCTGTGGGTGGAGTGAGTATCTTGAACCCACATGCACTTGAGAGAATTTTACAACACTGGGCCTTGAAATAAAAACATTTCCACTAAGATGTTGAAGTAGCCACAAATTTTTCATTTCAGCTGCAGATGAAGGAAGGGAGACACACTAGGCATTACTAGTGGGTAGGCGGAGCCCCAGATAGGATTGACACCTCAGATTAAAAAGAGTGTTGACCGGCCCCTCCAGCTCAGGCTCCTCCTACTCAGCACTTCAGTCTAAAATTTGAGGTCTCAGAGGATGGTCGCTGCTGGAAGCAGCTCCTCAGAAGATTTTATTATTTTTTATTGGACAAGAGACTTGGATCACCAGAGTGGTCTAGAGGTCTCAGGGGTCTCAGCGCTGCTGGACCCCAACCTCTCCCTTGGCGGATCTGTATTACCCTAATGGTGGTCCCTGCAGAACCCTGCCGGCCTGGGGGGATGAGGATGGCTTCCCTGGCGGGGGCGCAAACCGCGCACAGGGGTCACTGCGTCCCCCGCCCTGGGGGGAAGCATGGGCAAGCGTCAGAAACCCTGGGGGTCCCTGTGGCGCTCGGCTGGTGAGTACTCCACATTTTTATTAAAGATGTGTGTGAGTGACTTAGCGGTTGCTGCGGCAACCGCTGTACAGTATACATGCCGGTGACTGAGGAGAAGAGGAGTGCGCGCTTTTTTATTTTTGAATTTCGCGCCGCTCTGAGGGGAAGAGAGAGAGAGGAGTGCGCGCCTTTTTTATTTTTGAATTTCGCACCGCTCTGAGCGCGCGCTTTACTGCAGCCTCCATTTTCGGCTCCTCTACATGGAGCACATCGGAGGCAGAGCGCGGCGGCCATTTCATGACAGGCTGAAATCGCTCCCCTCCCCTCCCGGCAAGAACGTGACCAGTTGGGTGAGTCGCTTCTAGCCCGCGGGCAGAAGCTTAACCCCTTCACCCCCACAGCGCGGGCGCCGTCTGGGGCACTAATGAGTGGCAGATTGTGCTGTCCTGCGGCTGTTATCGCATAAGGGGCTCGCACACTCTTTTCAATATTAATAAAGAGGTTGTGGGGAGCCTGCGATATTATTATTATTATGCCACTAACGTTTCCGCT
This sequence comes from Oophaga sylvatica, assembly GCA_033576555.1. Taxonomy (NCBI): domain Eukaryota; kingdom Metazoa; phylum Chordata; class Amphibia; order Anura; family Dendrobatidae; genus Oophaga; species Oophaga sylvatica. Next base: position 550,653,751 of record JARQOD010000002.1, on the reverse strand, counting down.
AACGATCCTGATAACGACGCATTCTAATGCGATCGTTTGTGTGATCTTTTTTAATGTCGCTAGTAGCTGCCAATCTGAGCGATCTCATTAACATCGCATAAGCGGTTAGCGATCTCCTTAATGACTTTGGCGGTCATTGCGATATACAAAACAGCGCAATTTTTTAGCGATTTTGTGGAACGTTTTTCTGTATAGTTTGGCATAACTGTCCTGTAGCTGCGACCTTATAAGAGGCGCTTGAGGCTCGCACACCCTTTTCATTATCAAGGTTGTGGGGAGTCTGCTACTTTAACCCCTTCTTAGGCGGTTAACTCTTAATGGGGACAGCTGGGGTAGCTCTCTCTTTAAGAGCTTTAACCCTTCAGCGTTTGTTTTTTCTTTAAGAAACATACTGTTCTGGTTACTGACAGGTTTAACCTGCTATATACTATGCAAGGGCAGTCCATTTCCCAGATCCGCTACAGGATCAGTCTCGCGTATCTGACACGCAGACCTCGACTCATGCGCAGCGGTCGGAAGTTCCAGTGGTGTCAAAATGGAGGTCCTCACTAGTTTTTATTGATGGCCTGTCTGACCTTCTAGGTTATTGGGTGTCAGCTACATCCTCTCAAGGAAGCGACACAAATCGGTGCCTTCCTTCTCGCGTAGCGAAGATGTCCGATTCGGACAAGGAAGATCGGCAGGGACACTCTGCCTCTCTCATGGGCCGCACTAAGATTTCTTCATTTGGGCGTTACAGTTACCGGAGGAGGTAACTAGACGTCCTGGTAAGTCGGCCCGGATGTTTCAGGAGTCGCATGGGTCGCGACGGCTTTACAAACTGTTTCCGTTTTTTCTTACCGAGTTGATTGTTAATTGGACTCCTTCTCCTGAAGTGAATGTCCCTTTACCCCAGCTTAGCAAATCTTCCTGGTAAAGGGAAGGCGTGTCTGCAACCCGCTGGACAGAAAAACGGAGATGGCAACAATATCCATCTGTGAGACCGCAGGTCATGGATTCGGTATTAAGGATGTACTTGTAAAGTTTCCCTGAGCCGGTTGGACCGTCTAAGGACGGGATCCTCTCTTTCGAGGTAGATGGGCTTTTCAAGTTGAAGAATACTGCGTCACTGCTATCCAGGGCGCAATCCTCGGCAGTCACAGTCAGACTCTGTGGCTTGGACAGTGGACGCGGTTTCCAAGCAGGGTTTGCTATCTTTAGCTTAGGAAGTGGTCAGCTATTTGAATCTGACCTCACGGAGCTGATTGCCAAGGCAAAGGCAAAAGAAACAGCTTTACCGCAGCGCAGACCTGTGACGTCTGCGTCTGGCAGGACTAGTGCCGGTAGTTGTCGGCGGTCCTTTCGGTTCAAGGGATGATCCGGCCAACCTTCTGGGGGTTTGGGTCGTCTCTCAGAAATTCCGCATACCCTGGAAACAGAACTTCTGTTAAGACAGAAGCTGGCAAAAAACCCGCCAAGGCGCACTGACGTCTGGGTCTCACTCGAGCGCTCTCGAGTGGGAGGTCGTTTACTCCAATTCAAACCAACTTGGGTTTCCCGTGTGTCGGACGCCTGGATGACACAGGTTGTGTTGGCAGGCTACTTCATAGAGTTTCTTTCTCGACCCTCGGACAGTTTTTGCCAATCTCGCATTCCGTCAGAGTCTAACTTTTTGCCGTTCTACTACGAGAGGTCGATTCCCTTCTGCAGAAGGGTGTGGTGATACCGGTTCCGCAGAGGACCGGAGAAGAGGAATTTTATTCCAACCTCTTTGTGGTCCCCAAAAAGGAGGACAAATTTCGCCCTATTCTGGATCTCAAAGATTGAATCGACATGTCTACACCCGACAATTTCACATGGAGTCGTTTCGCTCCGTTGTGGCAGCCCTGTCGCAGAACGCCGTCGGAAGGGCTCACCGGCGCTTCCTTCGTTTTGCCATAGGTCAGGACCATTGCCAGTTTGTGGCTCTGCCATTCGGCTTGGCCTCGGCGCCCAGAGTTTTTACAAAAATTCTGGTACCCCTCATGGCAATTCTTCAAAGACAGGGGGTTATGATTTTTCCCTACCTGGACGATCTCCTCAAAGGAGGAGGCGGTGTGACGGCTTGCAATCTATCCCTTCAGCTCCTGGAGGATTTCGGGTGGCTGGTTCAATTGGGAGAAGTCGTCTCTGGAACCGTCGCAGTCATTCCTGTTTTTGGGGATGCATTTCGACACGGTACGGACGGTGGTGTCCCTTCTTTCCAGACAAGCGGGCATGTCTATTCCGACATGTACAGATTATGAAGTCTGCGACAGCAATGTCCCTTCGGAAGTGTATGCGCCTTCTGGGTTGATGGTGGCGTTCATGGAGACACTTCCGTTTGCCCAATTTCATTCCAGGGCCCTCCAAAGGTTCATTCTGAGTCGTTGGGATCGATCGCAAGTTTCTCTGGATTGCAACGTCATCATCTCTCACAGGGTGCGAGAATCCCTAGGATGGTGGTTACGTCCAGGAGCGTTATCCCTGGGGAAATCTTTCTTTCCTCCGAGGTGGTCGGTCATAACCACCGATGCCAGCCTGACGGGCTGGGGGTGTCTGGAACGATCTTTGGATCCAGGGAGTATGGTCATTGGGAGAGTCTGTTCTACCGATCAACATCCTGGAATTGAGGGCAATTTTTTCCTTTGCCTCCATCACTGGACGGTTCCTTTAAGCGGTCTACCAGTCCGAGTGCAGACAGACAACGCGACGGCGGTTGTGTATATCAACCACCAAGGCGGGAGAAGGAGCTCCAGGCTCTTGATGGAGGTGTCTCGGATTCTGTTATGGACCGAGACCAAGGTTCCAGCTATCTCTGCGATGCACATTCCAGGAGTCCAGAATACCACGGCGGACTTCCTCAGTCGCGAGAAGATGGATCCTGGAGTCTTCATCCGAAAATTTTTGCACTGCTGTGCTTCCGTTGGGGAACTCCCCAAGTGAATTTGATGGCATCCAGGTTCAATGCCAAACTACCGACCTTCATGTCCAGGTACAAGGACCCGAAGGCTATAGCGGTGGTTGCTCTGGTGGCTCCGTGGGACCATTTCGAGCTAGTCTATGTGTTTCCGCCGATATCTTTACTTCCTCTGGTGCTGCGTCGGATCAGACTGGAGAGAATTCCGGCTATGTTGATAGTCCTGGATTGGCCAAGGAGGACGTGGTTCTCGACACTGGTGTCGCTTTTGGCGGCACCGCCATTCCCACTTCCTCCTCGCCCGGACCTGTTAACCCAGGGGTCGTTCATCATCCGGACTTGAAGTCTCTGCGTTTGACGGCGTGGCTCTTGAGACCGAAATATTGACCCGTAGAGGTTTTTTCAGCCGAAGTCATTGCCACTCTGCGAGCTGCCAGAGGTCCGGCTACTACTAAGATTTATCACAAGACTTGGGAAGCCTTCTTTTAGTGGTGTTCGGGTTCTTCAAGGAATCCGAGGATTTTTTCCATTCCCAATTTGTTGGCTTTGCTGCAGTACGGGCTGGGCAAAGGTTTGGCAGTTAGCACTCTGGAAGGTCAGGTTTCTGCCCTGTCCTTGCTGTTTCGGAAGGCTATCGCCTCGCGTAGGGACGTGCGTTCCTTTTTTCAAGGAGTAACTCGTCAGTTTCCACCGCGGAAGGCACCTGTGTCTCCTTGGCGGCTCAACCTTGTCTTGGAGACTCTTCAGCATGTACCTTTTGAGCCTATGGGGTCTGCTAGACTTTCTTTACTTTCTTAGAAGGTTGCCTTCTTACTGGCGGTAACCTCTTTAAGAAGGGTTTCTGAGTTGGCAGTTCTTTCCTGCTCGCCTCCTTTCCTGGAGTTTTACCCGGATCAAGTAGTGCTTCGCACTAGGGGCGACTTTCTACCTAAGGGGTGTCGCAATTTCATGCTAACCAGGATATTGTGTTGCCCTCGCTTTGCCCGGGCCCAAGGAATGCAAAGGAACGGGACTTGCACAAATTGGATTTAGTGCGAGCCTTGAAGTTCTATTTGTCTGTCATTCAAGGCTTTCGGAAGTCAGATTCCCTGTTTGTGATTACAGCAGGTGGTAGGCGTGGTCATCGAGCTTCCAAGGACTCTATAGCTCGTTGGATTTGGTCGGCCATTTTGGAGGTTTACCGACTTAAAGGCGAACCTTGCCCGATTAAGATTCAAGCTCACTCCACGAGGGCTGTGGCTTCATCATTGGCCTTTCACCAAGGGGCCTCGGCAGTTCAGCTCTGCCGAGCGACGACCTGGCGTTCCGTCCACACATTTACAAAGTTTTATAAGGTGGACGTCAGTGTTTCCGCTGATGCGGCCTTAAGACGTAGGGTCCTGCAGGCAGCGGTAATTTAAAGTTTTTAGTTAACTTGTATTTGGCGCCTGTGGCGCATTTATCTAGGTTGTTGGGTTTCTGCCTATTTTGGTTTTTTCCCACCCTAATTTTTGGACTGCTTTGGGACGTCCCACTAGTAATGCCTAGTGTGTCTCCCTTCCTTCATCTGCAGCTGAAAGACGGATTTTGGTAAGAACTTACCTGTAAAATCCTTTTCAGCGAAGAAGGAAGGGAGACACACATCCCTCCCATGGCAGAAGTGTGTTGTTGTATTTACAGATGCAGCGTGGCCCTTCTCTGATAGCGATTTTCTGAGCTGAGGTCGACGCACTACGGCTCTGTTCCAGCATTGCCAGCTTATCGCAGTAGTCAGGTTCAGTGAGTAGTACCTGGAACTGTGTGTATTTTTCTTTGCCAAATGCATGCATAACCTGTACTTTTGTATTTTTCTCTGAAGTCCTTCAGAAGGGGTTATGTTGCTTCGCTGGTGATACTGTTCTTCCTTAAGCTTGGGTACGACTGAAGTGCTGAGTAGGAGGAGCCTGAGCTGGAGGGGCCGGTCAACACTCTTTTTAATCTGAGGTGTCAATCCTATCTGGGGCTCCGCCTACCCACTAGTAATGCCTAGTGTGTCTCCCTTCCTTCTTCGCTGAAAAGGATTTTACAGGTAAGTTCTTACCAAAATCCGTCTTTTTACAAGGTTAACAGAAACAAACTGTGTGTCCCAATTTGCTTTTCAATTTTTCTTTAGTATGTTGATACCATATGTGGTCGGAGACTACTCTTTGGGCACATGGAAGGGCTCGGAAGGGAAGAAGGGCTATAAAACATTTGGGCCACAATTTTACCCAGAATAGATTGCAGATTACATGTTGAATTTGAAGAACTCTTAATGTGAGAAAACCACAGAAACTCTCACGATTGAACCCATTTTGGAAACTCCTCCCTGAGCGAATTCATTTCTAGGCGCCATGAGCATCTTGAACCTGGTGACGATTCACTAAATTTTATAACACTTGTAGGTGAAATTGAAAACTGACGTTTTTTCCACTAAAATGTGTGTTTAGCCCCATAGTCTGCATTTTGACATGGATAACAAGAAAAATTGGACTCTGAAATTCATAACACAATTTCTACTGAAAACGCAAATCCTCAGTATGTGGCCAGATAATACTGTTCGGGCACACTGCAGAGCTGAAGTGAGAGTGCCAATTATGACTGCAAACTTGCTGGAAATGTTTGGGGTGCCATGTCAAATCAGCAGAACACCTGACATACCATAAAAGCAGAAACCCCCAAAATTACCCCATTTATAAGAAAAAACTGTACCCTTCAATGAATTTAGAGGTATAGTGAGAATGTTGACACCACATGTGTTTCACTAAATTGTATATAATTGGGCCATAAAATTAAAACAAATATATTTTCACCACTAAAATGCTATTTTAGCTGCAGATTTTTGATGTTCACAATGAGTAAGAGGAGAAAATGGACCATACAGTTTGTTACGTATTTTTTTCTGTGTGCGGTAATACCCCATATGTGGTCGTAAACTATTGCTTGGGCACATGGCAGAGCCCGATAGAGAGGATCGCCATTTGACTCTTAGCAGATTTTCCTAGTATTGCTTGTCGGTGCCATTTGCTGACCGTTGGGTGCCAGACTGTGATCCGATTTACACATGCAAACCGTGCATGCTGCAAATTTTTTTCTAAGGCCAGGATCACACTTGAGAGTGCAATGCGAGAAACTCGCTCGAGCTTCTCACATCAATACCCAGCACTGCCGCCTTCACTCCAACCGGAGCGTTCAGCTGCATAGAAATACATGCAGCCGCACGCTCCGGTCCCGAGTGTCGGCGGCAGTGCTGGGTATTGATGAGAGAGACTCGCGCGAGTCTTTCGCATCACACTCGCAAGTGTGACTCCGGCCTAAGACAGATTTCGAGGAAAAAAATTGGACATGTGCACGGTCCCATACAATAACTTTGGTCGAATGCAATCTAATGTTTTGTTGGATCACACTCGGACCCACAATAAGCAATTACAATGGGAGTTTCCATCTAAATCTGTGAAAAATGTGACTCGGATCGAACCCTGACAAATCCATTTAATATAATGAAGCAGGTAGTTTCTCTGCACTCCGTCTGGCCTCTATTTTAGCACTCACCATTTTGGAGGTGCAGAAAAGAGTGGTCGACTGAATATTTGTGCATGCCTAAAAAAAATTGAACGCTCCAGGAACAGAGGCCAGATAGAGTCCAAAACGTTTTGTTATTTAATTTGAGAGCAGCATAAGGTAGGGACAGAGAGCCTGAATCCAATGATGTATCATTTATTAGGCTGTGGGATGTTTCAACACAATGTTTTATCAGCAGGAGACTATAACTGCCGGACGAGGCCAATCCAGTTAATCTGTGTAACCCGCCCCTACCACTGATTGGCAGTTGGCTGACACTGTACAGTGTACACAGGAAGCTGCCAATCAGCAGTGGGGGAGGGGTTCTACAGGGCTTTAAAAAACAGTAATAAAAAAAGTCAAAATACATTGTACCCATAAATATTTTTATGTAAAAACTAAACAATAAAAGTACACATTTGGTATCGCCGCGTCCGGAACGACCCGATCTATGAAACTGTCCCACTTGTCAACCCCTATAGTGAACACCCTTAAAAAAATAAAATAAAAAACAAGGCAAAAAAGCAATGCTTTATCATCATACTGCCGAACAAAAAGTGGAATAAAACACGATCAAAAAGACGGATATAAATAAACATGATACCGCTGAGAACGTCATTTTGTCCCACAAAAAACAAGCCATCATACAGCTGCATCATCGGAAAAATAAAAAAGTTATAGCTCTCAGAATAAAGCGATGCAAAACTAATTATTTTATCTATAAAATAGTTTTTATTGTGTAAAAGCGCCAAAACATAAAAAAAATGTAAATGAGGTATCGCTGTAATCGTACTGACCCGAAGAAAAAACTGCCTTAGCTATTTTACCAGACGCGGGACGACATCACCCCTCCCTACCCCAAACAATTCATGAATTGCTGTTTTTTGTTCATTCTGCCTCCCAAAAATCGGAGTAGAAAGCGATCAAAAAATGTCATGTGTCTGAAAATGGTACCAATAAAAATGTCAGCTCGTCCATACATACAAGACTTCACATGACTTTGTGGGTCGAAAAATGGAAAAATTATAGCTCTCAAAATATGGCGATGCAAGAACTACTTTTTGCAATAAAAAGCATTTTTTAGTGTGTGACAGCTGCCAAACATATAAACCTGGTACAGTATCTTTGTAATCGCACCGAATAAATCCATCTTATGACTTATACCACACGAGGAACGGTGTAAAAAAATAAATAAAACCAATTCTTCATCTTCTGTTTTGTTCAAATTCAGGAAATACTGCGCTCCTAAATCCAAATGTCCCCTCCCTTCTTAGCCCCACAGTGTTCCTAAACCACATATAGCTTCCACATGTTTGGCATTTCTTAAGTGATGAGATCCTGCCTAACGTATGGGTACATGTCTCCAGAAGCACGGGCTGGGCATAACATACTGGTCACTACAACGGCAGTGTGCAATTTTCATTCGTCAACATTCATTGCTGATTGTTTCAGAAAACACCCATGGAGTCAAAATCGTTGCGACACCTGTAAATTCCCGAAGGGGTATAATTTCCAAAATGGGGTCACTTGAAAGGGGATTCTGCTCTTCTAGCAATGAGGGGCTCTGTTTACAGAGTCCGCAAACTATTCTAGGAAAATCTGCGCTCCGTTCCTCCCGAGTCTCTCTGTATAGCTAAGCAGTACTGTACAGTCACATATGGGATATTGACATGTTCAGTAGAAATCTTGCGACAAATTTTGGTGCCATTTTTACCCACTTCTTGTGTCAAAATGTTAAATCTTGGGCTAAAACCAAATTTTGGTGGTAAAAAATGTAGTTATTTTCCTTCACTGCCCAATGGTATAAAATTCCGTGACACACCTGTGGTGTCAATATGATCACTGCACCACTAGATGAATTCGTTGAGAGGTGTAGTTGGAAAATGGGATCACTTATGGGGGGTTCTGCTGTTCTGGCAACTTAGGGTCTCTCCCACTGGGTCATGGCACCCTCAAACCAGAACAGTAAAATCTGCACTTCAGTATGGCGCTCCTTCCCTTCTGAGCTTTGCACTGAGCCTGAAAAATATTTGGTATTGGCACACTCAGGACAAAATTGACCTCAGTTTGTTGTAAAAACATTTCCTATTAACCCTTAGGAAAATTAAAACTTGGGGTTAAAACAACATTTTAGTTGTAAAAATGTAATTTATTCTTTCTTCACCGCTCAATGGTATAAAATTCTGTGATGCACATGTGGTGTCAATATGATCACTGCACCCCTAGATGAATAAATTGGGGAGAGTAGTTTGTAAAATTAGTTCGCAAATGGGGGGTTTCTGTTGTTCTTGCACTTCAAGGGCTCTGCCAATGTGATATGGCACCCTCAAACCATTCCAGCAAAATCTTAACTCTAATTTGGTGCCTCTTCCTTTCTGAGCTTTACACTGTACGTCAAAAGTAGTATTCCCCCACATATGTGGTGTCGGCGTACTCAGGAGAAATTGTACCATACAATTTGTTGCAAAATTTCTCCTGTTATCCTTATGAAAATGCAAAATTTGAGGCTAAAAAACATAGGGATGAGGAAGCATGCAGACCAGGATAGGAATGAAGAGCCATGCATACAGGACCGGCGTCAGCACCTGGCGCACCCGGGCAAGTGCCGGGGCCCTGAGCAGGTGGGGGGCCCACTCGCCATCAGATACACCAGCGTACTATGAGGGGCCCTGTGCCAGTGCCCACGAGTGGGCCCCCCCTGCTTGCTCAGGGTCCCAGCTCATGCAATACTTACCTCTCCCTGCTCCACCGCTGTGACATCTTCCGCATTTCCTGACAGTGACATTCAGGTCAGAGAGCGCGATGACGTCACGTCTGTACGCCCTCTGCCTGAACAGTCACAGTGCAGAGAGCTGGAAGATGGCGACGCTGAGGAGTCCAGAGTAGAGCAGTGCCCAGCGAGGAGAGGTATTTCATTTTTTTAATGTTTGGAGCAATATATGGAGAGCATTATACACTGGAGAATTATATATGGGGCCCATCATACACTTGAGCATCATAGATAGCGCCCATTATACACTGGAGCATTATATATGGGGCACATCATACACTGGAGCATTATAAATGGAGCCCATCATACACTGGAGCATCATATACGGGGCCCATTATACAGTCATGGCCAAAAGTTTTGAGAATGACACAAATATTAATTTTTACAAAGTCTACTGCTTCACTTTTTCTAATGGCAATTTGCATATACTCCAGAATGTTATAAAGAGTGATCAGCTTAACAGCAATTACTTGCAAAGTCAATATTTGGCTAGAAAATGAACTTTATCCCCCAAAACACATTTCAACATCATTGCAGCCCTGCCTTAAAAGGACCAGCTAACCTCTTTTCAGTGATTACTCCATTAACACAGGTGTGGGTGTTGATGAGGATATGGCTGGAGATCAATCTGTCATGATTAAGTAAGAATGACACCACTGGACACTTTAAAAGGAGGCTGGTGCTTGGCATCATTGTTTCTCTTCTGTTAACCATGGTTACCTCTAAAGAAACACGTGCAGTCATCATTGCAATGCACAAAAATGGCCTAACAGGGAAGAGAATCGCAGCTAGAAAGATTGCACCTCAGTCAACAATCTATCGCATCATCAAGAACTTCAAGGAGAGAGGTTCCATTGTTGCCAAAAAGGCTTCAGGGTGCCCAAGAAAGACCAGCAAGCGCCAGGACCATCTCTTAAAAGTGTTTCAGCTGTGGGATCGGGCTACCAGCAGTGCAGAGCTTGCTCAGGAATGGCAGCAGGCATGTGTGAGTGCATCTGCACGCACTGTGAGGCGGAGACTCTTGGAGCAAGGCCTGGTCTCAAGGAGGGCAGCAAAGAAGCCACTTCTCTCCAGAAAAAACATCATGGACAGACTGATATTCTGCAAAAGGTACAGGCAGTGGACTGCTGAGGACTGGGGTAAAGTTATTTTCTCTGATGAATCCCCTTTTCGATTGTTTGGGACATCAGGAAAACGCCTCATTCGGAGAAGACAAGGTGAGCGCTACCACCAGTCTTGTCTCATGCCAACTGTTAAGCATCCTGAAACCATTCATGTGTGGGGTTGCTTCTCAGCCAAGGGAATCGGCTCTCTCACAGTCTTGCCTAAAAACACAGCCATGAATAAAGAATGGTACCAGAATGTCCTCCAAGAGCAACTTCTCCCAACCCTCCAAGAGCAGTTTGGCGATCAACAATGCCTTTTCCAGCATGATGGAGCACCTTGCCATAAAGCAAAGGTGATAACTAAATGGCTCAGGGAACAAAACATAGAGATTTTGGGTCCATGGCCTGGAAACTCCCCAGATCTTAATCCCATTGAGAACTTGTGGTCAATCATCAAGAGACGGGTGGACAAACAAAAACCTAAAAATTCTGACAAAATGAAAGCATTGATTGTGCAAGAATGGACTGCTATCAGTCAGGATTTGGTCCAGAAGTTGATTGAGAGCATGCCAGGGAGAATTGCAGAGGTCCTGAAGAAGAAGGGTCAACACTGCAAATATTAACTTGCTGCATTAACTCATTCTAACTGTCAATATAAGCTTTTGTTACTCATATGTTTGCAATTATTATATTTCTGTCTGTGATAAAAACATCTGTCAAACACACATAAAAACCAGAGGGCAGCAGATCATGTGAAAATATAATATTTCTGTCATTCTCAAAACTTTTGGCCATGACTGTACACTGGAGCATCATATATGGGGCCCATTATACACTGGATCATATATGGGGCCCATTATATACTGGAGCATCATATGGGGCCCATTATATATGGAGCATTATATAGGCCCATCATACACGGGAGCATCATCCATGGGGCCCATCATATACTGGAGCATCATATGGGGCACATTATATATGGAGCATTATATAGGCCCATCATACACGGGAGCATCATCCATGGGGCCCACCATATACTGGAGCATCATATCGGGCACATTATATATGGAGCATCACATAGAGCCCATTATATATGGAGCATTATATATGGGGACCATTATATATGGAGCATTATATGGGGCTCATCATATATGGGGCCCATTATATAATAGAGCATCATATGGGGTTCATTATTTATGGGGCATCATTTAGAGCCCTTTATATATGGAGCATCATATGGCGCACATATGGGGCCTATTCTGTATGGAGCCCTTTATGGAGCAATATATGGGGCCATCATATACTGTATGGAGCTTTATATGCGACTCATTATACTGTATGGAGCAATATGCGGGGCTCATTATACTCTATGTGGACCGTCCTATACTGTATGGCACATTATATGGGGACCATCATATACTGGAGCAGCATGTGGAGCTCATCATATACTGTATGGAACATTATATGAGACCAATTATGTATGGGGCAATATATGGGGCTCATTATACTGTATGGAGGATCATATATGGAACTCATTATTCTGTATGGAGCAATATATGGGGCTCATTATTCTGTATAGAGCAATATATGGGGGTCATTGTTCTGTATGGCGCACTATGTGGTGTCCATAATACTGTATGGAGGACTATACTGTCCGGTTTTTGAGCTATTGTAGAATTTAAAATAGATATCACTCATGTAATGTAAGAAGTGAAGTATTTGGCATTGTACTATACCTATATTTCTCTGCCGTATTGGAGCATCATGAATTGTGGTATGTGTTAAAGAAGCCCACTGAGACTCTTTCGCCCGGGGCCCACGAAAACCTGGAGCCAGCCCTGCATGCATACCAGAATAGGAATGAGGAACCATGCAGACCAGGATAGGGATGAAGAGCCATGCAGACCAGGATAGGGATGAGGAACCATGCATACCAGAATAATGATGAGGAACCATGCTGACCAGGATAGGGATGAGGAGCCATGCATACCAGGATAGGATGAGGAGCCATGCATGCCAGGATAGGGATGAGGGGGCCATGCATACCAGGATAGGGATGAGGGGCCATGCATACCAGGATAGGGATGAGGGGGCCATGCATACCAGGATAGGGATGAGGGGGTCATGCATACCACGACAGGGATGAGGGAGCCATGTATACCAGGATTGGGATAAGGAGCCATGCGTACCAGGATAGTGATGAGGGGGACCATGCCTACCAGGACAGGGATGAGGGGACCATGCATACAAGGATGGGGATGAGGGACAATGCATACCAGGATGGGGATGAGGGGATAATGCATACCAGGATAGGGATGAGTAGGCCGTGCATACCAGGATGGGGATGAGGGGACAATGCATACAGGCTTATACTTGAGTCAATAAGTTTTCCCAGTTTTTTGTGGTAAAATTAGGTGCCTCGGCTTATACTCGGGTCAGTTTATACTCGAGTATATACAGTAAAAAAAAAAAAATAGCAAAAATAAAATGTTTATAAAAAAAAAACATACGTCCAAAGTCCCGCTCTTTGATGTGGGCTTGGGAACTGAAATGGCCGATGATGGCTGCGTTATTCAGCCATGATCTGCCTCTAACAGTGGAGAAAAGCTCCGCCAGTGGCTGTTAACCTGTTAAATGCCACTATCAGTCTGTGACGGCAGCATTTACACTGAGTGGCCCGGGGTGCGGCATTGTTCTAACTGCCCATCAGTGTCTCCGAGACACGATTGTGTAATGCAAAATAGTTGCCATGACAGACTGTGGTCTGCTGAACACCCCAGTGCTTGTCATGACAGTACTCCTTTGAATTATATATAATAAACTCCGGCACACTAAGAATACAGGAAAATGTCCAATTTATTCAAGAAAAAATAAACTTGGCAGCCACAAAAAAAGTGTAGGTAATACAGTCAACGTTTCAGCATAGTCCAGCCTTTATCAATAAATACCTGTTTCTTGAGCAACGTGGGTCTCCGGGAAAACCGAGTCCTAGGAATAGTGAAGCCGCAAGATGCCGAGTTTATTTTTTCTTGAATAAAGAAAGAGCACCTACCATACAGTGAGCACCCCTTCTATATTTTGTTGTAGTACTCCTTTGAATAACAGCCTGTGGAGAGTAGGAGACTAATTTTTCCTATATACAGAAGCAGGGCTGCCACCAGTAATTTCAGCACCCCATACTGGCAAAATTTTCAGGCCCCCTTGAGATTCCATCCCTGCTCTGCCTATACCCTTCAAACCTTCTATAGTCTCACCGCTCACTCTTGGAAAAACTCCACTTCTGCACCACGTCCTCGCCAATCACACATTATCCGTTCCCATTGAACACCAGATCACATACATAGCCATCAGCTTTTATTTTGGCCAAAAGATTTTTTAAGCCTGCCACCACGACAAGGTAGACTCTTTCGGCAGGGCCCTACTCTACTCTGACCTATTAAACATTTCTTAAAATATCCTATACTCTTTTTTTAGGTATATTTTTCTTTAAGTGAATGAGTCACATACATTTTTTTTAAACTAATTGAAACGAGATTGTGATATTTTTTTATAATCTATTTCTGATTGCAGATTATTGTATTCTGTTTTCTGTACATTTATGGAAGCTGCTCTATTGCCTGTTTGGCGTTATGGACATTGGACATATGCATGTATATATCACAAGACAATATAGGGGACCCTATTTCCTTAGGAGAGTTTTCTATACATGTTGTCATGTTTAGTGAAATGCACATTTCATTGGGCAGGAAGGGGAAAGAGCTGAGCTGTTACACTACCAATTGTGAATGGTGGATTCTGTTATATCTCATTGTAATTCTGCTTGTTATGATGAGTTCACTGCTGAAAAGGGATCGCTTCTGGATGTGTCGGTCTATTAAAAAATCAGTGGATCTTCAATTTTATGATTTAAGGGGTGACATAAACCTTAAAGTAAATTCTTCCAAAACTTTAAACTATGATTAAAAGGATTGGCACTTTTCTGCTTATTGTTGAACAATGTGTTTGAGATGATGATAAGGCAATTACTTCTAAGGCCTTTCTTGAATTTCGGCATTAAATATGAAATATGGGAAATAGAAATATAGCTATCTTGAATTTCTGCACTAAGTGCCATTTAATCATTGCACAAATACATTGGGTAACAATAACTATAAAGTGGTCAATGCCCTTTACATAAAAACTTCGTAACACATTCCCACTAAACATTTCGCTAGCTAAATCTATTTTTCATAAGAGTCATTTAGTTAAATCTTTTGGTCAATCATGTAAAGTGCAAAATTATAGTGCCAGTAACAAAACAAAAAGAGAACATGCATAACCAATTAATACAATGAAAGTAAGACTACATAAAAACAACAAACAGTATTGCACATGACACGATCTAAAAAACTGAAACATAACAATAAAGACGTATTTCCATAAATCTAAGAACAACAAACAATAGTGCACTCTGAACTGAGCCCTAATATTAAATGGGTATTTCCATTTGGCTCCTGATAGTACATCCTGGGTTAGTCAGGTGCAGATCCCACAACTGATACATTACTGACTGATCTGTTACATCTTTCTAATGCTAAGACTTTGGGTCAGTAAACCCGCAGTCACTCTAGGACACTCATCCATAATATAGAGAAAAAGGGAGTAGTCTCCAGTGCGGAAATTAATGTAGTTAAAATTCCATTTTTATTTCGAACATTCTTTAAAAAATAGTCTTAAATTAGTACATAGAAAAACTGGGGTCCCTGGTAATCAACCGAAGCGTTTCAAACTTTCATGTCTGACTAAGACCTGAAAGGTCGAAACGCGTTGGTTGATTACCAGGGACCGCAGTTTTTTATGTACTAATGTAAGGCTATTTTTTAAAAGAATGTTCTAAATAAAAATGGAATTTTAACTACATGAATTTCGGAGCTGGAGACTACTCCCTTTTACTTTTTTTGCAATGGACAATGCCTTTGATCAGTGCGGTTCTGTGCGTGGATGAACTCTGGAATTCTACTGAGACTGGTGAGCTGACTTTTTCCTTCTCCCCCTTTCCTTCTACACCTCCATAATACAAAGGAACATACGTGGCAATAATACTCTGATGTAAACTGGCTACATTGCAGAAGATGTGAAGTGCAAATTTACATGTGTGGAACAGACAATCGTCTTCCTTCTGGTAAGCGAAGTCCTTAATCAGGTCTTTAAAATTCAGGCATCTGGAGAGCTCATGTTCACTAGTTAGAAGGGCTAGGCTGCTCCACCGTTTTTTCGTCATTGTAGAATGCAGATAGTTGACCAACGAGAGTTTGCTAAATGCTCTCTCCTTCTGCCATTAAAAGTGGCAGGGTGATAAAAATTCCACGCTGCTGACTGGCATTATCAATTCCTTGGATATCTTTTTGTATCTCTTTCCTGTTTTATACAGTTCAACTACCTTTTCCCGTTGACAATTCTTATGCTTTCCCCATGACTCACAATCCAGAAATGTCAGTGGATGGATGAAAGATGCAAGAGCCTGTCTGGATCCCAGAAACTCACTCAGCTTTTATGCACACACACTGACTACGAGCAAACAGGTCACAGGTGAGGATGTTACCTTTAGTAGCAATTCAAACCCATTTGTGTCAACTTCTTTGCATGTTATCAGGCCAAAATCACCATGGTATGTGAACTTTTGATCAGGGTCATTTGGATGTTTTTCGCTGTCATTATGATTTAAAAAGAGAAAACACAGTAGTTTGACAATAAATGGCTTCACCCAACCACTAATCATGAGTGGAGAAAAAGTTTTGGTATTATCATTCATATTCTCTGAAAAAAGGCAAAGAAAGCAAAAATTCTGCAGGGCTATGTAAATTTTTGAGCGCAACTGTATATCAAGCAAGGTGCTCCATCACTAAGGGCTTTTGCTAAACAGAATGTATAGCCGGTTTACACTTCCAAAAAAAGTCTTAATTTCAGGGCAGCTTGCAGCAGCATGAACACCCACGAGTTTTAACAAATGGGCAGCACAAGGACAAAAGAAAGCTGTTGGAAATTTCACTAGAATTTTGGCCGTTACACCTTTAATCCTATCAGACATGTTTGCTCCATTATTATATCCCTGGCCTCTGCAGTCTTTGAGGTCTTAGAGGTCAATGGCATGCTTATTCAGTTTTGATATAATCATGTACTCAATTTGTTCTCCCGTCTTATGAAAAATGACGAAAAATTCCAAAAACCTTTCTTGCACATGCCAAATTCATGTTTGAGGATCTCTGGAGACATACCTTAAAACTATAACGTTCTTTTCAGTGAGCGAGAGATCTGGAGTAGCATTACAAATAACAGAAAAATAAATAGCTTCTTTGCCTTCTGAAAGTACGACATCCAGGACATGTTTTCCACAAATATTTATAAATTCATTTTGTGTTACTAAATGCGGTGTCAAATCTTTCTGGAAGATCCACAAGCTTCACCGGTTCCTTTGCTAAACTTCCTTGCACCTTAAAGTCAACACCATGGCAAGTTAGGGCCTTTTGGAGTGTTCTCCAACTCCAGTAGTGCTTCCTATGTTCATGCTCTGGTAACTTGAGGTACTGAAGATGCCATTTGGAAACCAAAGGATTAAACCCATCTTTCCCTCAAAAGATGCTCCCAGTCTTGATTCTCTGATAAGCAGAAAATATCATGCATGTTACATAATACATTGCCTTCCTACTTGGGCTCCATTCAGCCAATCCCTTAAAAAAAAGTCACGCCAATTACATGACTTGGCATATAGCCCTAAGTCACTAAAGGACTGGTCATCAACATCCTTAGGCAGAGATTGAACCATCTTCAATTCTTCTTTATTAGAAAGCCATGAAAGAACAATTTTCTCCCGTTTTTTTTATCCACGAGGACATCTGATCACATTGCTGGGTCTTTCCAATCGATTTCTTCTCATCATGTTATATGAGTGCACTCTTCTGGAGAAAGAGACTCATCACTCTGGCCGCAAGATGGTTCTTCATACACTTGTTCTAAAATGGAACTTGAACATGAAGTCTTTGACTCTTCTTCCATCTCTATAAAACAGTGGAAAGGAACATTTTGTGAAAAGGACGCTTTGCTGACATGGTACTGGGCCGTGTTTCAGCAGATTCTTCCGTTACCGCCTCAGCTGGAATAATTGCAGCCTATTCTTCCGTTACTGAAGAAATACTTGAAGGGGCAGCCACCTCACTGGATGAAGCAGTATGCTCAAGCATTTGATGAGAAGTATGGGATTCACAAGTTTCAACATCACCTCCCTTGGTGCTTTGTGGCTTTTGAAAGTACTGAAATAGAATGTTTTCTTTTTAAGTCTAACAGAATCTGATGCTTTAGTCCTTGTCACCATTGATTCTCAATGGTGACAAGAATGAGCGGAGTTTTCGCTGTTCGACTCCGCTATGCAGTGCAGTCGCTATTTTTTTGACAGCCCTAAAAAAAGCTGCCTGCAACATTTTTCGGCTGTGAAAATAACGAGCCCTGGACGGAATCGTCAGCCATCACTTTATTAGTGTATGGCTGGTGATTCCTCTTTTCACACTAGCGCTAAACAAACAATTCAGCGCTGACTTCTGCTTTAGTGAGTGGGCAGGCGAGCACACGTCATCATTTTTGGGCCCTCAACTCCTGTGTATGATGTGCAGCTTAGGAACAAAGGGAGGGCTGGCAGCGTCTGATGTCACTGTTGTCAGAAGCTACCGACACCCTCTGCTGCAGCCATACAATGTGAGTTGATGTAGCTGTGAGTGATTGGGGGCCCAGGGCTTAATAAAGCCACTGTGGCTTCAGTCACTGCTTCGGTCCATAGTAAGCGGCTGCTGTAACTATGCACCGGCACTGACTGACTGTGTAAAATGTTCTGCACATACCAATGATTATAATGGAGTGCAGATATTGTGGTGCTTATACTTACAGCCAGTGTATGAGTGGATCTGCTTGCTTCTCTATCTTTAATGTCTTCTACTGAGATCCGAGGTTTATGCTCGCCTGCATAAAAAACATCCAGCCTCCTCGTCAGCTTAATAGCCGGCCATCACACACCTTTTCCCAACACCCATGATAGCATTTTCATGAGTGTGAGGAAATCTTACTACCGGTAATGGTAAAAATGATCATAGACATGTGCAATGATGTTTAAAAAAAAAAAAATCCGGCCTCCTCCACCCCTTAATAGCCGGCCATCACACACCATGTTATTTCCTCTTAGCCCAAGACAGTACCGAAAGTTGTAGCTGTCTTGAGCAAGAGGAAATCCAATTACCGTAAGTGTAAAATGTTCTGCACATGCCTATGATTATAGTAAAGCGCAGATGTTGGGGCGCTTATACTTACTGCCAGCATATGATAAAATTGTCTGACTTCTCCATGTTTAGGGTCTGTCTTGAGAGGCCCTCGGTGTTGTGTCCATGGTCATCTTCATTCCAGCAGTGTTTCCAGATGATCACCGAAGTGATGTCTAATCTTCGTTTCTTCAAGGTCTTCTGGAGGCTCAGAAGGACAGCTTGCTCTAGTGACTATGGAGCTGGTGTTTTGTCAAGGGTTTCCAAGTTGACAAAAGAAAATCCCTTCAACATGGCCTGGTCCTTTGCTGATAGAGGTGACTTTTTGGCCTCTGCTGCTTCTAATTTCTCCAGATGGTATGGTCGAGAACGGTGATGAGCTTTAGTTGGCTATAAAGCAAAAAAAAAAATTATAACATTAGCATTATATTTTATCACAGTCCTTGTTTTACACTGAACTAAAATGATCCTGATCTGGACATATACTTACTACAGGGATGTGTGGTGGAGGCACTTTCAGGGCTTCCACAGAGACCCAGTCAATACACTAAAAAAAACACATGCTCTCTGATGTTACCATGGACTCCTAAGCGTCTGGCAGGATCTTTTTCAAGGAGCTAAAAAAGATAAAGTGAAACCCATGACTGTAAGCAATAGAGACCATAAAACATTCTTGAACCATCACCATTTAAATGAATATTGTATACCCCATAGAACTAATAACTTGGAGTTACCTGTTTAATGATGTCATCAATGCCGGAGGATGCCTCGAGTGTCAGATGGTACGAACACTCACTGGTAACCATTTCTTTTAAGATGCCACCAAAAGAATACCAGTCTACTCCGGCGTTATACTCCTTGCCAGGAAACATCTATCACAGAAGAGATAACAAAGGTCAAAATGTCAACATGCCCATGGACTATAATTTTTGTTAAAAATAAATTAAAAAAAGCTCTATTGTTTGCACCTCAGGAGCCATGTAGCCTGGTGTCCCAGTGTATTCGGTGGCTGTTCAGTCTCCATGCATGTTGTCAATTGCGAGACCGAAATCTGTGATCTTAATATGGCCAGTTTCAGCCACCAAGATGTTCTCGCGCCTGAGGTCTCTGTGAATGATGCCCTTGGAGTGGAAGTACTGGATTTCACCAGTTCAGCGGCATAGAATCTGACAAAAAGACATGAATGAGTGAACCTTCCCGAGGACAAGACAAGAAACACCAATATATTTCTTTAAGCCTATATTATATACATGAGAGATGTCTGTATACAGAACATACAACAATCCTGCCAGATCCCACCGATGGATAATGGGGCCACTTAGATTTCTGTCAAGGTTCTTGTTACTGTCGCTGCAGTCTACAATATTTTTTAGGTTAAAACCACCAGAACCAGTGTCGGACTGGGGTGTCAAGGGCCCACCAGTAACATTGACTTTGGGGGGCACCCTTATCACCTGCATACAAATATTACTTTGTCCTCATTCACAAATGTACCCCTATCTTAATATAATAATAAACTGGGCAGTTTGGGTAATGAATGATGAGATGCTGTTTTTTTCTGTACAGAGTGAATCAAGTGAATTATGCCAAATACTGCCCATATAGTGAGGTTGGGGGCCCAGATCTGCACAGAGGCCCACCAGGGGATTTCAATGTTACCCTATGGGCCAGTCCAACCCTGACCAGAACCCAAATGCATGTAATACAACACCGAAGGGAACAAAACCAATCCTATACATCTATATACAGTTATGATCAGGTTTGTAGGTAACATAAAATGTACCTTGTGCTGGGGATGTCAAGCCGCCCCTTCATCTGTAAAAAGGTGTTAAAGTCACCGAAGCTCACGTATTCCAGACCAAGTAGCACATAGCACTGTAGCACAGAAATACATATAAGTATATTTCTATGCAGATAAAGTTGCCAAGAGATTACAATATCTACACAATTACTACAGAATAGGTCAGTATAACTACAGGCCACAGGATAAATGGAAGGTTGATTGTGTACATTTCCCATGTAGTTATCTTAGATGTTAAACTTCAGCATGTACTCAGTGTAGGGCTAGGGTCACACAACCATTTTCACTCCGACCGAGAAAAATGGTCCAATTTTACTAATCAGAGTTTGATCAGAGTGGGATCTCATTTTCACAGAGGTGAAGAGAAAAAAAAAGTTTCTACACCTTCTCTATTATGTTAGTTTATGAAAATCGGACCACATTTGGATGTAAGCTCAGTGCAGTCTGATTTTTTTCACGGACCCATATATTAGAATGGCCATTTTTCGGAGGCAAATCGTCGTGTGCATGAGTCCTAAGGGTGGTCATAAGTATAGTTGTTTTATACCAGACCATTGTAATCTATGTTTCTGCAAAGCAGTAGCTCTGAATACATTTTTTTTAAATAAAATATCACATATTAGGGCTCATGCAGATGTCCGTGAATCACAGACCCGCTGAGGCAGGAGTCGGCTGCTGCGGCTAACTCATGTGTTGTGAACGTGTTGGAGACAATTTCTGAGCTGAGGCTCCCTCTGGTGGTTGCTGACGGTACTGAGGCTGTATCTAATGACAGGTCCTCCACACCTGCCAGCGATGACTGGCAATTAGGAGTTACTGACTGGGCTGATATAAGGAACCTGCCTTCCCATGATCCCCGCCAGTGATCAATTGTTGTTTCCTGGTTCATTTGGAAGTCTGCTGGTGTCTTGCCTTCGTCTGCTACCTTCAGATAAGATATTTTCTGCTTGTTTCTATTGTGTTTGCTATTTCCATTTTTGTCTGCACCTTTGTGGAGGTTAGCCAGGTCCCCTGTGCTACTCTCTTTTTCAGTAGCCACTGTTATTTGCTCAATTGCTCTTTCCCTGCTTTTTGAGTGGCTGCGGGTTCAGACTGAGTTCTGATTTAGTGGGTGGCGAGATCGTGTGATCTCAGCATTTTTAAAATCAGAAGTGTTAGAAGTTTTGCTGGGTTGCAGATAGTATTCTGTCCTGTCCTATTTAGGCAGTGTTTGGCCCCAGCGTTTGCTCACTCTATTTTCTGCCTGCGTTTGTGTTTCGTCTTGTCTAACCGCCATTATATGTTTGGGGGCTGCCTTTCCTTTGGGGCTCTACTCCGGGGCAGTTAGCTTTCCTGTTTCTATCTTTAGGTGTAGCTAGCTCTCCAGCTGTGCCGAGGCGTTTAGGACCACCGTAGGTACGTTCCACGGTTGCTTCTAGTTGTGCGGTTAGTTTAGGGATCTGCAACCCATTAGTTTCCAACCTCTCAGGTGTTCGGCAGCCTTGCTGTTTTGCTCCTGTCCTCCTCAGTTACCAAATCCTAACACTCATGTGCCTGCTGCTAAAGAGAAATGAATATTCACTGCATTCCACGAACATGGCGTGGAGGACAATGAATATTAATTTCTCTTTAATGGCATACTGGTATGATTGGCCCCCATCCCAATTCTGGTATGCATGCCCCATCAGAAAACATAAGAAAAAAAATTACACTTACCTTCCCGAAACTCCCTCGCAGCGTCCTGCTCCAATGCCAGCAGCTGCTTAATACTTGTAAGCAGCGCATGGCATGGACGTCATGCGCTGCTTGCAAGCAGAAGGGCAGCTGCCGGAATACTCAATGCTCTGCACGCCGGGACTATGTGCACGCAAAGCAGTGAGTATTCATTGCTCTCTAGCGAGAACAGTGTCAGCCGGAGCCTTCCTGCTGCTCCAGGCGGTGCCGATAATTAAGATAAATGAATATTCACCCCATTCCAGAATGGGAGGTTGTCCACCATATCTCCACCCCACAGTGTGGTCTGGGTCTTAAGTAGATGGTCTCCATAGGAAGTAGTTGTTCAGTGTCTGGAGAGGAACACTCCAGAGAAGTGTTTGTGCCTGTGCAAAAGGACCTGATCCGTGGACCTTGCCAACCCTGAGCGGGCTGATCCCCACTAGGTGAAGGACTGTGTTTAGTTTTGCTATTTTACCAGAAGGCTGAGTCTACTTTTTCCAGCTTGCTGCACTTAATAAACCAAGGACATTCTTAAAAAGACAGGGTTCCCATGTCTACCTCTGTATCTAGCTGAGAGAGCTGATTAACCACACTATATACAGTGTGAGCCCACACAGTCTATATACAGTATGAACCCTCACATAGTCTCCTATTTAGAATGAGCCCTCACATAGCCCCATATTTACAGTATGAGCCAGGCCCGGACTGGCAATCTGCCCTGTTGGGCAGATTCCCGGTGGACTGCGGCTCTAAGACACATAGGACACGGGCCCTGGTTTCACAGCTCGGCCCTTTAATTACACAGCTTGGTTAGTGTGCGCTACTGCAATGTGCGCACACGCAAGCTATGAGAGGGACATGGCATCGGTGTACACAGTGATGGGTGGGAAGCAGCTGACTCGCTGCACTATGCACGAGGCTGAAGTTGGTTTCTTATTCGTCAGTTTCTTATTCTGCAAATTTTTCTCTTGTTTTTTATAGTTTTAACAAAAAATAAGCATCACAATAATAAAAAACAATGCAGCGAGGAGCCCTGATGTGAATACACTTAAACTCAGCGCCAAAAATGATAAAACTGGCACAAAAATGGGCATCAAAGTGGGCAACAAAGGGTGTTAATGAAAGGGTTAAATGACTTTGGGCCACTGATATCACACTGCAGAAGTATAGAACAGGGAGCCCCACATCAAAACCCATGTCTCTCCAGCCTGGCCCAAATGGGTCCTGGGCATCAGAATTGGCTTCAAAGTGGGCACACAGTTGATTTTCACAGATTTGAATAACTAACTGATGTTTTTAAGGTGTTAAATGATTTTGGGCCACTGATCTCACACTATGAGTACACAGATAGTGATGCCGCGCAAAAAACCCAGGTCCTTCCAGCCTGGCCCAAATGGGTTCTGGGCATCAGAATTGGCATCAAAGTTGGCAAACAGCCAATTTTCACAGATTTGAATAAGTAGCTGATGTTTTTAACCCCTCTCTGACATTAGACGTACTATCCCGTCCATAAAACCCGTGCCATTCTGACCATGGACGGGATAGTACGTCATAGGCGATTAGCTGCGCTCCCGGAGGGAGCGCAGCTAATCGCCGCCGGGTGTCAGCTGATTATCACAGCTGACACCCGTGACTGTGTGTCAGGAGCGGTCACGGACCGCTCCCGGCACATTAACCCCTTGCACACCGCGATCAAAGATGATCGCGGTGTACTGGGGGCACAGGGGAGGATCGCGCAGGGTGGGGGCTCCCTGCGCGCCCCCTGAGACCCTCAGAGCAGCGCGATGTGATCGCGCTGCTCTCAGGGCTTCCTCCCTCCCAGGACCCGGATCCAAGATGGCGCTGGGGTCCTGGAGGGAGGCGGCTTCCTCAGTGCCTGCCGAGAGCAGGCACTGAGAAGCCTGCATCTGTGCCTGTGCGATCGCTGGTGTGACAGAGTGCTGTGCACACTGTCACACCAGCGATTTGATAAAATACAGTGATGTCCCACCCTGGGACAAAGTAAAAAAGTAAAAAAAGTAAAAATAAACATGTGTAAAAAAAAATCCAAAAAAAAAAAAAAAAATATTCCCCAATAAATTCATTACTTATTGTAAATAAAAAAATAAAACAATAAAAGTACACATATATGGTATCGCCGCGTCCGTAACGACCCCCCCTATAAAACTGTCCCACTAGTTAACCCCTTTTGTGAACCCCTTAAAAAATAAAAAATAAAAACGAAGCAAAAAATCAGTGCTTTATCATCATACCGCCGAACAAAAAGTGGAATAACACGCGATCAAAAAGACGGATATAAATAAACATGGTACCGCTGAAAACGTCATCTTGTCCCGCAAAAAACAAGCCGTCACACAGCATCATCAGCAAAAAAATAAAAAAGTTATAGCTCGCAGAATAAAGCGATGCAAAAATAATTATTTTTTATATAAAATTGTTTTTATTCTATAAAAGCGCCAAAACATAAAAAAATTATATAAATGAGGTATCGCCATAATCGTACTGACCCGAAGAATAAAACTGCTTTATCGATTTTACCACACGCGGAACAATAAAAACGCCTCACCCAAAAGAAATTCATGAATTGCTGATTTTTGTTCATTCTAACCTCCCAAAAATCGAAATAAAAAGCGATCAAAAAATGTCACGTGCTCAAAAATGGTACCAATAAAAGCGTCACCTCGTCCCGCAAAAATTAAGACCTCACATGACATTGTGGGCCAAAATATGCAAAAATTATAGCTCTCAAAATGTGGCGATGCAAAAAACTACTTTTTGCAATAAAAAGCGTCTTTTAGCGTGACAGCTGCCAATCATAAAAACTGCTATAAATAGTAAATCAAACCCCCCTTTATCACCCCCTTAGTAAGGGAAAAATAATAAAATTAAAAAAATGTATTTATTTCCATTTTCCCATTAGGGTTAGGGTTAGGGTTTCGGCTAAAGTTAGGGTTAGGGTTGGCGCTAAAGTTAGGATTAGGGTTAGAGTTAGGATTAGGGTTAGGGTTGGGATTAGGGTTGGTACTAGGGTTAGGGGTGTGTTGGGGTTAGGGTTGGAGTTGGGGGGTTTCCGCTGTTTAGGCACATCAGGGGCTCTCCAAATGTGACATGGCGTCTGATCTCCATTCCAGCCAATTCTGCGTTGAAAAAGTCAAACGGTGTTCCTTCACTTCTGAGCTCTGCCATGCGTCCAAACAGTAGTTTATCCCCACATATGGGGTATCAGCGTACTCTGGACCCCAAGAGTTATTGTGAAATTTGTCCTATTTCTTCTGTTACCCTTGGGAAAATAAAAAACTGGGGGCGAAAATATTATTTTTGTAAAAAAAATAAGATTTTTTTGTTTTTACGGCTGTACATTATAAACTTCTGTGAAGCACTTGGGGCTTCATAGCGCTCACCACACATCTAAATAAGTTCCTTGTGGGGTCTATTTTCCAAAATGGGGTCACTTGTTGGGGATTTCCACTGTTTAGGCGCATCAGGGGCTCTCCAAATGCGACATGACGCCTCCAGACCATTCCATCAAAGTCTGCAATCCAAAACGTCACTACTTCCCTTTCCGAGCCCTGACATGCGCCCATACAGTAGTTTTCTCCCACATATTGGGTATCAGCGTACTCAGGACAAATTGGACAACAACTTTTGGGGTCCAATTTCTCCTGTTACCCTTGTGAAAATAAAATATTGGGGGCGAAAAAATCATTTTTGTAAAAAAAAAAGGATTTTTTATTTTTACGGCTGTGCGTTATAAACTTCTGTGAAGCACTTCGGGGTTCAAAGTGCTCACCACACATCTAGGTAAGTTCCTTGTGGGGTCTATTTTCCAAAATGGGGTCACTTGTGGGGGGTTTCCACTGTTTAGGCGCATCAGGGGCTCTCCAAATGCGACATGACGCCCCCAGACCATTCCATCAAAGTCTGCAATCCAAAACGTCACTACTTCCCTTTCCGAGCCCTGACATGCGCCCATACAGTAGTTTTCTCCCACATATTGGGTATCAGCGTACTCAGGACAAATTGGACAACAACTTTTGGGGTCCAATTTCTCCTGTTACCCTTGTGAAAATAAAATATTGGGGGCGAAAAAATCATTTTTGTAAAAAAAAAAAGGATTTTTTATTTTTACGGCTGTGCGTTATAAACTTCTGTGAAGCACTTCGGGGTTCAAAGTGCTCACCACACATCTAGATAAGTTCCTTGTGGGGTCTATTTTCCAAAATGGGGTCACTTGTGGGGGTTTCCACTGTTTAGGCGTATCAGGGGCTCTCCAAATGCGACATGACGCCCCCAGACCATTCCATCAAAGTCTGCAATCCAAAACGTCACTACTTCCCTTCCGAGCCCTGACGTGCACCCATACAGTAGTTTTCTCCTACATATTGGGTATCAGCGTACTCAGGACAAATTGGACAACAACTTTTGGGTTCCAATTTCTTCTGTTACCCTTGTGAAAATAAAATATTGGGGCGAAAAAATCTTTTTTGTAAAAAAAAAAAAAGGATTTTTTATTTTAAGGCTGTACGTTATAAATTTTAGTGAAACACGTGGGGGTTCAAAGTTCTCACCACACATCTAGATAAGTTCCTTGAGGGGTCTAGTTTCCAAAATGGTGTCATTTGTGGGGGGTTTCCACTGTTTAGGCAGATCAGGAGCTCTCCAAACACAACATGGCGTCCAGCCAATTCTGCGTTGAAAAAGTGAGACGGCGCTCCTTCCCTTCCAAACTCTGCCATGCACCCAAACAGTGGTATACCCCCACATATGGGGTATCAGTGTACTCAGGACAAATTGCACAAGAACTTTTGGAGTCTTGTTACCCTTGGAAAAATAAAAATTCGGGTGAAAAGATCATTTTTGTGGAAAAAATATGATTTTTAAATTTTACGGCTCTACGTTATAAACTTGTGTGAAGCACTTGAGGGTTCAAATTGCTCACCAAAGATCTAGATAAGTTCCTTAGGGGGTCTAGTTTCCCAAATGGGGTCATTTTGTGGGGGTTTCCACTGTTTAGGCACATCAGGGGCTCTCCAAATGCAACATGGCATCCAATCTCAATTCCAGCCAATTTTGGTTGGAAAAAGTCAAATGGTGCTCCTTCCCTTCCGAGCTCTGCCGTGCACCCAAACAGTGGTTCCCCCCCCACATATGGGGCATCAGCGTACTCAGGACAAATTGGACAACAACTTATGTGGTCCAATTTCTCCTGATACCCTTGGGAAAATAAAAAATTAGTGACTAAAAGATAATTTTTGTGGGAAAAAAATAGGATTTTTTATTTTCATGCCCGGGCATTATAAACTTGTGTGAAGCACTTGGGGGTTCAAAGTGCTCACCAAAGATCTAGATAAGTTCCTTAGGGGGTCTAGTTTCCAAAATGGGGTCACTTGTGGGGGATTTCCACTGTTTAGGCTCATCTGGGGCACTGCAAACGGAACATGACCCCCATCAACGTCTGCATTCCAAAACGTTACTACTTCCTTTCCAAGCCCTGCCGTGCGCCCAAACAGTTTTCCACCCCACATATGGGGTATCAGCGTACTCAGGACAAATTGGACAACAACTTTTGGGGTCCAATTTCCTTGGGAAAATTCAAAAATTTAGGACTAAAAAATCATTTTTGTGGAATTTTTTTTTTTTTTTTTTCACACCCAGGCATTATAAACTTTTGTGAAACACTTGGGGGTTCAAAGTGCTCACAACAGATCTAGATAAGTACCTTAGGGGGTCTAGTTTCCAAAATGGTGTCACTTGTGTGGGGTTTCCACTGTTTAGGCGCATCAGGGGCTCTCCAAACACGACATGGCGTCCAATCTCAACTCCAGCCAATTTTAGTTTGAAAAAGTCAAACGGCGCTCCTTCCCTTACGAGCTCTGCCGTGTGCCCAAACAGTGGTTTTCCCCCACATATGGGGTATTGGCGTACTCAGGAGAAATTGCATAACAACCTTATCTGTCCATTTTCTCCTTTTACCCTTGTGAAAATAAAAAAAAAGTTTGTGAAAGATCATTTTTGTGGCTAAAAAGTTAAATATTCATTTTTTCCTTCCACGTTGCTTTAGTTCCTGTGAAGCACCTGAAGGGTTAATAAACTTCTTGAATGTGGTTTTGAGAACCTTGAGGGGTGCAGTTTTTAGAATGGTGTCACTTTTGGGTATTTTCTGTCATGTAGACCCCTCAAAGTGACTTCAAATGTGAGGTGGTCCCTAAAAAAAATGGCTTTGTAAATTTTGTTGTAAAAATGAGAAATCGCTGGTCAACTTTTAACCCTTATAACTTCCTAACAAAAAAAAATTTTGATTCCAAATTGTGCTGATGTAAAGTAGACATGTGGGAAATGTTATTTCTTAACTATTTTGTGTTACATATTTCTCTGTTTTAAGGGAATAAAAATTCAAAGTTTGAAAATTGCTAAATTTTCAAAATTTTCGCCATATTTGCGTTTTTTTCAAAAATAAACGCAAGTTATATGGAAGAAATTTTACCACTAACATGAAGTACAATATGTCACGAGAAAACAATCTCAGAATCGCGAAGATCCGTTGAAGCGTTCCGGAGTTATAACCTCATAAAGAGACAGTGGTCAGAATTGTAAAAATTGTCCCGGTCATTAACGTGCAAACCACCCTTGGGGGTGAAGGGGTTAAGGGGGTTAAATGACTTTGAGCCACATGATCTCACACTATGAGTACACAGATAGTGATGCCGCGCATCAAAGCCAGGTCCCTCCAGCCTGGGCCAAATGGGTTCTGGGCATCAGAATTGGCATCAAAGTAGGCAAACAGCCCATTTTCACAGATTTGAATAAGTAACTCTGCCTCCCAAAAATCGTAATAAAAAGCGATCAAAAAATGTCATGTGCCCAAAAATGGTACCAATAAAATTGTCACCTCGTCCCGCAAAAAATAAGACCTCACATGACTCTGTGGGCCAAAATTTGGAAAAATTATAGCTCTCAAATGTGGTGATGCAAAAACTACTGTATTTTTTGCAATAAAAAGCGTCTTTTAGCGTGTGACAGCTGATAAACATAAAAACCCGCTATAAATAGTAAATCAAACCCCCCTTTATCACCCCCTTAGTTAGGGAAAAATAATAAAATTTAAAAAATTTATTTATTTCCATTTTCCCATTAGGGTTAGGGTTGGGGCTAAAGTTAGGGTTAGAGTTGGGGCTAAAGTTAGGGTTAGGATTGGGATTAGGGGTGTGTTGGGGTTAGGGTTGTAGTTAGAAGTGGGGGCTTCCACTGTTTAGGCACATCAGGTGCTCTCCAAACGTGACATGGCGTCTGATCTCAATTCCAGCCAATTCGGCGTTGAAAAAGTCAAACAGTGCTCCTTCCCTTCTGAGCTCTGCCATGCGCCCAAACAGTAGTTTACCCTCACATATGGGGTATCAGCATACTCAGGAAACATTGCACAATAACTCTTGGGGTCCAATTTCTTCTGTTACCCTTGGGAAAATAAAAAATTGGGGGCGAAAATATCATTTTTGTGGAAAAAAATATGATTTTTTATTTTTATGGCTCTACGTTATACACTTTTTTTATGTCTTTTTTGGATATTTGTTTTTTTGTGCCTGTTATACACTTCTGTGAAGCACTTGGGGGTTCAAAGCTCTCACCACACATCTAGATAAGTTCCTTTGGGGGTCTAGTTTCCAAAATGGGGTCACTTGTGGGAGGTTTCCACTGTTTAGGCACATAAGGGGCTCTCCAAACGCGACATGATGCCCGCAGACTATTCCATCAAAGTCTGCAATGCAAAACGTCACTACTTCCCTTCCGAGCCCCGATGTGTGCCCATACAGTAGTTTTCTCCCACATATAGGGTGTCAGCGTACTCAGGACAAATTGCACAACAACTTTTGGGGTCCACTTTCTCCTGTTACACTTTAAAAAATAAAAAACTGGGGACTAAAAGATCATGTTTGTGGAAAAAATATGATTTTTTTTATTTTCACGCCCGGGAGTTATAAACTTCTGTGAAGCACTTGGGGGTTCAAAGTGCTCACCACACATCTAGATAAGTTCCTTTGGGGATCTAGGTTCCAAAATGGGGTCACTTGTGGGGGGTTTCCACTGTTTAGGCACATCAGGGGCTCTCCAAACGCGACATGACACCCGCAGATCATTCCATCAAAGTCTGCATTACTAAACGTCACTACTTCTATTCCGAGCCCCGACGTGTGCGAATACAGTAGTTTTCTCCCACATGTAGGGTATCAGCGTACTCCGGACAAATTGGAGAACAACTTTTGGGTCCAATTTCTCCTGATGCCCTTGGGAAAATAAAAAATTGGTGACTAAAAGATAATTTTTGTGGGAAAAAAATAGGCTTTTTTATTTTCATGCCCGGGCAATATAAACTTGTGTGAAGCACTTGGGGGTTCAAAGTGCTCATCACAGATCTAGATAAGTTCCTTAGGGGGTCTAGTTTCCAAAGTGGGCTCACTTGTGGGGGGTTTCCACTGTTTAGGCACATCAGGGGCTCTGCAAACTGAACATGACACCCATCAAAGTCTGCATTCCAAAATGTCATTACTTCCTTTCCAAGCCCTGCTGTGCTCCCAAACAGTATTTCCTCCCCACATATGGGGTATCAGCGTACTCAGGACAAATTGGACAACAACTTTTGGGTCCAATTTCCTTGGGAAAAATAAAAAATTGGGGACTAAAAAATCATTTTTGTGGAATTTTTTTTTTTTCTTTTCACACCCAAGCATTATATACTTTAGTGAAACACTTGGGGTATGAACATGCTCACAATAGATCTTGATAAGTTCCTTAGTGGGTCTAGTTTCCAAAATGGTGTCACTTGTGGGGGGTTTCCACTGTTTAGGCACATCAGGTGCTCTCAAAACACGACATGGCGTCCCGCCAATTCTGCGTTGAAAAAGTCAAACTGCGCTCCTTCCCTTCCGAGCTCTGCCATGCACCCAAACAGTGGTTTACCCCCACATATTGGGTATCAGCGTACTCAGTACAAATGGCACAATAATTTTTGAGGTCTTGTTACCCTTGGGAAAATAAAAATTGTGGTGAAAAGATCATTTTTGTGGAAAAAATATGATTTTTAATTTTACGCCTCATGTTATAAACTTGTGTGAAGCACTTGGGGGTTCAAAGTGCTCACCACAGATCTAGATAAGTTCCTTAGGGGGTCTAGTTTCCAAAATGGGGTCACTTGTGGGGGGTTTCCAATGTTTAGGCACATCAGGGACTCTGCAAACTGAACATGACACCCATCAAAGTCTGCATTCCAAAACGTCATTACTTCCTTTCCGAGCCCTGCCGTGCGCCCAAACAGTATTTTCCCCCCACATATGGGGTATCAGCGTACTCAGGACAAATTGGACAACTTTTGGGATCCAATTTCCTTGGGAAAAATCAAAAATTGGGGAGTAAAAAATCATTTTTGTGGAATTTTATTTTTATTTTTTTCACACCCAGGCATTATAAACTTTAGTGAAACACTTGGGGGTTCACAGTGGTCACCGCAGATCTAGATAAGTTCCTTAGGGGGTCAAGTTTCCAAAATGGTGTCACATGTGGGGGGTTTCCACTGTTTCGGCACATCAGGGGCTCTCCAAACGCGACATGGCGTCCAATCTCAATTCCAGCCAATTTTGGTTTGAAAAAGTCAAACGGCGCTCCTTCCCTTCCAAGCCCTGCCGTACGCCCAGACAGTGGTTTTCCCCCACATATGGGGTATCAGCGTACTCAGGAGAAATTGCACAACAACTTTTTCTGTCCATTTTCTCCTTTTACCCTTGTTAAAATAAAAAAATTGTAAAAGATAATTTTTGTGACTAAAAAGTTAAATGTTCATTTTTTCTTTTCAAGTTGCTTCAGCTCCTGTGAAGCACCTGAAGGGTTAATAAACTTCTTGAATGTGGTTTTGAGTACCTTGAGGGGTGCATTTTTAAGAATGGTGTCACTTTTGGGTATTTTCTGCCATACAGGTCCTTCTCAAAAAATTAGCATATAGTGCTAAATTTCATTATTTTCCATAATGTAATGATTACAATTAAACTTTCATATATTTTTGATTCATTACACACCAACTGAAATTTGTCAGGTCTTTTATTGTTTTAATACTGATGATTTTGGCATACAACTCCTGATAACCCAAAAAACCTGTCTCAAAAAATTAGCATATCAAGAAAAGGTTCTCTAAACGACCTATTACCCTAATCTTCTGAATCAACTAATTAACTCTAAACACATGCAAAAGATTCCTGAGGCTTTTAAAAACTCCCTGCCTGGTTCATTACTCAAAACCCCCATCATGGGTAAGACTAGCGACCTGACTGATGTCAAGAAGGCCATCATTGACACCCTCAAGCAAGAGGGTAAGACCCAGAAAGAAATTTCTCAACAAATAGGCTGTTCCCAGAGTGCTGTATCAAGGCACCTCAATGGGAAATCTGTTGGAAGGAAACAATGTGGCAGAAAACGCTGTACAACGAGAAGAGGTGACCGGACCCTGAGGAAGATTGTGGAGAAGGACCGATTCCAGACCTTGGGGGACCTGAGGAAGCAGTGGACTGAGTCTGGTGTAGAAACATCCAGAGCCACCGTGCACAGGCGTGTGCAGGAAATGGGCTACAGGTGCCGCATTCCCCAGGTAAAGCCACTTTTGAACCATAAACAGCGGCAGAAGCGCCTGACCTGGGCTACAGAGAAGCAGCACTGGACTGTTGCTAAGTGGTCCCAAGTACTTTTTTCTGATGAAAGCAAATTTTGCATGTCATCGGAATTCAAGGTGCCAGAGTCTGGAGGAAGACTGGGTAGAAGGAAATGCCAAAATGCCTGAAGTCCAGTGTCAAGTACCCACAGTCAGTGATGGTGTGGGGTGCCATGTCAGCTGCTGGTGTTGGTCCACTGTGTTTCATCAAGGGCAGGGTCAATGCAGCTAGCTATCAGGAGATTTTGGAGCACTTCATGCTTCCATTGACTGAAATGCTTTATGGAGATGAAGATTTAATTTTTCAGCACGACCTGGCACCTGCTCACAGTGCCAAAACCACTGGTAAATGGTTTACTGACCATGGTATTACTGTGCTCAATTGGCCTGCCAACTCTCCTGACCTGAACCCCATAGAGAATCTGTGGGATATTGTGAAGAGAAAGTTGAGAGACGCAAGACCCAACACTCTGGATGATTCCCGACCAAGTATTGAGTGCATAACTGAACATTATTATTTGATGGTTTTTTTGTTTGTTTTTAAAAAACACTTTTATTTTATTGGACGGTTGAAATATGTTAATTTTTTGAGACAGGTTTTTTGGGTTATCAGGAGTTGTATGCCAAAATCATCAGTATTAAAACAATAAAAGACCTGACAAATTTCAGTTGGTGTGTAATGAATCTAAAATATATGAAAGTTTAATTGTAATCATTACATTATGGAAAATAATGAAATTTAGCACTATATGCTAATTTTTTGAGAAGGACCTGTATAGACCCCTCAAAGTGACTTCAAATGTGAGGTGGTCCCTAAAAAAATGGTTTTGTATAATTTGTTGTAAAAATGAGAAATCGCTGGTCAACTTTTAACCCTTATAACTTCGTAACGAAAAAAAAAATTTGGTTCCAAAATTGTGTTGATGTAAAGTAGACATGTGGGAAATGTTATTTAGTAACTATTTTGTGTGACACATTTCTCTGTTTTAGGGAATAAAAATTCAAAGTTTGAAAATTGCAAAATTTTCCAAATTTTCGCCATATTTCCATTTATTTCATGTATAACCACAAGTTATAGCGAAGAAATTTTACCATTAACGTGAAGTACATTATGTGACGAGAAAACAATCTCAGAATTGCTAAGATCCGTTGAAGCGTTCCAGAGTTATAGCCTCATAAAGAGACAGTGGTCAGAATTATAAAAATTGGCCCGGTCATTAACGTGCAAACCACCCTTGGGGTTTAAGGGGTTAAACGGTTTTGGGCCACTGATCTCACACTATGATTACACAGATAGTGATGCCCCGCATCAAACCCAGGTCCATATAGCCTGGCCCAAATAGGTTCTGGGCATTATTATCTGTGAATTTTTAGTGTGAGATCAGTGGCCCAAAGTCATTTAACCCCTTAAAAACATCAGTTACTTATCAAAATCTGTGAAAATCGACTGTGTGGCCACTTTGATGCCAATTCTGATGCCCAGATCCCATTTGGGCCAGGCTGGAAGGACCTGGTTTTGATGCAGGGCATCACTATCTGTATATTCTTAGTGTGAGATCAGTGGCCCAAATTCGTTTAACCCCTTAAAAACATCAGTTACTTATTCAAATCTGTGAAAATTGGCTGCTTGCCCACTTTGATGCCAATTCTGATGCCCAGAACCCATTAGGTCCAGGCTGGAAGGACCTGGGTTTGATGCGCAGGAGTGAACCTAGCCTCTCTGCTGCCTGAGGCAAACTGCAAAATGGCGCCCCCTCCCATAGTAAATTTTTTAAATCAGTAAAAAATGGCCCGTCTTCTACAACAGACCTTGCAGCCTTGTCCCGAAATGCTTAGCCAATCACACGTGCCGCACACAGGGCTGTCTGGGGTAGTGGCAGGAGCCTTCCTATTGGGTTGAGCGAGGACCCATGGGAACCCGTGGGTGAATGCAGGGAGACCGCAGCTGCCCTGTATTCACGATCTGCGGTGGGTGCAGGGCGGCTTCCCCCTGCATTCACCCAATGGAGATCTCTTCCAACTCCCCAGCATGAAATGAACATGCAGCGGAGATGCCGAAGTCCCAAAACCCGCACTGCAGCTAAAATAACGCTGCGGAGAAGAGAAGCATAGTGAGGATGAGATTTCTAGAAATCCCATCCATTATGCTGCTACTGTACTACGCAGCGTTTTGGACGCAGCGGTAAGACACTGTGTCCAAAATGCTGCGTTCACTGATCGTAAGTATCCACCCTTAGAATGGGAGTAATGGTGATTGGTCTCTTGGCCAAGACAAGTGTGCACCAAAGCCCCCTCATTTGTATTTTAATTAAAAGTCATTTTCTTTGGCTCTGCACCATTATAATGTACTGTGCTGCTATGATCTTTATAGGAGCCAAGTCCCATTTTTAACTTGTTTAACATGAATTTTGGGGGTGATTGACTCCCTATAAATATATAAACCTCATCATCACCATAACAAGAAAAGTAAATATGTCCCATTTGGAACATTTTTGGCAAAATTAAAGAATGTCATATAGCGCATGTCCTATACTTGTAAGTGCAGGTCCCACTGATGAAGGGAGAAAATAAAATGCAGATCCAGCTAGAGTAACTACAACAGGTGCAGAAGTTGCAATCACACCCGGGGTCTGGAACCTAGGTGGCCCCAAAAGTACTTTTAGCCAATGCTATTAAAGATTTGCAATAATTGGGGGCCCCGCTGGAATTTTTTCATTGCGGCCCATGAGCTTCAAGTTACACCACTATATTTTGTGATAGCAAACAGAAAAAAAAGTGGCAGCTCATGTGGAAAGCCTACAGCCTGCAATAACCATTCTACCGCCTCACCACCACCAGAGCTGCTGCACCCCGACCTTCTGTCTCTTCCCCATTATCCCGTAGAATGTACCGTATATACCCATGTATAAGCCGAGATTTTCAGCCCATTTTTTAGGGCTGAAAGTCCCCCTCTCGGCTTATACGCGGGTCATATACGGGGGTCGGCGGGGAGGGGGATCGGATCATACTCACCCCTCCGCCGGCGCGGTCTCTGCAGCCCCCCTGCTTCTCCCACGATCTCCGGCTCCTTCCTGCAGCGGTCACATGGCACCGCTCATTAAAGTCATGAATATGCACATATTCATGACTTTAATGAGCGGTACCATGTGACCGCTGTAGGAAGGAAGCGCTGCTGAGAGCGCCGGGAGAAGAGGAGAGGCTGCAGGGATGCGCGGCGGAGAGGTGAGTACAGCGATATTTACCTGTCTTCTCTCCACCGCTGTGTTGCGTCCTCGTCTGACTCCTCTGGCGGTGAATGATCAGCAGAGGGCGCGATGATGTCATTAGTGAGCGCCGCGCCCCCTGCCAGATCATTCACTGCCGAGGACCAGGAAGAGGACGCAGCGCTGCGGTGCAGAGAGGAAAGGTAAATATCACAGGTGCCGGGGTTCTGAGTGAGCGGTGACGCCGGCACCTGTCCCCCATAGCGCGCCGGTGTCCCCGCCTGCTCAGGACCCCGGCACCTGGCCCCCAGCGACGAGAGGTGAGTATGTCATTTTTTTTTATTTTTTTTGCAGCATATGGGCATAATCTGGAACATATGGGGGCATAATATGGAGCATATGGGGGCATAATATGGAGCATATGGGGGCATAATCTGGAACATATGGGGGCATAATATGGAGCATATGGGGGCATAATATGGAGCATATGGGGCATAAGCTGTGGAACATATGAGGGCATAATATGGAGCATATGGGGGCAAAATATGGAGCATATGGGGGCATAATATGGGGGCATAAGCTGTGGAACATATGGGGGCATAATCTGGAGCATATGGGGGCAAAATATGGAGCATATGGGGGCATAATATGGAGCATATGGGGGCATAAGCTGTGGAACATATGGGGGCATAATCTGGAGCATATGGGGCAAAATATGGAGCATATGGGGGCATAATATGGAGCATATGGGGGCATAAGCTGTGGAACATATGGGGCATAATATGGAGCGTATGGGGGCATAAGCTGTGGAACATATGGGGGCATAATCTGGAGCATATGGGGGCATAATCTGGAGCATATGGGGGCATAATCTGGAGCATATGGGGGCATAATATGGAGCATATGGGGGCATAAGCTGTGGAACATATGGGGGCATAATATGGAGCATATGGGGGCATAAACTGTGGAACATATGGGGGCATAATCTGGAGCATATGGGGGCATAATATGGAGCATATGGGGGCATAATGTGGAGCATAATCTGTGGAGCATACGGGGTCATAATCTGTGGAATATATGGGGGCATAATCTGGAGCATATGGGGGCATAATATGGAGCATATGGGGGCATAATGTGGAGCATAATCTGTGGAGCATATGGGGGCATAATCTGTGGATCATACGGAGGCATAATCTGTGGAATATATGGGGGAATAATCTGGAGCATATGGGGGCATAATCTCTGAAGCATATTGGGCATAATCTGGAGCATATGGGGGCATAATCTGTGCAGCATATGGGGGCATAATCTGTGGAGCATCATATGGGGGCATAATCATTTTTCACCCTAGGCTTATACGCGAGTCAATAAGTTTTCCCAGTTTTTTGTGGCAAAATTAGGGGGGTCGGTTTATACACGGGTCGGCTTATACGTGAGTATATACGGTAAGTCCTCTCCCCTCTGTACCAGTCTGTCATCGTAAATTTGTTTACTGTAAACGATATCTATAACTTTGTATGTAACCCCTTCTCATGTACAGCACCATGGAATTAATGGCGCTATATAAATAAATAATAATAATAATGTGCGGCTCTCTCCATTTATTTCTGGGAAGTGCCGACTAGTGTCTTCTTCTCATACTGAATTGGCAGGAGAAAAAAAATTGCAGCATGCTGAGTAGCAGGGTATATTGAACAGCATGCAAACATTCAAGTCAGTGAGTGCGTGCAGAACACTGGATTCCACTCGGATGACATCTGAGTGCAGTCAGATTTCTGCAAAGTGATAAGATGGAGAGGATAGAGAATTTTTTCCTCCAACTTCTTCTCAGTGTGCTCCGATTCTCTCGTGAGATTATTGGATCATGTTAAGCCGACACTCTGATCAGGGCATTAACTTAATCAATCCCATTATCCAACAGAGGAATTGCACAAAATTGTAATTGTAAGTAAAACAAAAAAAGAGACTTGGTCGCCCACACAGAACCGACATGTTTCTCAGTCAGAGCTGAACCTGAACCCAGACTCATCACTACATCTATATATAGGCCGGGGTCACACTTGCGAGAAACTCGCACCTCAATACCTGGCACCGCCGCCGGACTGGAGCGTTCAGCTGCATAGAAATACATGCAACCACACACTCCGGTCCCGAGTGCCGGCGGCAGTGCCGGGTATTGAGGTGAGAGACTCGTGCGAGTTTCTCGCAAGTGTGACCCCGGCCATAGTGAAATAACTGTGGTCTCCACTGCCCGGACTATTAGGTCCATTGCTAGAATGACCAGAACAATAAATATGTGACTGCAGAGCTCTGGAATCATGCAGGAGCCTGCTACACAGAGCGGACATTATAGCTGAGGTGTGATAATGTGAGGCTCAGCGGGGCCATAACTGCAGAACATCCAAGTGTTGGGTGCTGGGTACCAGAGATACGGCCGGTCTGCACTGATAGCATCACATACACCAGCACCGCACTGCACTGCCTGCACATTACTGGATACTCCAGATACTCAGGGGAGTTTACAGGTTACACTGTGCTGGATAAATGCAAGCGATTGTTATTGGGGGATTTGTTATGTGGGATCCTGACAAGCAGAGACAATTGTGGGTTCAGGCCTGATCATACTCCAGAATCACATGCAGCAGTATATCCATATACACTCATTGATACACAGAGAAACACATACTGTATCCTACATACTACAGATACACTATTACATGCACAAGGAACTTATGCATCCATTTACACACAAGAGAGCACACACTATACACACGATTACATACACTATACATTACATATACTCCCGTGTGCTGCAGCAGAGCCTTCACTGCTTGCCCCGTCCCAGGACACAGAGGTCAGTGCTCCATATGGGCCCCAGCACAGGAGGACACAGGGAGCTGCTGCCTCCTCCATGAGTCTTTGCAGACAGGATCTCCCCCTCCTCCTCCTCTCCGTCCGACTTCCTCCTGTGATCCCAGGATGGCAGCTGCAGAGGAAGGAGTTATGGAGGGGACAGTGTACAGAGGCACCAGCAGGACCTGTCAGCAGCTATTCTCAGGAATGGTGGGGCTGGGGCTCCTTCCAGCAGTGGAGAGAGCAGCACTACATCTGGAGCCAGGAGGGGGCAGCATCAATTTGTGACACTGCCACCTACTGGCCACTGTAATTGTCACACACTGAGGAGATTTCTGGCCTTTTCTGGCTCTGCGCTCCTCCTGCTTTGTCCCTCACTGCCGATGTCCTGATCAGCCCCAGGGTGAAGGGGATAAAAGACAGAGGAGGAGCCAGTGCTGGAGGCGGCACCCAGCTCTGCACAGGAGCAATGCTCAGGACTTTGCGCATCAGGTCTCCTGCACTGAGCGCTCCCACTGCCGCCCAGCAGGTGGCGCCACCTGAGGCAACAAGCTCAAGTTGCCTCATTATAGGTGTGCCCCTATTGATGCGGGGCATCACTATCTGTGTATTCTTAGTGTGAGATCAGTGGCCCAAAGTCATTTAACCCCTTAAAAGCACCAGTTACTTATTCAAATCTGTGAAAATTGGCTGTTTGCCCACTTTGATGCCAATTCTGATGCCCAGAACCCATTTGGGCCAGGCTGGAAGGACCTGGGTTTGATGCGGGGCATCACTGTGTACTCATAGTGTGAGATCAGTGGCTCAAAGTCATTTAACCCCTTAAAAACATCAAATTCAAATTTCAAATGGCCAAAATTGACTGTGTGCCCACTTTGATGCCAATTCTGATGCCCAGAACCCATTTGGCCAGGCAGGAGGGACCTGTTTTTGATGTGGGGCTCCCTGTTCTATACGTCTGCAGTGTGATATCAGTGGCCCAAAGTCATTTAACCCTTTCATTAACGCCCTTTGTTGCCCACTTTGATGCCCATTTTTGTGCCAGTTTTATCATTTTTGGCGCTGATTTTAAGTGTATTCACATCAGGGCTCCTCGCTGCAGTGTTTTTTTTTATTATTTTGATGCTTATTTTTTGTTGTTAAACCTATAAAAAACAGAAAAGAAAAATTTGCCGAATAAGAAACTGACAAATAAGAAACCAAGTTCAGCCTTGTGCACTGTGCCTGCTTGGAATCTCCACAAAGATATGGTCACCGCCGGCTGACTGCACCTGCACTAGACAGACAATGGAGAGTAGTGCCTGGCACAGCTCAGGTTCAGGGGTGGGCATCCTGCGTCTGCAGCGGTACAGGAGGGGGTCACATCAAAAAAGTTAAATCTGTGCCGATCTGATCGGCAGTTGTTTCCTGTCATGATGGATTGTATGCTGCAGCACTAGGAGGGCAGCATACAATACACAGCTCACCACTGCCGCAGATAGCTTTCTGCTGTTGCACCTCATGCAGGAAGGTCAGTAGTCGGAATCTGGAGGGAGGGAGGAATTGTCTGCAGGTGCACTGCAGGGCTGAGAGCAGACAGTCTAGATCAGTGATGGCGAACCTTTCTGAGACCGAGTGCCCAAACTGCAACCTAAAACTCAATTATTTATGACGAAGTGCCAACACGTGCCAAATGCCCCATCATGATCCCCTTCATGCAGAAATGTGCCCCATCATGACCCCTTCATGCAGAAATGTGCACCATCATGATCCCCTTCATGCAGAAATGTGCCCCATCATGATCACCTTAATGTAGAAATATGCCCCATCATGATCCCCTTCATGCAGAAATATGTCCCATCATGATCCCCTTCATGCAGAAATATGACCAATCATGACCCCTTCATGCAGAAATGTGACCCATCATGATCCCCTTCATGCAGAAATGTGACCCATCATGATCCCCTTCATGTAGAAATGTGCCCCATCATGACCCCTTCATGTAGAAATATGCCCAATCATGATCCCCTTCATGCAGAAATGCCCCATCATGATCCTCTTCATGCAGAAATATGCCCCATCATGATCCCCTTCATGTAGAAATATGCCCCATCATGACCCCTTCATGCAGAAATGCCCCATCATGACCCCTTCATGCAGAAATATGCCCCATCATGATCCCCTTCATGTAGAAATGCCCCATCATGATCCCCTTCATGTAGAAATATGCCCCATCATGATCCCCTTCATGTAGAAATGCCCCATCATGATCCCCTTCATGCAGAAATATGCCCCATCATGATCCCCTTCATGTAGAAATGCCCCATCATGACCCCTTCATGTAGAAATATGCCCAATCATGCTCCCCTTCATGCAGAAATATGCCCCATCATGACCCCTTCATGCAGAAATGCCCCATCATGACCCCTTCATGAAGAAATATGCCCCATCATGACCCCTTCATGCAGAAATATGCCCCATCATGACCCCTTCATGCAGAAATGCCCCATCATGACTCCTTCATGCAGAAATGCCCCATCATGACCCCTTCATGCAGAAATGCCCCATCATGACTCCTTCATGCAGAAATGCCCCATCATGACCCCTTCATGCAGAAATGCCCCATCATGACTCCTTCATGCAGTAGTGCAGGCATGGTTCAGACTTACTACTGTACTCCCCACGTTACTGCGACCACCATCTTGGATGTCAGAAGATCCAAACGAAGTGGTCAGTGAGAGGAAAACGGAGGTCACCAGGTGGTAGACTGATTATACATTACAAATGTATAGCCAATTTTCAGTGACAGGCTGAAGGTTCGCTTTAATATGGGGCAGACCGGTCAATCCTTGTATAGTTACATTCTGTGTTATATAGCGTAAAAATGACAGAAAGTGATAACTTCTTGTCACCATGGAGCTCTGCACTATAAATATCCACATACAGTACACTTACTGATCTTTTGAGTCACCCATCATATCACTATCCGGGTGCAGCAACATAGGGTGCCTTTACTCTATTATGACACCCAGCACCCTCATGGAGTAGCTGTTATATCCTCTGGTAGCAGGCTGGATGTTAACAATGTACAGAGCAGACCCTCACAGCTCTGTACACTGTTTAGTGACTGCTACCGAGTACTGCAGATCTGCTTTTCTTTTCAATAAGATGTACTCTGTAAACAGTAGTGGCTGCTACTGGGTACTGCATCCACCTGCCAACACGTGATGACATCTGATTGGTGGGGTTCTTATATTGACCCATCACTGGCCCTCTCCCTATCACCGCCATCACTCAGCACACACACACAGACACACACCACAGCGGTCACACACACACCACAGCAGCCACACTCAGCACACACAGACACACACCACAGCAGTCACACACACCACAGCGACCGCACTCAGCGCACACACACACACACCACAGCAGCTTCACTGGCACAGTGGCCGCACTAACCTCTCAGCGCGCCGGCAGCTTCCTTCCTCTCTCAATTCCTCTCACACATTGAGCGGCGCTGACGGTCGCGGCTGGATGACATCATCTTTCAGCTCAGCGGCCGCACCGTTCAATGTGTGAGGCAGGAAGCTGCAGTCAGGGAGCAAAGATGAGGCGAGGCCGCGTGCCAGCTGAGAGGGCTCTGCGTGCCCTCTGTGGCACGCGTGCCATATGTTCGCCATCACTGGTCTAGATAGGCTCCATGTGTGCAGTCTTCCCTGCTGGTTTCCTGTGTTCCTCTGAGACCGACTAGCTCCCTGCACTGCACTCACTGTAGGTGCGTATCCATGTCATGTATCAACGTTAATCTCTCTAGTGCAGTGGTTCTCAACCTCTCTAATGCCAACACCGCAATACAGTTCCTCATGTTGCGGTGACCCCCAAACCAAAAAATAATTACAGTCCTCCATACAATATTATGGGCACTACATAGTCCTCCATACAGTATTATGGGCCAAATATAATGCTCCATAAAGAATACTGGTCCCCATATAATGCTCCATACAAAATATGGAGCTCTCCTCTGCACTGTTCTGCGTTCTGCACTGTTACGGCTCAGGAAAGGGCACTGTGGAAAGACTCCCCATTATCATCATCATTGCCTCCCCATCATCATCATCGCCTCCCCATCATCATTGCCTCCCCATCATCATTATCATTGCCTCCCCATCATCATCATCATTGCCTGCCCATCATCATTGGCTCCCCATCGTCATCATTGCCTGCCCATCATCATTGGCTCCCCATCATCATCATCATTGCCTGCCCATCATCATTGGCTCCCCATCATCATCGCCTCCCCATCATCATCATCATCATTGCCTGCCCATCATCATTGGCTCCCCATCATCATGATCATTGCCTGTTCATCATCATTTCCTCCCCCTCATCATCATTGCCTCCCCATCATCATCAATGCCTGCCCATCATCATTGTCTCCTCATCATCATCATTGCCTCCTCATCATCATCATTGCCTCCCCATCATCATCAATGCCTCCCCATCATCATCAATGCCTGCCCATCATTATCATTGCCTCCCAGTCCCCATTATCATCAATGCCTGCCCATCATCATCATGGCCTCCCCATTATTATCAATGCCTGCCCATCATCATCATGGCCTCCCCATTATCATCAATGCCTGCCCATCATCATCATCGCCTCCCCAATATAATCAATGCCTGCCCATCATCATCATGGCCTCCCCATTATCATCAATGCCTGCCCATCATCATCATCGCTTCCCCATCATCATCAATGCCTGCCCATCATCATCATTGCCTCCCAGTCCCCATTATCATCAATGCCTGCCCATCATCATCATTGCCTCCCAGTCCCCATTATCATCAATGCCTGCCCATCATAATCATGGCCTCCCCATTATTATCAATGCCTGCCCATCATCATCATGGCCTCCCCATTATCATCAATGCCTGCCCATCATCATCATCGCCTCCCCAATATAATTAATGCCTGCCCATCATCATCATGGCCTCCCCATTATCATCAATGCCTGTCCATCATCATCATCGCTTCCCCATCATAATCAATGCATGCCCATTATCAATGCCTGCCCATCATCATCAATGCCTGCCCATCATATCTCCTTCCCCTCATCATCAATGCCTGCCCATCATCATCATCTCCTCCCCATCATCATCAATGCCTGCCCATCATCATCATCATCTCCTCCCATCATCATCAATGCCTGCCCATTTATCATCAATGCCTGCCCATCATCACACACAGACAGCACCACAGCACACAAGCACTCTCTCACATACATACATACATACATACATACACACACACACACACACAAAGCACCGCACTACATACACACAGACACATACACACACACCTCACCTGTCCGGCGTCCGCGCGGTCTCTGCCACAGCCGGCCGCTGTATGACGACGTCATTCAGCGGCGCTGCTGTGAGAGGAAGCGCCGGCGCCCCCTGGCCACTAACTTGTGCTGGTAGCTTGCTCCTGTGGCTGCTTGCCTACAGCTTGTGGTTAGATGAGAGCTCAGCTGGTGAGTACTCTAAAATGGGGGCACCACAGCATG
Source organism: Oophaga sylvatica (assembly GCA_033576555.1). Lineage (NCBI taxonomy): Eukaryota > Metazoa > Chordata > Amphibia > Anura > Dendrobatidae > Oophaga > Oophaga sylvatica. Next base: position 550,609,333 of record JARQOD010000002.1, on the reverse strand, counting down.
TGCGCGCACATTACTATCAAGACGCTGCTATGTGCGTGCATGTGTTTACGCATGCTGCAGCGGCATACATGATGCTGGGTGGGTGGCATCTGGCTCTGAGTAGGGCAGCAGGGTGAGTGCGATTGGAATACACCAGCCCAAGCATCTCCTATCTGGTGTAGATACACCAGCCTCAGAGTCTCCTATGTGATGCATATGCCCAACTGTCTGCTATCTGAGGTATTAAGAGCAGCTTCAGGGTCTCCTATGTGGTGTATATAAACCAGCCCCAGTATCCCCTATGTGATGTGTATACACTAGTCCCAGCATCCCCTATGTAATTGGTATACAAAGGCCTTAGTCCTATGTGAGCTATATTCACCAGCCCTGGTGTCTCCTATGTTTATACATAGCATAATTAAGTAAATAGTGTAGACCTGGGTATACAGTTTATAGTAAGAGTAAGGTGCTGTATGTGCATAGTATATAGTGTTGAATCCACACTATACACAATATACACAGGCATAGCTCTACACTACATAGTTTATACATATCTCCGTACTATATTCTGTATATATACACTGCACACTACCACTTCTCCTGTTCTGTATACTCGGTGTAATTCGCAGTATCTGTATTATTCTGTGTATATACACTGCTTCAGTGGGGAGAGTGTTTTAGAATGTGGGCTGCTGTAGTTTGTGTGCCAGGGCTGCTTTTCAGTCCCAGTCCGGCCCTGGTATGAGCTCCCACATAGCCCCCAATATATAGTATAAGGTCCACACACAGTCATCTTTATAGAATATAAGCCCCCACATAGCCTCTTAAATAAATTATGAGCCCCCACAAAGACCCCTATATGCATGCAAACATCCTATACACATATGAAGAAAAAAACAAACAACATAAACCTCACTCCCATTCCCCCGGCGCTCTGCTCCTGTCTCCGATGGTGGAAAAAGGATTCGGCGGTCCCACTCCACCAATGTATTCACAGCTAACTGCATTCTGAGGATGTGGATAGCGGTGACATCGTTAAGTGGGCGGCAGCAATGCAAGGGCATGATGCGGCACAAGGGCCACTGTTTTTAGATCGTCTCAGTCTGGACTGTAACAGCCGGAGGGCCGGATATGGTCAGCGGGCTGCACTTTGCCCAGCTCTGGAATATACTATACTATGACTACAGGCATTAGATATTTAATTAGCTGCATTTTATCTTGTATATAACATCGGATATCTGTGCACATCCAGTATATAGAATAACATGTGACTGGTATATCCTATACTGTGATACAGACATCAGATGTGTTAGTCTATACACGGTCATCAATACGTATATACATACAACAATGTATATACTGCATAAGATCTGATGTCTGTAGTCACAGTATGTCAGCAATGTATGTACTATATTGTGCACTGACATATACATGCACTCAGCGTTGGAATGGAGCACCTTGGGCCCACCAGAGAAAATCATTATTGGGGCCCAGTATGTAGCTACATAGAAATAAATACAATACCACCGATTGTGCGGTAAAACACGCTAATATCAGGGCATAATATAAGGTAGTACACGTCTTAATTATGTAGCAGGGGTTGGGGTAGGCCCCTCATAGAATATAAAGTAACCCCCTCATAGAATGTAATGAAGCCACCTCATAGAATATAATGTAGCCCCCTCATAGAATATAATGCAATCCCCTAATAAGGTATAATGCAGCCCCCATAGAATATAATGTAGTCCCCTCATAGGGTATAATGCAACCCCCCTCATAAGGTATAATGCAGCGCCTCCATAGAATATAATGCCGTCCCCTCATAGGGTATAATGCAGCCCCCCTCATATGTTATAATTCGGCCTACTCATAGGGTATAATGCAGCCTCCACACACAATATAATGCAGCCCCCTCATAGGGTATAATGCAGCTCCCCCACAGAATATAATGCAACCCCCCTCATATGGTATAATGCAGCCACCTCATAGGGTATAATGAAGCCCCCCCACACAGAATATAATGCAGTCCCCCACATAGGGTATAATGCAGCCTCCCCTCATAGAGTATAATGCAGCCCCCCTCATAAGGTATAATGCAGCCTCCCCCCACAGAATATAATGCAACCCCCCACAGAATATAATGTAGACCCTCATAGAGTATAATGTAGCCACCCCCCATAGAATATAATCTAACCCTGCAGGACTACAGTCTTACTGCCACCAGGACTCACTGATATATATATATATAAAAAAAACAAACACAATACTCGCCTCTCCTCCTCGTTTCCACGCTGCTCCAGGCTCTGCTCCGGTATCAGCAGCTGCATTTGAACTGGCATTTTCCCATGCTCAAGAGTTCATCACGGGTCAGGCTGTGAGGGAACAGAGCTTCAGTGACGTCAGGCTGCGCCGGCAACATCTCATTCATTCACCAGTAGTTAAAAGCCGGGGCGGTCACACCTTGGCACGGTCCTGGTTGTAAACTGTATATCCTCCAGATATGGATTACGGCGTGGGACACAACGACGGACAGGTATGGTATATTGAAGCTTTATTATTTTATGTTTATTACAGGAGAACGAGGGCTTCACATGGATTAGGTGTGTTTGTAAGTATGGTATATCATATATATATATATGTGTGTCACTGACATCTATATATATATATACTAGCTATGAACCCGTTCTACGCCTGGGTGGCAAGCATTTTTATTGGTATATGGTCTCCCATCTTGGTTTGTGCTGCCCCCCTCCTATCCTGGTATGCATGGCACCCCTCATCCCTATCCTGGTATGCATGGTCCCCTCACTCCCACCCAATCCTGGTATGCATGGCACCCCATTCCTCATCCTGGTATGCATGGTCCCCTTACCCCTCAATCCTGGTATGCATGGTACCCCCTCATCCCTATCCTGGTATGCATGGTATCTGCCCATCCATATCCTGGTATTCATGGTTCCCTCACCCCCCAATCCTGATATGCATGGTCCCCTCACCCCCCAATCCTGGTATGCATGGTCCCCTCCCCCCCAATCCTGGAATGCAGGGTCCCCTCCCCACCCAATCCTGGTATGCATGGTTCCCTCCCCAATCCTGGAATGCATTGTCCCCTCACCCCCCAATCCCGGTATGCATGGTGCCCTCACCCCCCAATCCTGGTATGCATGGTCCCCTCACCCCCCAATCCTGCTGTGCATGGTCCCCTCACCCCCCAATCCTGGTGTGCATGGTCCCCTCACCCCCCAATCCTGGTATGCATGGTTTCCTCACCCCCCAATCCTGGTATCCATGGTCCCCTCCTCCCCAATCCTGGAATGCATGGTCCCCTCACCCACCAATCCTGTATGCATCGTCCCCTCACCCCCCAATCTTGGAATGCATGGTCAACTAACCCCCCAATCCTGGTATGCATGGTCCCCTCACCCCTTATCCTGGTATACATGCTACCTCTCACCCTCCTATCCTGATATATATGGTCCCCCTCACCCCTATTAAACTGCACACATACAAAAAAAAAAACATTTATACTCACCTTTCTTCCCTGTGCTCCAGCACTGTCCCATTCTGCCGGAGGCCAGGGGAGGATTGTGGCCCTGGAGTACGCGCATGCCCATACTGCGCTGTCCGGTGCCATATTGCTGAAGACACACTGCAAATGTGTCTTCAGTAAAATGGCGCCGGATAGCGCTATGCTCGCGCGCGATTCCGACGCGCACTCCTGTCCTGGTCTTCGGCGAGAAGCGCCGCCGCAACGCTCCTCCCGGTCAGGTAAGAATGTAGGTATAGCGCCAGAGATCGCGGTATGCATCCAGTGTCTACACGTACCGCGATCTACGGCGCCATACACAATCCTCACTGCTGGATGCCGTCTTCTGTCTGAAGCCAGACTGCGCAGGCGCATCGCGCTTGCGCAGTCTATAAAGGCTTCAGACAGAGTGACGCTCCCAGCGATAGAATACACATATATATATATATATATATAATATATGTGTATATGTATATTGTTTTGTGAGCTGTCAGTGTGATTTTACAGTAGCCTGACATGAATTGCCGGCTTTTCAAAGGACACCGGTGCGTAAACATTGGACAGCACTCGCATGGTGTGAGTTCTGTGCGATTTTTTTTCTCGCATCCATTGACTTGTATTGGCGAGGCTTGTCCGAGATACACAGCAATACGCAGCATGCTGCGATTTTTTTCTCTGTCCGATTTCAGCTGAGAAAAAAATCGCAGATGAGAGGTCACCCATTGAATTACATTGGTCCGAGTGCAATCCGAGTTTTTATCTGATTGCACTCGTCCGTATTTCTCGCTAAGGCCGGAGTCACACTGGCGACAAAATCGGACGACTGCAATGCGATGAAATATCGCATTGCAGTCGGACCTATGTTAATCTATGGAGCAGCTCCCAGTATCAGATTTTTTGTGGTCCGTTTTAAACGTCCGTGTACAATCGCAGCATGCTGCGATTGTCACCGATTGTGGGTCGACTATCGCCAATGCAAGTCTATGGGAGCGATGAAAAATCTGATTACAAACGGACCACACTGTGTGACTTGCGATGAAATCGCATCGGTGTCCTTTAGAAAAGCCGGCAATTCATCCCCGCCTATACTGTAAAATCACACTGACAGCTTTAATAAAGACTAGAAAGAATAGATATATACACATAGAACACATATATAATATATATATATATATATATATACACATGTCATTGTGACATGTATATATACATATATTTATAGTTCCTAGACTTCTACATACTGTAATAGCCGCTAATTCAATTGCCGGGTTTTGTGAAATCACAGAAGCCGACATGAAATGATACATTGTTTCCACACATTTAACCATGTAATTTCATGTATTTTTATATATGTTTGAAACATACAATTACATGAGTGTATTTGTGCAAAATTTCAGACATGTAGGGGTTAATTAAAGGTGTAATTTCGTTGAAAAAAAAATGCGTGGGCTCCCGCTGTATTTTCTCCACCAGACAGACAAAGCAAAGCGAGTGGGGGCAGATAATAATAGCCCAGGGAGGGTGCATTTTTTTGTGCCCCCCTGGCTACTAACATCTGCCCCCAGACACCCCAGAAAGGGCAAATCTATAATTAGATTCGCCCTTTCTGGCACTTTGCCCGTCTATTCCCATTGCCCTGTAGCGGTGGCGAATGGGTTAATCTCACCTTACTGTCACCTTGCAATTGAAAGGTGACCTTAAGGCAGGTTAATGATTGATAGCTGTCAATTAGACAACTATCAATTATTAATCCTATTGAAGTAAATAAAAAAACACAGACACTTTAAGAATAAATAATTTTAATGAAATAAAAGCACATTTTTTTGACCATATTTTATTTTACACTTAATCCGTGCGAAGCCATTGATCTCCTAAAATAAAGAAAAAGAAATAAAACAACATTATTCTTACCTATTCCACCGATCTGTCACGTCCCACGCTGTAATCCTTCACAAAGGGTTAACTAGCTTTGAGCCAAGCAGTGCAAGTAATCCTGCATGCTCAGCTCAAAGCTCATGAATGAATAAGTTCCTCTCCTGGCGACAGGAGAGGATGTGTTTCATGAATGAAGCTTAATTGATTGTGTCCACTTTCCCTTTAGGTCAGGTCACTACAGTTAAATTGGCAATAAATCAATTAAGCTCCATTCATGAATCTATTCCTCTACTTTCGCTGGGAGAGGAAGTTATTCATTCAGGGGAATACAGGTCTGAGACAGCATTATTAGCTCTCTGCGACCTGTAACCTGTTAACCCTTTCTGATGGATTACACCGTGGGACCTGACTGTACATCGGATTGGTAAGTATAATTTTGCTTTTTTATTTTATTTTTATTACAGGAAATGGTTTTAGCAGGAAAATAAAATATGGTCAATAACTGTGTGATTATTTAATTAAACTTATTTTTTATTAAACTGTGTGTGTTTGATTTTTCTTTCATACAATAGGATTAATAATTGATAGTTGTCTAATTGACAGCTATCAATTATTAACCTGGCTTAAAGTGACCTTTCAATTGCAAGGTCATTTTAACCCCTTATTAACCCATTCGCCACCGCTACAGGGCAATGGGAATAGACGGGCAAAGTGCCAGAAAGGGCGAATCTAATTATAGATTTGCCCTTTCTGGGGTGTCTGGGGGCAGATGTTAGTAGCCAGGGGGGGCACAAAAAAAATGTACCCTCCCTAGGCTATTATTATCTGCCCCCACTCGCTTGCTTTGTCTGGTGGAGAAAATACAGCGGGAGCCCACGCATTTTTTTTTCAACGAATTTACACCTTTAATTAACCCCTACATGTCTGAAATTTAGCACACATATACTCATGTAATTGTATGTTTCAAACATATATAAAAATACATGAAATTACATGGTTAACTGTGTGGAAACAATGTATCATTTCATGTCGGCTTCTGTGATTTCACTGAAGCCGGCAATTGAATTAGCGGCTATAACAGTATGTAGAAGTGTAAGAATTATAAATATATGTATATATATATGTCACAATGACATATATATATATATATATATATATATGTGCTCTATGTGTATATATCTATTCTTTCTTTTGGCATTTAAATACTATTCTTTTGGATCCATTATATGTCAGTTTTGCAAGCCTGCGAGAAAATCTCGCAAGTCGGATGAAAATCGGATGTTACAAGGTACACACACATGCGATTAAATCGCATCTTTGAAGGAAAATCGGATGCCAGAAGGATGTGTGATGTTTTTATTTTGATCCGATTGTCGACCGTCTAAAACGGACCGATTTTTTGTGGTTGTGTGTGACTCCAGCCTTATGGGTATGAGCCCTTACAAGAATCAAACGATGTCTGACCTCCCGTACTGCTCAGCAGCTGAAGCTTCTTCGGCACGCAGAAGAACGTGAGTAGTGTCTGCTGTGCTGCAGCCGCCCCGGGCCGGCACATGTACACATTTACAGATACAGTGCATTACCTAAAGCAGCAAACAGCTGCTTGGTGACCGGCCTGGAGAGCATGTACCCATCTGCCCCCCTGGCCCAGCCTGCCTTTGCACAATATGATACTATCTTTTTCATTAGTTGGTTAGATTAGAAGAAATGTCACACCAACACAGAGGATTTTGTACTTTATTACAGTATATTCATACAGACAAAACATGGCAATGAAAAAGAAGTGAATGCACATACACAAAATTGTCCCACCATTAATTAAAAAAAACAAAAAACTTATTGACATACAGATGATACTTGTATACAAAAATATTAACACATTTTTAAATTGTATATAAAGTGCATAAAAGTCAATAGTCCTGACATATAGTGTACACAGGGTCCCCCACATGGTATACACAAAATACAGTGTCATCCAGGAATTAACAAAAAAAAAACCTAAGTACATTTAATCTATTCCAAATCCCATTTTTATGAGATATAATAATATCCAAAATTATACAGTGTCAAAGAAATGGCATGCAGTAAAAAAAGCATATAGTTGACAAAAACACATTTTACTAAACAGAAAAACTTTCCTGCAGAGCAATGTAGATGTCATATCAGGAATGTGATGATGATAGGAAGAGGTTCTGCAGCAACAGATTGAATATTTCAAAGAATATTGGGCCTCTTTAGTAACAGCCCTGATCAGTGGATATAAATGTCCATAGACTACTACATGGCGATGATGCCTACAAACGAGATAATGCACAGCTAATACTGTAAATTATACAAATATTAGCAGTCACACAATTGCAATCATGAGGCCTAGGGTAAGGGAATTTTTACAGGTCATTGACCTCTGTGATGACATCTGATATTTTTGATAATTTATAGTGCGGGGTACATTGGCCTCATTAATAAATCTGCTCACTAGAAAACTAGTTACTTATACTAACCAATTTGAGCTCGGCTATAGGTGTTTTAACTGACCTAAAAAAAAGTAAAAGCTGTTCTGTAATTGGCTGGGATAATAAAAAAAGGATGTTTTAATAAATGATTCCAAATGTACCATGCTCCACGATAGAGGTGTAATTAATTACAGTAGGGGTCACAATATAATATATAATAATAATGTGTATAAGCTATATTGAAATGTAAGAAGATGATATCAGTGGGGTCCATGAGGCAGGGGAGTGTGTGGTACTTGGGACATTTCACGTGGGCAATCAATACTGTACCTTGGTCTGGAATGCAAAATCTGCGTGGACAAGGAAGGGGCTCCCAGATACCAGCTGTAAAACCCGTCTCTCCACCATCACACGCTCATCACCTTCTACAAGCAGGACTCTTTTGCCAATAATCTTAACAGCAAAATGTTTGCGGGTAGATGAATATTCCGCCAGCAGGACCGTTCCAAAGCTTCCCTTGCCAAGCACATGATGGAATAATAGTCTCCTCTTGATGGTGTCAGTATCAGAGACTGTGCTTTTGGAGCCTGTAGGCAAAACACCGCTGCTTCCTTCAGCTTCTTCATCTTTCTGGTTTAGATCCATGGCTTTCTGTCTTGATGTCATCCTTCTTCTTTTATTCTCCTTTTAATCCCCCAATGAGATGAAGATGGCTCCTCTCTTCTGGGCACCCATCTTCTGACCTTCTACCTCCTCCTTTTCTTCCACTTCTTTCTTCTGGACTGGTTGCTTGGTCCTCTTGACTGAAGACTTCCTCTCATCATCAGATGTGTCATCGGTAGGTCTTCGTCTCTTCGCTCCTTCTCTCCTCACCACAGTCTCCTCCTCTTTTGTATCCATATAATCGCTCTGCTTTGGGTCAGCAGTCATCTCCTCCACCGTCGTTGGGCAAATCCAACTGTCACTTCCAACTGTCACACACTGCAGTTCATATGGAATCATCATGCATGCAACACCACAGGTCATGTGATCAGCAACTGACCAATGACATTTAAGAGATAAACTTTAGCTAGCATTAAATATTCAGGTAATATTCTGGTATTCTGTTGAACACAAGGAGCAACATTTTCTAATAGTAATAGAACTGCACTAAGTCGCTAATTTAATTTATACAGTTAGTGAAGCACATTGTATGAGTGTAATTTAATAAATACTGGCAAGATGTACAATTTTCATCCACTAATTATCATAAAAAATATAGGTTTACTTCCATTTTATATACAGATATAGCTGATATCCTAATTGTATGCAGCATGCTATGGTGATAGAGAACCATGCATGACTGTGCCATGCAAACAGTGAGGAGCATAGAAATGGGACAGATGTGGGTCCCAGTGTCTCACAAACTGTGGCAGAACATAGTCTAAAGGTGCTATCAGCTGAATCAATAATAAGTGCACACAACAACTGACCCTTTATACGGTGTTTTAAGATGGAGAAGTAAAAGTCGGCCAGTCACGTCCACCATACTTCACTGTTCCTTGCAGACCCTCTTTATTGTTCTGCTCTCCAGCCCTTTGACGAATAAACTGTCTTCTGTTACAGAAAAATATTTCACATTTTGGCTCAAGTCATCAGTCCAGAGCCAAGGCTGCAATTTTTCTCTTGTTTCAATGACTAAGGTATTGTTTTTGACTACAGTTCTTCGATAAAGACCACTTCTGACCAGAACACTGGATGCGTGGACCTGGGAGCATTTGGTTGTTGCCAGTTCTGTGCTGATGTTATTGTACTCTTTCAATTTTTAAGGGAAGCATGATGTGCTTTTCATCTGCTGCAGTAAGTTTCAATGGGCAACCCTTGCATCTACAGTCCTCAGCATTGGCCTCTTCTTGGTGTTCTGAATGCTGAGAAATACAGGCAGATATTTACCATCATGCGGGACCATCAGGGAGGCGTCTGATTAGCTCCAAATTTATCCTGCAGTAGGACAAAGACCTCAAACATACAGCCAATGTCAGGAAAAACAAATTTCAGCAAAAAGAGCCTTGATCTCATTATCATTGAGTCTGTATGGGATTACATGCGGAAAAAGAAAGATTTGCACAAGCAATCCACAAAAGAGCCGTGGTTAATTATCCAAGATGTTTGGAACAACCTCATTGTTGAGTTATTTCAAAACCTGTGTGCAAGTGACCAGTGTACCTAGAAGAATGAATGCTGTTTTGTAGGCAAAGAGTGGTCACACCACATATTGATTACGTTTAGATTTCTCTTTTGATTATTCACTTTGCATTTTCTTAATTGATTAAAATAAACTATTAGCACTTCTATTTTGCAAATAAATTTTACTTTATAGCATTCTTTCCACACCTGCCTAAAAATTTTGCTCAGTACTGTATATTAGTCTCAAATAGTTAAATAAAAGTGAGTCGCACTTAGTACCAGGGCAATGGGGTACTCGGCACCGAGCCCATGAAAGTCTATGGGATTTGTCACTGGCAGCAGGACTCGGTCCGTGGCCCTGGGCGCTCATACAATGGGGGATATTTACAGGGGAATTGTAGATTAGATAGTTCGTGACGCCACCCGTGGTATCTGATCAATTGGACCAGCGCTGCTATATGGATCTTCACAGGGGATGTTATGGGGCAGCTAGATGGTAGGTCTCCCACAGGTGAGACCGGTCCCTGGAAGTCTATGGTGATGCAGGGTGTAGTAAATGAAACAGTCTCACACAAGGCAATCTCTTTCCATACCTTTACTTGCAGATGTTTCAGGCAGGTCCCGGGAAGCTGGTCGGGGTGGAGAATGCACATTCAGGATCACCGCTGAGCAGGTTAGAGGCCTCCTTTAACTCTATATGTAAGTGAGTACAAACTTGCATGAAGTCAAGTTAACTCTGTTAATCTCCAGCTTGGTCAATAGCTGCAACGCCCGGCCGACATTGTGGTAGAGCCTTTTGCTTAATCTGGTGGCCAGTTATGGTGACCAGATATCGGAAAGAACTAAGTTGTTAGGGCTGATCAGGCCTTGCCCGTCTTGCTCTCCCTGACTCCGTTTACGTATCAGCGCTTAGGGCTACCTACTGTGACTTGAAGTCTAGGAGGATTCCGGTGTTTCTTATTACTAGGCATAAAGCACTAGCAACGCTTCGGACCCCGGTGTCCGGTGAATTAGTGCGGGTAATCCGGTACCTGATGCACTTGTCTCTATCTCTCCACTGTGCCTCTCGTCCTGCTCTTGCTCTTAACATAAGCAAAAGTAGCGATGTTGTGAATATCAGCTTTTCTCCAGAGCTCGCTGAGCAATTCTCAGTACACTCACTGTTGTAGCTCCTGTGTTTCCCTTCTTTCTTTCCTTTCTCCGACCCTGTCCAGAGCAGCACACAGGTACTCTGTCAACTGTGTAAATGCTGTAGCTCCGAGAGTCACCTTCCTCAGACCCTGTCCAGAGCAGCGCACAGGTACTCTGTCAACTGTGTACACGCTGTAGCTCAGAGAGTTACTTTCCTCCTTCCAAAGAATACAGGTAGCTTGTGCTGAGGTACTGGTCCTGCAGTTCTGACTGGGCTAGAGTGACTCCTTACACTCAAACCAGACTCCACTTTATGAACTTGCTCTGCCAGAGTCTAGTCTGCTCTCCTCTTCCTCCAAGACTAGACTGGCTTGCACTCTGACTGGACTCCTCTCCCTCCAAATCCAGACTGAACTTGCACTGTCCTAAGACAGGAAGCTGACTGAACACTGAACTGAATGTGCCCACTCCTCTCCTCCTGCACAGACTGAACTCTGATTGCTACGTGTCACTACCTTTTATACCCCTAGTGGGTGTGTTGGGAAATGTGAGTGACGTGAATGAATATCAAGCTTCACGGTTACCTTCCTGTGCATTTTCCCGGAATATGTGTGCCTGGCGTAGCTGGGCCACACAAAAGAACTGTAAAAAATTGTGTGTCAACTCTATCTTTTTGACCCTTTTTTGAATATTGGCACAACTTTTGCTCTGAGTCAGTATAGTGGCACAGAATCCTTAACCCTTTCGCTATAAGGGTTTTCTGGACATTTTGTGCCTCTTTTAGCCAGGACAAGTTTCACATTCTTGATATGTATAAATAAAACCTACCATATATACTCGAATATAAGCAGACCCGAGTATAAGCAGAGGCACCTAATTTTGCCACTGAAAACTGGGTAAGCTTATTGACTCAAATATAAGCCGTGTATGCATTGTCCCCCCGTCCTGTCCTGGTATGTTGCTCCCCGTCCTCTCCTGGTATGTGGCTCCCCCTGTCCTGGTGTGTGGCTTTCCCATCCTGTCCTGGTATATGTGGCTCCCCCTGTTGTATGCATGGCTCTCTGATCCCACATGGCTCGCCCCCCCGTCCCATCGTGCATTGCTTGGCTCCCCTCCCCGGTCCCATCGTGCATGGCTCGGCTCCCCTCCCCGGTCCCATCGTGCATGGCTCGGCTCCCCTCCCCGATCCCATCGTGCATGGCTCGGCTCCCCCCTGGTCCCATCGTGCATGGCTCGGCTCCCACCACCTGGTCCCATTGTGCATGGCTCGGCTCCTCCCCGGTCCCATCGTGGTTGGCTCAGCTCCCCTCCTCGACCTACTCACCCTCCTGATGCCGTCGCTGGATCATCTCCATCCCTGCATCTCCATTGTCCGGGCGCCGGCAGCTTCCTTTGCTGAGTGGTCACATGGTACCATTCATTAAGGTAATGAATATGCGCTCAACGCCTATGGGAGTGGAGACACGTGCATATTCATTACCTTAATGGGCGGTACCATGTGGCCGCTCAGCACAGGTAGAAGCTGCCGTCCCCAGGACAACGGTGATGCAGAGACCGCGTCAGGAGGGTGAGTATGATGTCACAGTCGTGGGCTCCTGCCGCTGCTCCCCCTCCCACCCTCGCCGGCTTTCTGTACAATGACTCATGTATAACCCGGGGGGGACGTTTTCAGCACAAAAAATGTGCTGAAAATCTCAGCTTTTACTCGAGTATATACGGAAAATGAAAAAATTGATATCCCAATACATTCATGACCGAAAGTGCTGTCACCCTTGAAATTGTTCCAGAAAATTATTGGAATTAATGATGTTTTGTTATACTCATGTTTATTTCCTTTGTGTGTATTGGAACAACACAAAAAAAGCATAAAAAAAGGCAAATTGGACATCATTTCACACATAACTCCAAAAATGGTCCGGATAAATTTCTTGGCTCCCTCTACTTAATTTTTGGTTGCACACCCTTTGGAATCAATTGCTTCCTATAACCATCAACAAGCTTCTTACATCTCTCAACTGGAATTTTGGGCCACTTTTCTTTCGCAAACTGCTCCAGGTCTCTCATATTTGAAGGGTGCCTTCTCCCAAAAGCAATTTTAAGATCTTTCCGTGGGTGTTTAATGGAATTTAGATCCTCACTAATTGCTGGCGCTTTGTTTCTATCCATTTCTGGGTGCTTCTTGAAGTATGTTTGTGGTCATTGTCCTGCTGGAACAACCTATGACGCAAACCCAGCTTTCTGACACTGGCACTACATTGCAAACCAAAATCTCGTGGTAATTTTCATATTTCATGATGCATTGCACATAGTCAAGGCACCAAGTGTCAGAGGAATCAAAGTGACCCCAAAACATATTTGCCTGTAGATGCTATGTACTTTTCTCTGTAGACTTCATTCCGTCCCCCTTGTTCTCCTGTAATAAAAAAAAATAATAAAACAACATTATTCTTACCTTAACATGTTTACTGCGTGGACCGGAACTAATGCTGCCAGCCTCGCAGTAAACCCCCGAATGAATGAGCTCCTCTCCCCGGCTGACTGGAGAGGAAGTGATTAGCTGGGAAGCTTAATTGATTGTTTCCCAGGCTAATCAGTTCAGTTCAGGTCAGCCGGGGACACCGCACAGCATCAGTGACATCAGAGGGAGTCCCCGGCTGACCTGAACTGAACTCATTCATTCGGGGGTTTACTGCGAGGCTGACAGCATTAGCTCCGGTCCTCACAGTAAACATGTTAACCCTTTGTGAAGGATTACAGCGTTGGACCTGACTGAACGCCGGATAGGTAAGAATAATGTTGTTTTATTATTTTTTTTTTTATTACAGGAGAACAAGGGAATCGAAGGAATACCAGTACAATAAAAGATGGTCAAAAACTGTGTGTTTATTTCATTAAAATGATTTTTAATTAATGTGTGCGTGCTTTTTTTTAATTTCATACAATAGGATTAATAATTGATAGTTGTGTAATTGACAACTCTCAACTATTAACCTGGCTTAAAGTCATCTTCCAATAGCAAGGTGGCTTTAACCCATTATTAACCCATTAGCCACCGCTACAGAGTAATGGGAATAGACGGTCTAAGTGCCAGAAAGGGCGCATCTAATTATAGATTTGCCCTTTCTGGGGTGGCTGGGGGCAGATGTTAGTAGCCAGGGGGGGCACAAAATAAATGCACCCTCCCTAGGCTATTATTATCTGCCCCCGCTCGCTGGCTTTGCCTGTCTGGTGGAGAAAATACAGTGGGAACCCACGCATTTTTTTTCAACGAATTTACACATTTAATTACACACCTGTACTTTGTATCTCCCCCACCTCATTGTAGATTGTAAGCTCTCACGAGCAGGGGCGGCTTATTTTGCTTTAATTATTGTATTGTTAACGTTGTCACTTATGACTTGTGTTTTGAAACTGTTAAACTGTAAAGCGCTGCGGAATATGTTGGCGCTATATAAATAAAGATTATTATTATTATTATTATTAATTAACCCCTACATGTATGAAATTTTGCACACATACACTCATGTAATTGTTAGTGAAAACCATATATCAAACTACATGAAATGACATGGTTAACTGTATGTAAACCATGTGTCATTTCATGTCGGGTTCTGTAATTTTACAAAAGCCAGCAATTGAATTAGCGGCTATTATACTATGTAGAAGTGTATGAACTATAAATATATGTATATATATATATATATGTCTCAATGACATATATATATATATATATGTATTCTATGTGTATATATCTATTCTTTCTTTTGTGATTTAAAAACTATTCATTTGGATCCATTATATGTCGGTTTTGCTAGCCACCGACAAAATCTCACCAGACGGATGTCAAACATACGCTCAGATGCGAGAAAATCGCATCCTAGCATTCAAATCGGATGACAGATGGATCAATGTTCAGGAAACATTTGTGCGATTATTAGCCGTCTAAAACAGTCCGATTTTTTTAGACGGTGTGTGTGACTCCAGCCTTACAGTTAAAGTCACTGCTGAAAAACTATTCTTTGATAATGGACAAATGAAAATCAATTGAGAAAAAAAGGTTATTTTAGGATACATCTATGGAAAACCTACTTTTTCCATGAAGAATGTCATGTTTGCAGTAGGCAAACTATTGCACACATTCAAAAACACACCCCAACTAAAACATGGTATTGCAATGTTTCTCTACAACAATCCCTGCAAAATGCATGAATGCAACACATTGCAGCAAAATCTGAAAGCTGTCCTGTGGTAGACAAATCCCCAAGCATAAAACTAAAATTTCCCAAAGATGGCAAAAAAATCAACAATATCTTAGAAAAATCAAGTCAGAAACTTCTCAATACAATTATGAATTTGTACTGTCATTGGACATCAGCTAATTCCAATAAAGAAGAAACATCCAGTAATCCAGTAAAAAAAGGTGGACAGTACTTTATTCTCCCATATCACAGATACAGGCAACGTTTCGGTTCCACACGGAACCTTTTTCAATCTTGACTTCAAACAAGCTGTTCACACATGAACGTCATGTATCATGATGGGGCTGGAATACAGTTTCAAAGACAACTGGAGAGAATGACAATCACATGCATTCCAGGTAATGAACAGGACAATTGGATCTCATGTGAAAACAAAGCAATGATGAAAAGCAAATAAAGAATTGCATTTTCCGTTTGAAGACATACCGTCATTCCATTTTATTATTAGTTACAGGCTACTATTAATATGCCAAATCTTAACATGGAATTTGATTCTGGTTTGTAATAACATAATCCTATTTTTATAATAGCTTTCTTTGTATCTTGGCAAGTTACCGTAAATGTGCACAAAAGTCTACAGTTATTGCCTTTAGCTCCTTAGAGGTTTATCACACCAGTACGTTTACATGGCTGCTTTCCAGGCTGGAACATGGAATTGAATTGTACAAGCTGTGACTTTTAATTTATACCTGGACCACATATGAAATATTAAACCCAACCTAGGAGGTCATATCTGTATTTAAAGGGAACCTGTCACCAGAAAAATGCTAGTTACTTGCAGATATGCTGTGCGCGCAGTTTCAGCCGCCGATTTGACTGAAACAGGAACGCTGCTGGGGAGAATAATTTTTTCCCCGCAGCATTTGGCTGTCAGTGCTGGCCAGCAGAATAACGCTATTAGCCTGCAGATTAACCCCATATCTGCAAGTTATTAACGTTTTTTTCTGGTGATAGGTTCCCTTTAATGGTTATTACCAAAACAAATAAAAAACTCAGCCCTTAACGCCTTACGGTTCATTCACTTTAGCTATCACCTTTGATAAAACCTAGTTTTATTGCTTGTTGCATTAGTTTTGGATACCCTATATTTTTAGACAAATCTGTAATAGTCTTAAAGTGAAGCTCTACTTCTGTGCAACTTTGACTAAAAAATGGAGCATAAAAAAGACATAGTTCAATATTTTCTTATTGCCAAAGTACCAGAGGATTTTTATTTCTGGGCCCTTAATCTTTGTTGGCAGCAGAACAATTCTAGCTTCCAACTGTTAAGTGACCTTTGATATAGAAAGACAAACAATGAGGAACTAATCACCCCAGTGGCGGACACAGACAGAAGAGCGCCTTGTGCAATAACAATATATGGGCCCTTTGCAGCACAATAGCTCATCATAATGCACAATTCCACCTGTTTTGGAGGTGGTATTTGTGGCCCCCTTACCTCTTGGACCCCTGTGAGGCCGCACAAGTCGCACCAATCATATGTCTTCCCATGAATCACTCTCTAAGACCAAACTAAAATTGTTTAGGAACCTGGTGTCCTCAGACTCCTCAGTAATAAACTATACTACTACACTTACCGATCCCAGAGTCTGATTCCATAACCCGTTGTTTTTGCAGAAGGAAACATATTTCAAAGGTACAGTGCCTACAAGTAGTATTCAACCCCCTGCAGATTTAGCTGGTTGACACATGCGGAATTAACTTGGCATTGTGACATTTGTACTGTAGATCAGCCTGGAAGTGGGAAATGCACTGCAGCAAAAATTTTTGTTTTAATTTTTTTTTTTAAAACGTTAAAAGTTAATTCAGAGTGTCATTTATTATTCAACCCCTCAAACCACAAGAATTATGTTTGGTCCCCCTAAAGTATTAAGAAGTAGTTCAGGCACCAAGAATAATGAGCTTCACATGTGTGGATTAATGATCTCTTTTGCCAGCCTTTTCTGACTATTTAAGACCCTGCCCAAACTTGTGAACACCACTCATACATGGTCAACATGGGAAAGACAAAGGAGCATTCCAAGGCCATCAGAGACAAGATCGTGGAGGGTCACAAGGCTGGCAAGGGGTACAAAACCCTTTCCAAGGAGTTGGCCTTACCTGTCTCCACTGTTGGGAGCATCATCCGTAAGTGGAAGGCTTATGGAACTACTGTTAGCCTTCTACGGCCTGGACAGCCTTTGAAAGTTTCCTCCCGTGCCGAGGCCAGGCTTGTCCGAAGAGTCAAGGCTAACCCAAGGACAACAAGGAAGGAGCTCCGGGAAGATCTCATGGCAGTGGGGACATTGGTTTCAGTCAATACCATAAGTAACGTACTCCACCGCAATGGTCTCCGTTCCAGACGAGCCCATAAGGTACCTTTACTTTCAAAGCGTCATGTCAAGGCTCGTCTACAGTTTGTTCATGATCACTTGGAGGACTCTGAGACAGACTGGTTCAAGGTTCTATGGTCTGATGAGACCAAGATTGAGATCTTTGGTGCCAACCACACACGTGACGTTTGGAGACTGGATGGCACTGCATACGACCCCAAGAATACCATCCCTACAGTCAAGCATGGTGGTGGCAGCATCATGCTGTGGGGCTGTTTCTCAGCCAAGGGGCCTGGCCATCTGGTCCGCATCCATGGGAGGATGGATAGCACGGCCTACCTGGAGATTTTGGCCAAGAACCTCCGCTCCTCCATCAAGGATCTTAAGATGGGTCGTAATTTCATCTTCCAACAAGACAACGACCCAAAGCACACAGCCAAGAAAACCAAGGGCTGGTTCAAGAGGGAAAAAGTCAAGGTGTTGGAGTGGCCTAGTCAGTCTCCTGACCTTAACCCAATTGAAAACTTGTGGAAGGAGCTCAAGATTAAAGTCCACATGAGACACCCAAAGAACCTAGATAACTTGGAGAAGATCTGCATGGAGGAGTGGGCCAAGATAACTCCATAGACCTGTGCCGGCCTGATCAGGTCTTATAAAAGACGATTATTAGCTGTAATTGCAAATAAGGGTTATTCCACGAAATATTAAACATAGGGGTTGTATAATAATTGACCCACACTTATGTTTAAAATGTATTAAAATTCAACTGAGCAACATAACTTTTTGTTTTGTAAGATTTATGCTTCTGTTAATAAATCCTACTCTCGTTTGCAGTTTGAAGGCTCTAACTTATTTGCATCTTATCAAACCAGCTAAACTGCAGGGGGTTGAATACTACTTGTAGGCACTGTAAGATTTAAACTGCGTCCTAAATTGAGTGTTAAATGCATTGTCAGGCTTCATCCGCACCTCAGTGATTACTCAACTTCTGGCAAATTCTATATCCTAAAGCTAGGGATTACACATTTAATTCAAGGGTGGACGAGAATTACAGTAGGCCACCTAATTTTCTAATTAGTCATTATGTCCTCTCACTCTTCACCTAACATGCACCATTGGTTCTCTGGTCTGGACTGATCATTCTGTCTTCGAATCAATAGTAGTTTGTATGTGATCTCACCTCATTCCACTCAGGTCAGAGAATGTGTGCAGCTTTTCGGGCGCTATCTGCTTTAAAACCCGGTGCTGTCATGTCCGCAAAGTCCAGACAAGACTAGTGTATGCTGCGCTTTTTACTGCGATGACCCAATTGGAAATTTGATCAAGAAATCCAGTGTGGATTAACACCTCAGTTTTCATTGGTCAGTATTTGCAGTTCATGTGCAGTCAGACAGCACACTGACTGAAAAGATGCCCATCTGAACTTACCCTTACTTTACGCTTTCTACTCATTCAGTAGAAAACTTGAAAATGTTTTATCCATGATGCGTTGGTGTCGCATTGGCCAAGTCATTCTGTAATTCTAAAGTGTTTATGACCTCAAAGCTGCCCACAATCTTGGTGATGCCTAATATACAGCGGGTGAAATAAGTATTGAGCACGTCACCAATTTTCTGAGTAAATATATTTCTAAAGGTGCTATTGACACCAGATGTCGATAATAACCGATCCAATCCATACAAAGAAAGAAATCAAACCATAGGTGTCCATAAATTACGGTAAGTTATGTATAAAAATGAGAAATGACACAGGGAAAGTACTGAAAGTCCCGTGTGCTATTTCTATGAACTCTGAGATTTAGTCCCTTCCATAAATTTTCCATTGGATTCAGGTCAGGTGACTGGCTGGGCCATTCTAGCAGCTTTATTTTCTTTCTCTGAAACCAATAGAGAGTTTCCTTGGCTGTGTGTTTGGGATCATTGTCTTGCTGAAATGTCCTCTCGCGTTTCATCGTCATCATCCTGGTAGATGGCCGCAGATTTTTATTAAGTATGTCCCAGGACATCTCTCCATTCATCTTCCCGTTAATCATTTGAAGTTTGCCAGAGCCATATGCTGAAAAACAACCGTACACTATTATGTTCCCATCTACAAACTTCACTGTTGGTACGGTGCTTTTGGGGATGATCTGCAGAACCCTTTGTCCTACAAACATGGTGTGCATTATGGCATCCAGAGAGTTCAATTTTGGCCTCATCTGACCAGACTATATTCTCCCAGTATTTAAAAGGCTTATCTAAATGTTGTTGAGCAAACTTTAAACTTTAACATGCTTTTTGCTCAGCATGTGGTAAGCGTGCATACAGGTCAGTGAGTTTAAGTGTATTTCTTTTAGTTTTCTTTGAAACAATTGTACTTGCTGATTTCAGGTCTTTCTGTAGATCTCCATGGGAGGTCCTTGGCTCTTGGACAACTCTTCTGATAATTCTTTTCTCTCTTTTGTCTGAAATTTTGTGGGGAGCATCTGGTTGTAGCTGCTTTATGGTGAAATGATGTTCTTTCCTCTCACGGATTTTGGCCTCAACAGTTCTCAATGGAAACTTCAGTAAATTAGAAATTGTTCTGTAACCAATGCCATTAGTATGTTTTGCAACAATAAGATTGGTCATGAGACATCTCTCTGGTTTTACCCATCATGAGATGTTTCTTGTGTGGCATATTGGTAATGATACATGTTTTTATAGGTACTGTATTTTTCGGACTATAAGACGCAACGGACCATAAGACGCACCCCAAATTTTCAGAAGGAAAATAGGGAAAAAAAATAATGTGTCAAATGGGGGTCCGTCTTACAGTCCGAATTCAGCTTACCAGTGAAGGGATCAGCACAGGTAGAGGAGTGGTCACAGGGGTCGTTCGGTGGTTCAGGCTGGTGTGGTGGTGGTGCTCTGTGGAGTGGCTGTGTTCTGTAGGGTGGCTGTGTTCTGTGGGGTGGCTGTGTTCTGTGGGGTGGCTGTGTTCTGTGGGGTGGTTGTGCACTGTGGGGTGGCTGTGTTCTGTGGGGTGGCTGTGCTCTGTGTCGTGGCAATATGCTCACAAATCCGGTGGCGGTCCCAATGCAGCTTCCCTGTCTTGCGGTGGTGTCGGGGCAGCAGCGGGGCTCTGTGCTGCGTGGGGGGCTCCGCCGGCATTTCGTCCTAGCCGGAAAGCCCCCGCAGATCCGCTGCTGCGACGCGGTGCCGTCCTGAAAGATGGCCGCCAGGGGCCTCCGGAAAGATGGCTGCCGCATACTCAAATTCAAATCTCTGCAATTTTTTTGGGAAAAAGTGCGTCTTATGGTCCAAAAAATATGGTAATCAGTTGAACCAGCTGATATTATTTTTCACTAAGTGATAGGATTGCTTTCTAACTACTGATAGCTTTCAGGACTTTTCATGTCTTTTTTCACCTCTCTTTCTTCATGTGTTCAATACTTTGTCCCTGTGTCATTTCTCATTATTACACATAACTTAATTTATGGTTTGATGTCTTTGCCTGTGTGAATTGGATGGATTGTTACCGACAAATGGTGAGAATTTCATATCAATAGCACCCTAATAGTGGATATTGGAGAACCTCAGCAGATGACCGCGCTGTTACTAATATAAATCTCTATACGAAGACTAACACTGATATTACAGCCATATAGTGACCATATAGTGGTAGCTACCAGTCCTGCAGAACAGTTAAGAGATTACAGTACATTTACAGATAGTGACTTACAGCTGACGTGCTTTCTGATGGAGACGTTTACTTTTCCCATCTTTTCCATCTGGCCCAGACCGACATGACAACTTCTCCAGCCAGGACTCAGCTGTAGAGATTACAACAAAGACACATCTGACTTCTCACATTTCCAGGACTGTCCCCATCTATCACCAAACTGCACAAACTCCTCATCCTGCTGATACCCCAATACTGAGCCACTGCTGCCGTATGTGTCCCTATTACTGCACCTACTGTGTACCCTCTAAATGGTAAAACAAACCTCCAGAATATATTAATGCCCTTTGCAAGTGCCCTAGAAAATTGTGGCCACATTTTGCCCTGTAGAAAGTAATAATGCCCTCTGTGTGCCCCTTTGACAGTCACAATATCCTGAGTTCCCCTGTAAGAATAAGTGCCCACTTAACATTTAATAGTGTTCCAAGTCTTCTCCCCTGTACAGCTTCCCTCTACACAGTATAATGCCCCCTACACAGTATACTGTCCTTTTCCTCAAACTGTTTGATGGCTCAAACACTGCATAATGGTCCCCACACTGTACACAAAGACCTCACATTAGCTCCCGCACTATATGATAGTGCCCTCATTGTAATCCCCACACTGTATGATGGACCCCAAAATAGCTTCCATATAGTATACTGCACTCCTCATTGGCCTCTATATAGTATAACTAGCTGTAGTACCCGGCTTCGCCCGGGTTAATTAATAACTGCTGTTAGCTGTAACAAAATAGACTATGTTAACAAAAATTTATTCTGCACATAAAAATCACACACCAAAACGTGCGGGGGTTAAAATTTCCATTCAACACATAGCCTATGATGCTCCTGGGGTTGAGATGTGCGGGCATGCAAAATTTCATGCCCGTAAGTACAACGGTGCAGATTCCTATCCCGGGCCAAAATTATTTGCCGATTTGGAATGCGCGGGGTTAAAATTTCGACTCAAAACCTAGCCTATGACGCTCCCGGGGTCGAGACGTGCGGGTGTGCAAAATTTCATGCCCGTAAATGCAGATTCCTATGCCGGACATACACACAAGCATTCAGCTTTCTCCCCATTATGTAGATAGGGCCAAAATTGTTTGGCGATTTGGAACGCGCGGGGTTAAAATTTCGATTCAAAACATAGCCTAGGACGCTTTCGGGTTCGAGACGTGCGGGCGTGCAAAATTTCATGCCCGTAAGTGCGACGGTGCGGATTCCAATCCCGGACAAACATACCCACATACATACACACATACATACATTCAGCTTTATATATTAGATGCATTCATCTAAGGCTTCCATATAACATAATGCATTCCATAGGCCTCCCTATAGTATAATGCATCCTATAGTCATCCATATAGTATAATGCACTCCCATAGGCCTCCATACAGCATAATGCACTCCCCATTGGCCGTCATACCGTATAATTCACTTCCCACACAAAAAAATACCTCCTCGTTCCACTCTGCTCCTATTGTCCGCTCAGCTCAGCGGGCACCATGTAGTGACGTCATTGCTGGCAGTTTCTGCGTCATTGACATCAGGCGCAGAGGGGGAACGATGGGAAAGGTTGTATGCTCCGTCTCTCATCATTGATTTCAACTGTATGCTAGATGCGATGTAACTTGCAATGACGAACGGGCACCCCCCTCCTGCTCAAGGGCCCCATAGCAGGCGCTTGGCAATGAAGGGAGATCAAGTGTCCCTGCACTGACATAGAGTGTAACTGTATGGGCTCACTGAGCATGCCGATACAGGTACAGTAGCGCAGCTCCGGGTGGGCCCCTCAGAACGCAGGGTCCGTGGTGACTGCCCCTACCGCTACTGCTTTAAGTATCTATCATTGGATTAAGACTGTCTTTCAGCTGAATTTTTATCAGTTTTTGTGGCTGTGCAAAACACAAATACTACGAATTTGTCAACAAATATGGTAGACTCTTACACATTGATTTCACTTCCAGTTACTAGCTATATTCCACTAAGTGCAAATCACTACTCAGGCCACATATGAAATACTCCTATGACTGATTAAAAATAGCTAATAGGTAAGTGGTTCAAGGTACTTCTCAGTGTAATACCTGATATAGTGATACACATATGAAATATTCTGTACATTTCCAGCCATTTGTGCGCATTACAGGAGGTTCACTGTGAGCAACCAAATACATTAAATGAATGTAACGCAGTAATTTGATCAAAATTCGAGTTATTTAATTTGGAAAAAGATGGCTTAAGGTGACCTAATAGATAACATAGAGATATATCAAAGGACAATGCAAAGATCTGTGTAATGATCTGTACATTCACTATATTTACAGTAAAGAACAAGTTTAGAGGACCAGCAATCATGCCCTAGTTTCTTATGCGGAGAATCTTTTTTTACGCTTCACTAATACGCAGATGTCCCATACTCCAGTGTTTTACTTGGACATTTGAACAGGGAGCTCGGAAGATGAACTTATAAAAGGATTGGATGAAAACTCAAAAGAAAAAAAAATACCTGATGGGAGTGATGCCCACTTGACCTCCATGCTATGTTGCTTTACCCTTGACACATAATGGCTTTATGGAACCCAAAGAGGCACTATGCTCCCTAATTGGTGAAGTTATACCAAACATCAGCCCTCCCGGTCATAGATTTTAGGTATTTGTAGAAAGTTTGAACCTGTGTGGTTCAGAGGAAGTCAATGGCTGCAGATCTCTGAATGTTCTTGACACTCAGCTACTTTGATACATTTTTTAACTTAAAGAATAGTGTTGAGCATTCCGATACCGCAAGTATCGGGTATCGGCCGATATTCGCTGTATCGGAATTCCGATACTTAGTTCCGATATTTTTCCTATATCGTATACCGGAATCGGAAGTTCCCATAATTCTTTGAGAGGCAATGTGATTTTAGTCAGCCAATGAGGAATCTTATGAAGTGTGGGCACATCCTGTAATGCTGCGGTCATCTTAACTAATGGCATGGCTGTGATTGGCTGCTGAAATGATGTCAGAATGCACTATAAAAGGCGCCGCCTCCATTTTAGCGTCACTGTGCTGTGAACTCAGTTAGAGACAGAACGCTGCTGTGCTGACTCTGAGGGACAGTTAGACATTGCGATTTTGTGTACTCTACTGTGCTTTAGGCAGGCTAGTTTACCAACCACTGTGTAAAGCTTCCTTTTGCCAGTGTTGTTTTAACAGCTCTGTGCAAGGTGTGTGTGAGAGTGCAGGTGACGCTGCAGTTTGCTCTGCATCCACCGCTGTTTGTAGGCATCTGCACGTGTCACTCACTGACTCTTTTTTTTATTTGATTTTGTGGAATTGGTGCAGCTCCATTATATTTGCAAAAAATCTAATCTATTAGTGTGACGCGCTTCCATCCGTATACAATACATTGGTTGCAAACACTATAGAAGTAGACAAAGGGGCCTTTCACAGCTACTGAACAGTTGTGTTTCAGTGTTCACTGTAGTCTGTGAGCTTTTCATTTTTTGAGTGCAGATTACGCTCCAGTTAGTTCTTCAACCACTGCTGGTTGTAGTCTGCTGAGCGTGTGTCACTGCCTCATCCTTCACTAATTGGTGCTGCTCCATTATATTTGAAAAAAATCTTATCTATTATTGTGACGCGCTTCCATCCGTATACAATACATTGGTTGCAAACACTATAGAAGTAGACAAAGGGGCCTTTCACAGCTACTGAACAGTTGTGTTTCAGTGTTCACTGTAGTCTGTGAGCTTTTCATTTTTTGAGTGCAGATTACGCTCCAGTTAGTTCTTCAACCACTGCTGGTTGTAGTCTGCTGAGCGTGTGTCACTGCCTCATCCTTCACATTTTTCTCTAATTGGTGCTGCTCCATTATATTTGAAAAAAATCTAATCTATTAGTGTGACGCGCTTCCATCCGTATACAATACATTGGTTGCAAACACTATAGAAGTAGACAAAGGGGCCTTTCACAGCTACTGAACAGTTGTCTGCAGTGTTCACTGCAGTCTCTGAGGAATAACCACACTTAGGCCTTATAACTTTTCTGACTTTCTTTATCAATCTACCAAGATGAAGAAGGCAGGGAGTAAGGCACGTGGTCGTGGCCGTGGAGTTTCAGCAGGGAGAGGACATGGGGATTCTGTGGCTGCTGCCACACCCAGTGACACAGCATCCACCAGTTTTCCCCGTGAGCGTTCCTTTATGCGCACTTTTGTAGGAGCTCAGCGTACCCCCCTGCTGCGGGAAGAACAAATTGAAGCCGTTGTTGGTTGGATGGCAGCCAATGCATCGACTTCAATTGCTTCCACCTCCTCTCAGGACCACAGCACTGTTGAACAACCATCTGTCTCTTCACCGCCTGCCAAATTGCCCAGGCAGTCAGAGAGTTCTGAACTGGAGCCAGCTGAGTCTCTGCTTCTGTTCTCAGAATCTGTTGGCTTGCAAACAGGGGCCCAGCCAAGCAGCATTCTGGAATGTGAAGAAGAGGCAGTATACAGTGATGCGCAACAGCTGTGTCTCTCTGAATGTGAAGAGGCGGGTGAGCCAGTGCCGATGGTCAGCACACCGCAGAACGCATCTGATGATGATGAGACTCAGGTGCCATTTTCTGTTGAGCAAGGTGCTGGCCAGACCACCCAACAGCAGCAGGTGTTGGAAGAGGGTAGTGGAGATGATGAGGTCCAAGACCCAACATGGCGTGAGGAACAGGAAGGTGGTGGTAGCAGCTCTGAGGAAGAGATTGCCCCAACGGTCCAAACAGTAGGGAGAGGTAGGCTGCAGACTCGGTTGCCTGTAGCCTCCAGTTTGGCACCCGTTCGTAGCAGTTCTCTTCCAACAGCCAAACCGGGCGCTCCCAGGACTTGCACTGCGTGGTCCTTTTTTGACACACTTGCAGATGATATTTGCTATGTCAAATGAAAGCTGTGTAATCAAAAAGTTAAAAGAGGTAAAAATATCAGTAACCTCAATACCACAAATATGTGGAAACATGTACGGACAAAGCACGTGGTTGAGTTACAAAGACACACTGGAGATGTAGGCCAACCTACAGCAGCACCTACATCTTCAGCTCATGTTGGAGCCTCTTCCTCCAGCTCACACACAGCTGGTTCGGCTTCCTCACAGGATCGCCATGGAAGAACCTCTGTCACTGTTGTCCAGAGACCCAGTGTTATTCCACCCACAGCTGCAAGTTCCCTGTCATCCTCACACTCCCAGGCCACAAAACAGCCATCGGTAGCACAGGCATGGGATAAAAGACGGCCATACTCGGCAAACCATCCACGAGCACAGGCTCTGAATGCTGGAATTGCAAAACTCCTGTCCCTTGAAATGCTGTCATTCAGGCTGGTGGAGACTGACAGTTTCCGTAACTTTATGGCATTGGCAGTCCCACAATACAATGTGCCCAGCCGATTTTATTTCAGCAGGCAAGCCGTCCCTGGTCTGCAAAAGCATGTCGAGGGAAAAATTAAACATGCGCTACTAAACGCCGTCAGTAGCAAGGTCCACCTGACCACCGATGCGTGGACCAGTACCCATGGCCAGGGACGATACCTTTCCCTCACTGCCCATTGGGTCAATGTTGTGGAGCCGGGTACAGATCTTGCGAGTGGCGCTGTACGTGTTCTGCCAACTCCAAGGATTGCAGGAATCAAGTCTGTCCACATTGACTCCTCCTCCTACTCCAGTTCCTCAGAATCATCGCTGCAGGAGCAGTCACGGTCTACCTCCACATGGACCCGTGAACGCTTACCTGATGCGACCGATATGAGCACAGCCGTGGCCAAACGTCAACAGGCCGTCCTGAAATTAATTTACATGGGGAATCGAAGCCACACAGCGCAGGAGCTCTGGAATGCCATCAAGCAGGAGAGCGACGTGTGGTTTTTGCCAGCGAATCTCCAGCCAGGCTTGGTAGTGTGTGACAATGGCCGAAATCTGGTGGCAGCTCTGGGCCTTGGCAACCTCACTCACATACCATGTCTGGCACATGTGCTCAACTTGGTCGTGCAGAGTTTTTTGAGGGACTATCCGGATCTTGATGCACTGCTGCACAAGGTCCGCCTAGAGTGCGCTCACTTGCGACGTTCCAGCATGGCCAGATCGCGCATTGCAGCTCTGCAACGCAGATTTCGCCTTCCTGAACATCGCATCATATGTGACGTACCCACCAGGTGGAATTCCACGTTACATATGTTGGAGCGGTTGTGTGAGCAGCAGCCAGCAGTAATGGAGTATCAGCTGCATCAGGCGCAATCAACTCGCAATTTGCGTCGTTCACACTTCACCACTACTGAGTGGGCCTCTATGAAGGACATCTGCCACGTTTTGCGTGAGTTTGATGAGTCAACGCGGATGGCGAGTGCAGATGATGCACTAGTCAGCCTGACTGTCCCCCTTATCTGCCTGCTTCAAAAAACACTGCAAGCAATAAGGGATGAGGTTTTGGAAGAGGTGGAGGATGAGGAGTCACAAATTCCATCACCTTCTGGACAGTCAGCGCAACGTGGTTCCTCACAAAGGGCTGGGCAGTGTTCACTTTGTGAGGAGGATGAGGAGGAGTCAATGGAGGAGGAAGACATCGCTCCAGAGGGAGGTACACAACGCTCTAGTCAGTATGTAGAGCGAGGGTGGGGTGATGCAGAGCAGGCAGAGATGACGCCTCTTGCAGGGGACAGCGTTTCTTGGCCAGTTGGGAGTCTGCAGCACATGGTTGATTTCATGCTGCAGTGCCTGAGAAACGACCGCCGCATCGCCCACATTCTCACCACGTCTGATTATTGGGTGTACACCCTCCTAGACCCTCGCTACCGGGACAACTTACAAAGCCTCATCACACCGTTGAACTGGGAGCGTAAAATGCGGGAGTACCAAGACACACTGGTGCAATCCATAATGTTCTCCATTCCAGCCGAGAGCACTGCTACTGCTTTACAAAGCAGCTCTGTGCGTCGAGGCAGTGGAGACAGCTCTGCAACAAGAGGGAGCACAAGCAGCGCATCTGCACAGGGCAAGACCAGTATGTTCCAAATGTGGCGAAGTTTTGTGGCAGCGCCACCAATGTCTACACCATCCGAGACGGCTCCAGTCAGCAGGAGGCAACGTTTCCGTAAGATGGTGACAGACTACATGTCTTTCCCTCTCAGTGTACTCCCAGATGGCTCTTCCCCATTCAAGTTTTGGGTCTCTAAGCTGGATACATGGCCAGAGCTTAGCCAGTATGCATTGGAGGTGCTGGCTTGCCCTGCTGCCAGTGTATTATCGGAGCGCGTCTTTAGTGCCGCAGGTGGTGTACTAACAGACCGTCGCATGCGACTATCCTCCGATAATGTAGACCGGCTTACCGGCTTACTTTTCTGAAAATGAACAAGGCATGGATCTCGCCAGAATTTGTCTGTCCGTTTTCAGATTAAATAACTGGTTCGCAACGTTATCCATGTCTCCTGTTATGTTCATCTTTCTACCACCTGAACTCTACTCCCTGTGCTACAACACTGCCAGTTGCTGCTCAGAAGTGTCGTGTCCACAGACCAATACACAAGCTATAGTGTTAGTGGGGTTCAGTAACGCCAGCTGTTCCCCTGCTGTGTGTCCGGCAACAAGTCTCCTATTCCCTACACATGCACAGAAAAACCCATGTCGAACATGCTCCAAATAGGGAAGAGCCGTCACCCTAATTGTTATGCTTAAAACAGGAAATTGTGAAGTTTTCCAGGCCTAGAATGATACATTTTTATGACAAATATGGACAAATAATAATTTGTCATCACAGCGCATATCTGCACATGTCTATTAGAAATGGTAACAAAAACTAAAACATAGTGTTCACTTTTTGAAATTAATGCATAAAAGTACATTTCATACTTATCAATTAATGCTTTTTAAGGAACTTTATCTGTACCTGTAAGATAATGCAGTCAATGGATGTACGAATCATAAAATCCTCATCATCATCATCACGAGTTTTATTTATGACAGACATTATAAAATACACATACTGATGCCAACTGTAACTTCACACACCATATATGAAATGGCCAGCATCTAAACCTGGTAATAATGTGCAATAATAAATTATTACATCTAGAAAGTGCATCATGCATACTGACAATAGGTAGTACTAGTTATACCTGCAAGTGCTGTTGAAACAACCACAACAGATATAAATTAATAATGGTATATAGGTATCACAGTGCATAGTTACTCATGGACAATGTCGATGTAATACTGTACCTCAATAAAGTCTGCGTCAACCATTATGCTTGTTAGTCTTGTAGATTGTTAAAGAGGGAACGGTCTTTTTTTGTTGGTCATAGGTGGAGTATTAGACAGTAAATGATTACTGCTGTCGTATTTTTGGCGTCCCTAGGGCGCAATAACGCTGCGTAACGTCACATTTTATAGAGTCATATAATTGACACACGCTACCCTACCCTACGCGTGACAGTAGGAAGGTAGTGTTGACGGATAAAGCCTTGCGCAACCAGACATGCTTTTACCCTCTTCAACACTGTCCAAGCAAAAAATGCATGATTGCAGCCGCAGACTTTATTGACGTACAGTATAACATCGCCATTACCCATCAGAGGCTGTCCACTGTCTGATACAGACATAGAATATACCTTTGCTATCCATAGCCTTTCTTTCACCTACACTTGCAGGCACACACTTAAATTGTGACAATGCATTATGTTTTTTTAAATGGTTATTTTTTATCGTACATTATTGTGTCATCACATTGATGAGTCCATGCTGGACATGTCATACATGCTGTACAAAGTAACGATTTTATTAACTTAAATAATTGAAATGTCTGTGACTGTCACATCTAAACTGCAATGATGATGATGATGAGTGACGATTACAAAATCCATTGTCTTCACTATGTTATGGTTTAACATAGCGTTCCTTAAGCATTATTCATAAATACAAAAATGGACTTTTATTGTTAAATTTACAACACTATATTTTGTAACCAATTTTTTGGGTGGTGTGTTGTTCCATTTCTTGTTGGCATGTGCATATATGCGTTTATATTTGCAGTGTCTTTATTTTTATTCTTGAAGTTAGGAAACATGTGTATCTTCGTACCGTGTTAGCCATTAGATAGAAAAATATTTAGACTTGAGAGTCCACAGTGGTTGATACCTTTGAATGGATAACTGAAAAGATGGTAACAAATTGCAAGCTTTCGAGGCTACTCACGTCTCTTCATCAGGCAAAGACTAAAACAAAAAATGAAGCATCACATATTTCTATACACAACAGGACACAGGAATAGTGCAATAGGTAAGACAAGTAAGTCACGTGTAGCAGAACTGTCATTATCACAGAGGGATGAACATAAATATTGGAACAGTTCCTAGATAAGGATAGAAAGTTTTATTGCCCTCTGATTGGGGTCTGGTTTTGTGTTTTCATGCCCCTGGAAGGGCAGAGACGCAGATTCCTTAATTGATATAGAATGACATAAATCCGTGTGATCTATTCATTCCATCACTAACAGTGTCAAAGGTCATGATGAGCTTATATTCTGAAACCTTTGTATCTTTCTCATATTTGAAGTTATATTTTAATACCAGTAATTCCATATCCATCATGCTATGACCGGGCATACAAAAGTGTTTTGCCACAGGTAAATCCATTATTTTTTGACTTATCGTGTGGCGCTGATAATTCATCCTTGTTCTCATTTTTTGGCCGGTCTCCCCTCACTTGTCCCTCCCTCACTTGTCTTACCTATTCCTGTGTCCTGTTGTGTGTAGAAATATGTGATTCTTCATTTTTTTTTTAGTCTTAGCCTGATGAAGAGACCTGAGTAGTCTCGAAAGCTTTGAATTTGTTACCATATTTTCAGTTAGCCATTAAACGGTATCAACCACAGAGGACTCTCAAGTATAAATATTTTTCTATTCTTGGAATTGAAATTCATCATTTTATTGTCCTAGTAAAACTTCATTTATTCTTGTTTGAAGTACATACATTTGCAATGGCCACGTAACAAGGCAATAACTCAATATTTTGTGCCTACACCCTCCTTGACCCTGGGCTTCAACAGCGCCAGTTGCTGCTCAGAAGTGTTAGATGCACAGATGAAAACAATCTCTGATGTGTTTGTGGGGTTCAGTAACGCCTGCTGTTCCGCTGCTGTGTGTCTGGCAAAAATTACTGCTGCTAACTACAACTTCAACTTCAAACGTCTCATACTAGGCCTCTGCCTACACCCTCCTTGACCCTGGGCTTCAACAGCGCCAGTTGCTGCTCAGAAGTGTTAGATGCACAGATGAAAACAATCGCTGATGTGTTTGTGGGGTTCAGTAACGCCTGCTGTTCCCCTGCTGTGTGTCCGGCAAAAATTACTGCTAGCTACCTAATCATGGTGAAAAAAACATGACATCTCAAAGTGTCTAGTGCTACACATAGATATGAGGCTACACCCTGATTTCTAAGCTGTAAACATTTGAAACGTCAACTTTCAAACCATAAAATGATTAGTCTTTGTCACAAATCTGTAACAAAATAATTGTGACATATTATTACAGATATGCACATGTCGAAAACAAATGCAAACACAAAAGCCTACTTATGCTATAGGATACTGATGGTCAACCTTGTCACTCCATAGCTTAGACAAATCCAACTCACATCATGATGACTCAAATGCTGCAATGTTGGAAGTGCATAATGTGGGTTGAACTTTGACAACTGCTGCAGTGCGAAGGTTATACTTCAGTGTTCTTGCCTTTGAAATAAAAGCATACAAGTAAATATAATAATCCAATGTTGATTAAGGGACGTGATGTACACCTGTAATATTGTGCAAACAATGCATGTAGGAATAGTCCTCTTCAACATTACTTATATTTGTGTCATTTTAAAAAATACATATTTGATTAGAAAGTTAACAGCCCATATCATAAAGGTCCTTCATGTAAACATGATAATCGCTAACAAAAATCATGCATTACCTTGGTAAAGTCAATAGTGCATAGTCACAATAGCAAAATATATACCTGTAAGTGGTGCTGAAAGAACGACAACTGATAGAATACGTGAATGATATATATTTATCAGACTGAATAGCGACATCTGTACAATGTCGATATAATACTGTACCTTAACAAAACAGCTGTGTCACACCTCACACTCGTTTTTCTTGTAGCTTGTTATGTAATAGGGCACATGCGTGTATGTTTCATCATAGGTGCATGTTTACTGAGTAAAACAGTCATGACAACGCCTTTGTGTTGTCGGTACGCTTGCGATGATGAACGATGTGCACCGTGAATGTTAGTCTGCGTCATAAGACGTACAGACGCTCCAATACCCAACGCGTCACAGCAGGAAGCCAGTCTGTGCATCCAAACAAAGGCGCAACCATACATGCATGTAACCTTTTATAAAGCTATATAAAAAAAAGGATGTAGTAGTAACGCACACTTTATTGAGGTACAGTATTACATTGCCATTCACCATCTGTGGCTATGCAGTCTCATCTATATATACCTTATCTATCCGTTGTCATGCTTGCAAGTCCACAGTCAGGCATAAATATCTGTTTTCACTCTGCACTATGCACTTTTTAAATTTTTGTTTTGTTAATATAAATGATTGGCACATATTATCAGTATTACATGATGGAAATTTTAGATATTTTTTTAAAAATTTTAGTGATATTATTCACCAAATGTAAAGTTTTATGAATGTCAAAGAAAAAAACATAATCAGCATTACAAGTTAAGTCAGCCATTCATTGTCTACACAATAAAAATGGTGTACATACTGTTACTTACCCATCATTAATGGATTCTGATGTGTACTTGTATGCTTTTATTTTAAACCGTATAGCAGATTATTTAACCTATTTTAATTGTGGTTTGCATTGCTTTTCAACATGTTAATGTATGCGTTTATGTTTGTAAATTATTAATTTACATATATTTTTTTAAGTTAAATCATCATCTTATGGTACTAAAGTTTATATTTCTCTTGTTTGGAGTATAGACATTTTTAATTGACACGTAACAAGGAAAATACTTGATATAGTATTTAAACATCCTCCTTGACCCTGGGCTACAACACCGCCAGTTGTTGCTCGGAAGTGCTGTTAGCACAGTGAACACTTGCTCCTGTGTTACTGGGGTTCAGTAATGTCAGCTGTTCCCCTGCTGTGTGAACGGCAAAAAGTCCTGCTGCCTCCACCATGTTCTCTTCTCATCCCTGGGCTACAACACTGCCAGTTGTTGCTCAGAAGTGCTGTTAGCACAGTGAACACTTGCTCCTGTGTTACTGGGGTTCAGTAATGTCAGCTGTTCCCCTGCTGTGTGAACGGCAAAAAGTCCTGCTGCCTCCACCATGTTCTCTTCTCATCCCTGGGCTACAACACCGCCAGTTGTTGCTCGGAAGTGCTGTTAGCACAGTCTACACTTGCTCCTGTGTTACTGGGGTTCAGTAATGTCAGCTGTTCCCCTGCTGTGTGAAAGGCTAAAAGTCCTGCTGCCTCCACCATGTTCTCTTCTCATCCCTGGGCTACAACACCGCCAGTTGTTGCTCGGAAGTGCTGTTAGCACAGTGAACACTTGCTCCTGTGTTACTGGGGTTCAGTAATGTCAGCTGTTCCCTGCTGTGTTAACGGCAAAAAGTCCTGCTGCCTCCACCATGTTCTCTTCTCATCCCTGGGCTACAACACCGCCAGTTGTTGCTCGGAAGTGCTGTTAGCACAGTCTACACTTGCTCCTGTGTTACTGGGGTTCAGTAATGTCAGCTGTTCCCCTGCTGTGTGAACGGCAAAAAGTCCTGCTGCCTCCACCATGTTCTCTTCTCATCCCTGGGCTACAACACCGCCAGTTGTTGCTCGGAAGTGCTGTTAGCACAGTGAACACTTGCTCCTGTGTTACTGGGGTTCAGTAATGTCAGCTGTTCCCCTGCTGTGTGAACGGCAAAAAGTCCTGCTGCCTCCACCATGTTCTCTTCTCATGCCTGGGCTACAACACCGCCAGTTGTTGCTCGGAAGTGCTGTTAGCACAGTCTACACTTGCTCCTGTGTTACTGGGGTTCAGTAATGTCAGCTGTTCCCCTGCTGTGTGTACGGCAAAAAGTCCTGCTGCCTCCACCCTGTTCTCTTCTCATCCCTGGGCTACAACACCGCCAGTTGTTGCTCGGAAGTGCTGTTAGCACAGTGAACACTTGCTCCTGTGTTACTGGGGTTCAGTAATGTCAGCTGTTCCCCTGCTGTGTGAACGGCAAAAAGTCCTGCTGCCTCCACCATGTTCTCTTCTCATCCCTGGGCTACAACACCGCCAGTTGTTGCTCGGAAGTGCTGTTAGCACAGTGAACACTTGCTCCTGTGTTACTGGGGTTCAGTAATGTCAGCTGTTCCCCTGCTGTGTGAACGGCAAAAAGTCCTGCTGCCTCCACCATGTTCTCTTCTCATCCCTGGGCTACAACACCGCCAGTTGTTGCTCGGAAGTGCTGTTAGCACAGTCTACACTTGCTCCTGTGTTACTGGGGTTCAGTAATGTCAGCTGTTCCCCTGCTGTGTGAACGGCAAAAAGTCCTGCTGCCTCCAGCATGTTCTCTTCTCATCCCTGGGCTACAACACCACCAGTTGTTGCTCGGAAGTGCTGTTAGCACAGTGAACACTTGCTCCTGTGTTACTGGGGTTCAGTAATGTCAGCTGTTCCCCTGCTGTGTGAACGGCAAAAAGTCCTGCTGCCTCCACCATGTTCTCTTCTCATCCCTGGGCTACAACACTGCCAGTTGTTGCTCGGAAGTGCTGTTAGCACAGTGAACACTTGCTCCTGTGTTACTGGGGTTCAGTAATGTCAGCTGTTCCCCTGCTGTGTGAACGGCAAAAAGTCCTGGTGCCTCCACCATGTTCTCTTCTCATCCCTGGGCTACAACACCGCCAGTTGTTGCTCGGAAGTGCTGTTAGCACAGTCTACACTTGCTCCTGTGTTACTGGGGTTCAGTAATGTCAGCTGTTCCCCTGCTGTGTGAACGGCAAAAAGTGCTGCTGCCTCCACCCTGTTCTCTTCTCATCCCTGGGCTACAACACCGCCAGTTGTTGCTCGGAAGTGCTGTTAGCACAGTGAACACTTGCTCCTGTGTTACTGGGGTTCAGTAATGTCAGCTGTTCCCCTGCTGTGTGAACGGCAAAAAGTCCTGCTGCCTCCACCCTGTTCTCTTCTCATCCCTGGGCTACAACACCGCCAGTTGTTGCTCGGAAGTGCTGTTAACACAGTCTACACTTGCTCCTGTGTTACTGGGGTTCAGTAATGTCAGCTGTTCCCCTGCTGTGTGAACGGCAAAAAGTCCTGCTGCCTCCACCCTGTTCTCTTCTCATCCCTGGGCTACAACACCGCCAGTTGTTGCTCGGAAGTGCTGTTAGCACAGTGAACACTTGCTCCTGTGTTACTGGGGTTCAGTAATGTCAGCTGTTCCCCTGCTGTGTGAACGGCAAAAAGTCCTGCTGCCTCCACCCTGTTCTCTTCTCATCCCTGGGCTACAACACCGCCAGTTGTTGCTCGGAAGTGCTGTTAGCACAGTCTACACTTGCTCCTGTGTTACTGGGGTTCAGTAATGTCAGCTGTTCCCCTGCTGTGTGTACGGCAAAAAGTCCTGCTGCCTCCACCCTGTTCTCTTCTCATCCCTGGGCTACAACACCGCCAGTTGTTGCTCGGAAGTGCTGTTAGCACAGTGAACACTTGCTCCTGTGTTACTGGGGTTCAGTAATGTCAGCTGTTCCCCTGCTGTGTGAACGGCAAAAAGTCCTGCTGCCTCCACCATGTTCTCTTCTCATCCCTGGGCTACAACACCGCCAGTTGTTGCTCGGAAGTGCTGTTAGCACAGTGAACACTTGCTCCTGTGTTACTGGGGTTCAGTAATGTCAGCTGTTCCCCTGCTGTGTGTACGGCAAAAAGTCCTGCTGCCTCCACCCTGTTGTCTTCTCATCCCTGGGCTTCAACACCGCCAGTTGTTGCTCGGAAGTGTCATTGGCACGGGTACTCACTCTTGCCCAGACTGGTTACAGCACGCCATCTGTTTCCTGTCAGTGTAAACGTCACTTAGCCTCCAATAAGTTGTCCTGTTGTGTTGCGGTCGGGTTAGCCGACTCTATGGTGCTTGGAGTTTATGTGCTTCCTATGTGTGCTGCGGGATATGCAAATAAAGGCTGTTTCCATTGTGACAATAGGACAATCACCCACTGTAGTACTGTGGGATTCGGTAACTGCGGCCGGCTCGCGGCCTGTCATCTTAAATTTCCATGGGTACCTTCTGCTACCCGTCCGGGTTCCAGTACCGTCAGCTGGTTCTCCGCAGTGCCTTTGGCCTAGGTGCCTCCATCTCGGTATCCGAGTTCCAGCAATGTCTGCTGGTCCTTGGTAGTGCTTTGGAGCACAGGTACCTCCTGCTTAGTAACCGTGTCCCAGTGACGTCAGCTGGTCCTCGGTTGTGCCATTGGCTCTTTTCCTTCTGCTGCCCCTCCGGGTTCCAGCACAGTCAGCTGGTCCTCGTTACTTGGATTGGCTCTTGTACCTTCTGCTACCCATCCGGGTTCCAGTACCGTCAGCTGGTTCTCCGCAGTGCTTTTGGCCTAGGTGCCTCCATCTCGGTATCCGAGTTCCAGCAATGTCTGCTGGTCCTTGGTAGTGCTTTGGAGCACAGGTACCTCCTGCTTAGTAACCGTGTCCCAGTAACGTCAGCTGGTCCTCGGTTGTGCCATTGGCTCTTTTCCTTCTGCTGCCCCTCCGGGTTCCAGCACAGTCAGCTGGTCCTCGTTACTTGCATTGGCTCTTGTACCTTCTGCTACCCGTCCGGGTTCCAGTACCGTCAGCTGGTTCTCCGCAGTGCCTTTGGCCTAGGTGCCTCCATCTCGGTATCCGAGTTCCTGCAACGTCTGCTGGTCCTTGGTAGTGCTTTGGAGCACAGGTACCTCCTGCTTAGTAACCGTGTCCAAGTAACATCAGCTCGTACAAGGTTGTGCTACAAATACAAGATACAGAACAAGAGACACAAGAACAATAAGCAGAAGATCTAAAAGCAGAAGAACATGAAGTATAAGACCAAAATGAAGAGCAAAATATATGCTCTAAATTCTAAGCAGAAGAAGACTAAGCAGTGTATGGGGGTGAGTCCGTTCCGCCTCGTGGTGCCCCTGGAAAATGCCTGCTGCTGCTGCAGGCTAAACTGAACACGGACAAATACTGTTGTAATTTAAATCTTTTGTGACAGCAAGAACGGAAGAATGAAAAATTCATACTTTGACAGATTACAAGTACAGGATTCTCTGTCACAAATAAGAATATGATGAAGAAGATGAAGTACAATATGAATTAGAATAATAGTTTAATAAGAAGAATATGAGTAATGTTAAGAAAAAGATGAATAGCAAGAAGTTTAAGAAGAAGATAAAGAAGGTGAAGATGAAGAATAATTTGATGAAAAAGATGATGCTGCTGAAGATTATGAAGGAGAAAGTGTGTCAAAAGTTAAAAAGGTGAAGAGCATGGAAGTTGTGAAATATACATATTTGCCAAAATAGAAAAAACGTGAACAACATTGTCAATTTCTTCGTCAATCCGAACATCTTTAAAAAAAAATATTTATGCTATTCCATTTGATTGGGTTAAACATCTATGCCTTTAATGTCTCCTCAACCTTCCCCAATACATTCTACATTACTCTTTGTTGTTTTCCTTCATGTACAATTAACCAACAAGGCAAGAATGTTTTTTTTTAATTCCGATATTTTGTTCCCATAGACTTACATTGGACTTCCGGTATCGGTATCGGGTATCGCCGATATTTTTTGGGTATCGGCGATACCATTCCGATTCCGATACTTTTGGATATCGGAAAGTATCGCTCAACCCTATTAAAGAATATAAAAAAGGTTTATTTCACTGTTAATATTTGGTGAGTTCATGTTAATTAAAAACAGGATGTTTTCAAATTGCATCATGATAAAATAAAAGTGTAGACATAGCGGTATATTTATATATCAGGATGATTTACACATCATAATGGCTTCTATTGTTCAAAAGGTCCAGCACTTTATCTGATCAATCTTACATGAAGATGGCTCTAGGGAGCACTAAAAAGATAATTTACTGCAATTACATAGCAGCTGCTGAGTGTTAGGTATCAGAGATTCGTGCAAAATTCAATTAAAGCTTGTGATGATATACAGTGCCTACAAGTAGTATTCAACCCCCTGCAGATTTAGCTGGTTTGATAAGATGCAAATAAGTTAGAGCTTTCAAACTGCAAATGAGAGTAGGATTTATTAACAGAAGCATAAATCTTACAAAACAAAAAGTTATGTTGCTCAGTTGAATTTTAATAAATTTTAAACATAAAAGTGTGGGTCAATTATTATACAACCCCTATGTTTAATATTTTGTGGAATAACCCTTGTTTGCAATTACAGCTAATAATCGTCTTTTATAAGACCTGATCAGGCCGGCACAGGTCTGTGGAGTTATCTTGGCCCACTCCTCCATGCAGATCTTCTCCAAGTTATCTAGGTTCTTTGGGTGTCTCATGTGGACTTTAATCTTGAGCTCCTTCCACAAGTTTTCAATTGGGTTAAGGTCAGGAGACTGACTAGGCCACTCCAACACCTTGACTTTTTCCCTCTTGAACCAGCCCTTGGTTTTCTTGGCTGTGTGCTTTGGGTCGTTGTCTTGTTGGAAGATGAAATTACGACCCATCTTAAGATCCTTGATGGAGGAGCGGAGGTTCTTGGCCAAAATCTCCAGGTAGGCTGTGCTATCCATCCTCCCATGGATGCGGACAAGATGGCCAGGCCCCTTGGCTAAGAAACAGCCCCACAGCATGATGCTGCCACCACTATGCTTGACTGTAGGGATGGTATTCTTGGGGTCGTATGCAGTGCCATCCAGTCTCCAAACGTCACGTGTGTGGTTGGCACCAAAGATCTCGATCTTGGTCTCATCAGACCATAGAACCTTGAACCAGTCTGTCTCAGAGTCCTCCAAGTGATCATGAGCAAACTGTAGACGAGCCTTGACATGACGCTTTGAAAGTAAAGGTACCTTACGGGCTCATCTGGAACGGAGACCATTGCGGTGGAGTACGTTACTTATGGTATTGACTGAAACCAATGTCCCCACTGCCATGAGATCTTCCCGGAGCTCCTTCCTTGTTGTCCTTGGGTTAGCCTTGACTCTTCGGACAAGCCTGGCCTCGGCACGGGAGGAAACTTTCAAAGGCTGTCCAGGCCGTGGAAGGCTAACAGTAGTTCCATAAGCCTTACACTTACGGATGATGCTCCCAACAGTGGAGACAGGTAGGACCAACTCCTTGGAAAGGGTTTTGTACCCCTTGCCAGCCTTGTGACCCTCCACGATCTTGTCTCTGATGGCCTTGGAATGCTCCTTTGTCTTTCCCATGTTGACCATGTATGAGTGCTGTTCACAAGTTTGGGGAGGGTCTTAAATAGTCAGAAAAGGCTGGCAAAAGATCATTAATCCACACGTGTGAAGCTCATTATTCTTGGTGCCTGAAATACTTCTAAATACTTTAGGGGGACCAAACAGAATTCTTGTGGTTTGAGGGGTTGAATAATAAATGACACTCTGAATTAACTTTTACGTTTTAAAAAAAAAAAAAAAATTAAAACAAAAATTTTTGCTGCAGTGCATTTCCCACTTCCAGGCTGATCTACAGTACAAATGTCACAATGCCAGCTAAATCTGCAGGGGGTTGAATACTACTTGTAGGCACTGTACATAGCTAAATTACAGTTAAAGGGACACTATAGTCTATCTTATCTATGTTTGCATTAAAGGTAATCTGCCAGCCCAATCTGACAGTATAAACTAAGCACATACCCCTGCAGGGGATATATCCCTAAAAAATTTAACTTTTAGTGTCCTAACATCTGTCTCCGTTCTGCAGAAACTGAGGTTTAGGGCTCATACCCATATGTGAGAAAAAAAAACGGTCCGTAATCTGGACAGAAAAAACGGACGAGTGCCATGCGAATACAATGCGATTTTCACACCTACCATCAGATTTACATCCGAGTGCTGTGCGATTGCTATCCGATTGCAATGCGATTTTAACATGAGCTTTTACATACAGCAATTCTCTATGTAAGATAGAAGAAAAGCCGATTATACATTTGCCGGCTACTGTAAAA
Source organism: Oophaga sylvatica (assembly GCA_033576555.1). Lineage (NCBI taxonomy): Eukaryota > Metazoa > Chordata > Amphibia > Anura > Dendrobatidae > Oophaga > Oophaga sylvatica. Next base: position 550,568,787 of record JARQOD010000002.1, on the reverse strand, counting down.
TCACCGCGGGAGCCTACAGAGATAAGAGATGGATTACATACAGTAAAGACATATAGAATAGGTAGATATATAAATATCAGTGTCAAATACAATTAGTACAGTGTGTGTGCAAATTACTGGACATATATTTAATTAAAGATTATTTTTATCAAAAAATGACGTGGGGTTCCCCTAAAATTTATAGCCAGCAATGGCTATGCAGACAGCTGCGGGCTGATATTAATAGCCTAGGAAGGGGCCATGGATACTGCCCCCCCCAGCTAAATCATCAGCCTGCAGCCGTCCCAGAAAAGGCGCATTTCTAAGATGCACCAATTCTGGCACATAGCCTTGCTCTTCCCACTGCCCTGTAGCGGTAGCAAGTGGGGCAGTAGCGTAGCTACCGGGGGGGCAGAGGGGGCGGTGGCCCCGGGCCCCGCGCTCGGAGGGGGCCCACCTGGAGCTACGCTACTGTAACTGTATCGGCGTGCACAGCACGCCGACACAGTTACTTTCTGCGGCAGAGCAGGGAGAATCAATCTCCCTGCTCTGCCGCCCGGCCGCTATGGGGCCCCTGAGCAGGCGGTGGGGGGCCCGGTGCCAGCAGTGGGCCCCCCACCCGTCATCGCAGGGTCAGCTGTATCGGCATCTAGCCAATACAGCTGACCGCATTGAGAGAGAAGGAGCGAGCGCTCCTTCTCTCCCATAATCCCCCTCTCAGCGTCTGACAGCGGGCGCGATGATGTCACTGCCCGGCGCCGGCAGTCAGACGCTGAGAGGGAGAGCAGTGAGCAGCGCAGGAGCAAGAGAGGTGAGTACAGGATTTATTATTTTTGTAAAGGGGTGCATTATAAGTAAGGCTGCATATGGGGTGCATTATAAGTACGGCTGGATATGGGGGTGCATTATAAGTAAGGCTGCATATGGGGTGCATTATAAGTACGGCTGCATATGGAGTACATTATAAGTACGGCTGCATATGGGGTGCATTATAAGTACGGCTGCATATGGGGGTGCATTATAAGTACGGCTGCATATGGGGGAGTGCATTATAAGTACGGCTGCATATGGGGTGCATTATAAGTAAGGCTGCATATGGGGGGGTGCATTATAAGTATGGCTGCATATGGGGGAGTGCATTATAAGTACGGCTGCATATGGGGTGCATTATAAGTACGGCTGCATATGGGGTGCATTATAAGTACGGCTGCATATGGGGGTGCATTATAAGTACGGCTGCATATGGGGGATGCATTATAAGTACGGCTGCATATGGAGGTGCATTATAAGTACGGCTGCATATGGAGTGCATTATAAGTACGGCTGCATATGGGGTGCATTATAAGTAAGGCTGCATATGGGGTGCATTATAAGTAAGGCTGCATATGGGGTGCATTATAAGTAAGGCTGCATATGGGGTGCATTATAAGTAAGGCTGCCTATGGGGTACATTATAAATAAGACTGCCTATGGGGTGCATTATAAATAAGGCTGCATATGGGGTGCATTATAAATAAGGCTGCATATGGGGTGCATTATAAGTAAGGCTGCATATGGGGTGCATTATAAGTAAGGCTGCATATGGGGTGCATTATAAGTAAGGCTGCCTATGGGGTACATTATAAATAAGGCTGCCTATGGGGTGCATTATAAATAAGGCTGCCTATGGGGTGCATTATAAATAAGACTGCCTATGGGGTGCATTATAAATAAGACTGCCTATGGGGTGCATTATAAATAAGACTGCCTATGGGGAGTACATTACAATATAGAGGCTGTCTGTTGGGGTGCATTATAATACAGAGGCTGCTTATGGGGGTGCATTACAATACATAGGCTGTCTATGGGGGTGCATTATACTATATTGAGGACTATCTGGTGTATTATGCTATATGGAGGCTATCTAGGGGGCCATCATACAGTGTGGAGATTACAGTGGCGGGGCCATCATACAGTGTCGGAGCCATTAAATAGTTTGGGGATATTAAGGGGTCAGTATATATCCAGTGAGGGGGCATCATACTGTGTATAGGGGAGCTGTACAGGGGGGAGACTCGGGACATTAAGTGTAAAGTGGGTACTTATTGTTATAGGGGAACTCTGGTTACTGTGACTGTCAAAGGGGCACACACAGGGCATTATTACATTCTAGGGGACAACATGTGGGCACTGTTTTCTAGGGCCCATGCACCTGGCATTACTATATTATAGAGGGTGCTTTAGAATTTAGAGGTCACACAGAACCACACAGTAGGTGCAGTAATAGGGACACATAGGGCAGCAGCGGCTCAGTATTGGGGTACCAAGTGTAGTAATAGGGGCACATACTGCAGCAGCGGCTCAGTATTGGGGTATCAGGTGTAGTAATAGGGACACATACGACAGCAGCAGCTCAGTATTGGGGTATCAGGTGTAGTAATAGGGACACATATGGCAGCAGCGGCTCAGTATTGGGGTATCAGCAGGATGAGGAGTTTGTGCAGGTTGAGAATAGTCCAATTGGTGACCGTGACAGTGCTGACAATATGAGAAGTGAAACGTGTCTTTGTTGTATTCTCTGTAGTTGAGTCCTGGCTGGAGGAGTCGTCATGTCAGTCTGGGCCAGATGGAAAAGACATGAAAAGTGAACGATTCCATCAGAAAGAACGTCAGCGGTAAGTCATTATCTGTAACTCTGCTATGATCTCTTATATGTTCTGTAGGACTGGTGTTATGTACCACTGACCATATGGCGGTGATATCAATATTGGTCTTTTTATATATAGATTAATTTTGGCAGATGAAGGAGGCCGTCAGCTCTCCGAAACGCGTTGGATGGTATTGTGGCTCTCTCTGCACACCGTAGCTTGAATTAACACATCACGTGACCGCATCACGTGTCGGAGTCCGGAAACAGGACACGCTCCCCAGAGAACGATCACGGCAGCGCGTCTGGCAGAACGATCACGGCAGCGCGTCTGGGAGGGAGAACCAGTGCAGGAGCGGCACCTGTACCTGGGGCCTTCCGACGCTCTCTGGAGTATAGCTGCGCAGCAGCGCCAGTGTGGAGGAGAGCTTGCCACCGGCCGGGGCAGCTCTCCAGGACCCCTCGTCTCCTTCCCCTTTTTTACAAACATCGGATTTATTTGGAGCCCGTCCCAAGCTAAGTATCATCATTTTCTCCAGTCAGGATAATAGTTATACCAATACTCTATTTATAAGGTACCGCTAGTGGATCTCTTTGAATATCACCGGTCACACTTCCATTTGTCCCATAGGAGTACCAGGACTCTCTTTTATATATCACTTCACATTGTTATATAAGGATATGGGTATATATACAAATCCGTTTTTCGCTAGGAAGTATGCACTTTAATATTGCACAGTCGGCACCTTAATCATTGATATATATGATTTTTTAATTTTATGCACCATATGTCGTATTATCTTAAAGGCATTTTTTGCACATTTTGATTCACTTCAAATATTGTGGCATTGGGATTTCCTATCCCCCAAGGTGTTTTTTCCAAAAAAGGCACATTTTTAAGGACGCACATGTGTGGTCTGGGTCCTTCTTTATTTTATGTGAAGTTACTTAGTTTATCTTAGTCTCGCAATTTATGTGGACTAATTTTATCCTTTTTTTCTTGCACCTAGAGGTTCAATACATATGTGCTCACCATAACACAAAAATTACTGACTCATCATTCAAACATTTGTCTACAAACCTTCTGAATATTCCAGGTACGTGTTGCGATCAGTATTGCGAGTGTGTTTGATTCAAAGCGCGAGTACTGTTTTAGTATTTTGTAATTTTGGCAACAGCGCGGTCATTTGCTGAGGTTCTCTGGTTAGGGGCCCACTCAGATGTTTCGCCCCCCCTAAACCGAAACCCTAGCTACGCCTCTGAAGTGGGGTAATAGTTGGGGGGGTTGATGTCACCTTTGTGACATCAAGTCCCGAGGTTAGTAATGAAGAGGTGTCAATAAGACGCCTGACCCCATAGTCAAATTGTATATAAAACACAGACACCCAGAAAAAATTTAATTGAAATAAAGACATAGACTCCTTTAATATTCTAAATTAAACCATACATACAACATCACCTAATTCCCCGATGCCCTCGATCTCCTGTAATAAAATTTAAATAATAAACGAACAATATACCATGTAAACCATACCTGTCCGTCATTGTGTCCCACGCAGTAATCCATATCTGAGGGATATACAGTTTCCAACCAGGACGGTGCCAAGATGCGCCCGCACCGGCTGAAACCCACTGGTGAATTAGGAGATGCTGGGGGCGGAGCTTCAGTGACTAGCGGTGACGTCACTGAAGCTTTGCTCCCTCACAGACTGAACTGCTGTAACCTCTGGACCGTGGGAAAATGCATGGAATTGAGATCAGATGCCATGTCGCATTTGGAGAGCCCCTGATGTGCCTAAACAGAGGAAACCCCCCACAAGTGACCCCACTTATCTAGATGTGTGGTGAGAACTTTGAACCCCCCCAGATGTTTCACTAAAGTTTATAATGCCTGGCCGTGAAAATAAAAAATCATTATTTTCCCACAAATATTATCTTTTAGTCCCAAATATTTAATTTTCCCAAGGGTAAGAGGAGAAATTGGACTCCAAAAGTTGTTGTCCAATTTGTTCTGGGTACGCTGATACCCCGTATATGGGAGAAAACTACTGTGTGGGCACACATCGGGGCTCGGAAGGGAAATAGTAACGTTTTGAAATGCAGACTTTGATGGAATGGTCTGAGGGCGTCATGTCACATTTGGAGAGCCCCTGTTGTGCCTAAACAGTGGAAATACACAAAAGAAACTGACAGAAATAGCCTATTGTTATACCAGAGCTGCCATCCCAAAGCAGTCAAAAAATCGATTCCTTTATCTCAGTTCGAACGAGTAAAACGTATCGTCAGTGACCCAGATACCAGAGTACGTAGACTTAATGAAATGAAGAACAAATTTATCCAAAGGGGTTATCCGGAAAGATTACTACAACAAACCCAACAAATTGACAGGAGGTCCAGGAATGGGACCCCTAGTAATAGAATCCCCTTTGTACATGCGTTCCACCCGTTCATGTACAAACTTCATAATTTGATCCGAAAACACTGGTATATATTACGGGACAGTTTTCCAGGAATTCCTGAATTTCAGCCATCATTCTTGCCTTGTTTTAGAAGACCAAAAAACATCAAGAATAAAATTATTAGAGCCGATATTGGCTCATCAGTCATTATTCCCAGAGAGACATTTCTTAGATCTCAGAGAAAAGGAACGCATCCTTGTCTCAATTGTGCACAGTGCACCAACATTCTTAAAGGACCTAAGATTTCTCACCCCTTCTCAGGCGAGGACATCCCTATAACTGGGTTTTTTACCTGTGAATCCAGAAATGTTGTTTATGTCATAAAATGTCCATGTGGCAAATTATACGTTGGAGAAACTACACAGATGGTGAAAGACCGAATATCCCATCACAAGTCTGATATTCGTTGCAAAAAATTCCATTTACCTGTCCCACATCATTTTAATGAAAGGAACCACTCCATATCTCAATTGCAATTTATGGTTTTAGAGCAGGTCACAATCAACAGAAGAGGTGGTAATCTAATAAAAAACCTCCAATACAGGGAGGCTTTTTGGATACACCGTTTACAAACATTAGAGCCGAAGGGGTTAAATCGTGAATACAATGTTATGTCCTTTTCTTAACTTACTGTTACTATCTGATATTGTCATACTGTGACTCAAGGATATTTTTTTTCTCCCATAATATCATTATGTGATACATCATGATTTTGTTCTTTCTATATGTACATCTGGTTATCATTATCTTATTGGTCTTTATCCTGTTTTTCAGGTTCTCAATTGATACCCTATGCTTCTATATACTTACCTCTTCAGCGTTCCAATAATGCTCACAGCCTGATGGTGTATGGGATTGCTTGCGTTCCACAGAGCGTTCCACCAGCAGCCACTCACACGAATAGAGACGTCACTTTCGGGGCGTCCTCTTCCTCTGCACTCCACTTGCGTTCCACCTTGCGTCATCTTGCTGTGCCATGTCTTTACTTCTGGTTTAGACGCCATATTACCTTCCACATGGTGTGCGGCGTTCAGAGCGCACCTCGCACCGGCCATATCGCCACGTTTCCACAGTGCTACTTATCGTCGTTTTGCTCCGATTACACCAACGGTAAGATGGACTTTTAACAAATATTTCAAATCTTTATCTGTAACATGTTTGTTATTAGTGGTCTCTTTCCCTTTTTTCGCTCAGAGATTTATCCTAACACCGCAGCACTAGAGTGAGCTGTACATATACAAACGATATTAGACCAACCCACATCTACTTCTATTTTTTCACAACAATATTCGGTAAGCACCGTAAGCTTTATTTCACATATATTCCCCTATCAAACTCTTTTTCCTAAATGACATGTTTATCTATATCATTATAGTAGTTTCATAAGAACCAAATGTGTATATTTTCGAATCTGTATCAACTATGAAAGCATTAACTGATATTCTGATCATTGCTTCTAATATTATATGGTATGGTTCTTAATATTATATAGTATGTCGTTCAATTTCACTCCTCTATAAGACTGTATTATATGAGGCTTATTCTGTTCTTTGTGTTTTTCATATATTTCCAGTCTGAGGAAGGTCAAAGTTAATGACCGAAACGTCATTTGGATATGGATTAATAAGTTCTTGTTCATTGATCATGAGTGCCAATGTTATTTAATTATATTTGATACGGGCTTAGTAACCCTAGCATTTGAGCACCATTATACCATTAAGAGGAGTGACGTGCATGTTATTTTCAATAAGACGCCTGACCCCATAGTCAAATTGTATATAAAACACAGACACCCAGAAAAAATTTAATTGAAATAAAGACATAGACTCCTTTAATATTCTAAATTAAACCATACATACAACATCACCTAATTCCCCGATGCCCTCGATCTCCTGTAATAAAATTTAAATAATAAACGAACAATATACCATGTAAACCATACCTGTCCGTCATTGTGTCCCACGCAGTAATCCATATCTGAGGGATATACAGTTTCCAACCAGGACGGTGCCAAGATGCGCCCGCACCGGCTGAAACCCACTGGTGAATTAGGAGATGCTGGGGGCGGAGCTTCAGTGACTAGCGGTGACGTCACTGAAGCTTTGCTCCCTCACAGACTGAACTGCTGTAACTTCTGGACCGTGGGAAAATGCATGGAATTGAGATCAGATGCCATGTCGCATTTGGAGAGCCCCTGATGTGCCTAAACAGAGGAAACCCCCCACAAGTGACCCCACTTATCTAGATGTGTGGTGAGAACTTTGAACCCCCCCCCAGATGTTTCACTAAAGTTTATAATGCCTGGCCGTGAAAATAAAAAATCATTATTTTCCCACAAATATTATCTTTTAGTCCCAAATTTTTAATTTTCCCAAGGGTAAGAGGAGAAATTGGACTCCAAAAGTTGTTGTCCAATTTGTTCTGGGTACGCTGATACCCCGTATATGGGAGAAAACTACTGTGTGGGCACACATCAGGGCTTGGAAGGGAAATAGTAACGTTTTGAAATGCAGACTTTGATGGAATGGTCTGAGGGCGTCATGTCACATTTGGAGAGTCCCTGTTGTGCCTAAACAGTGGAAATGCCCCACAAGTGACCCCATTTTGAAAACTAGACCCCCCAAGGAATTTATCTAGATGTGCCTTAACAGTGGCATTTATAGAGAAAACACCGTGAGCACAGCTAGGAGGTGGTGCTAAGGTTAGGTTCCCAAACCATATGAACAGTAAGTATAAAACGTAGCACTCAACTTAAATGAGTAGAAAGAAGATTTATTGTAGTACAAAAGAAAACGTTTCGGTCTAAGGCGACCTTCTTCAGTTATTACAAGGGTAAGTAAATAATACAACAAATTAAAGTAAGACATTATGTGAAAAGAAGGAAAAAATTAAAAATAAAATATAAAACACAACAAATAAATGTATATACACAGCACAGTACATGGTCATATATATGAGAATTCATGGAATGCAGAGCATAATAACCAGGTATCACGCACCTCCCTTAATAGAGACGGATGGGTAAGAGGGAAGTGAAAGATAAATGAATAAAAAAAAAAAAAAGGGGTTTATGACATACCGTGATGTACTTAATATGCAGAGTATAGGTATACATTAGATAGTAAACTTGACATGCTCATAATATCTATAGAAAGAAATATGGCAAAGTGAGGCAAGTAGTTAGTGAGAGTCATGTGATAGATAAAGCGAGAACTTACTACGGGAATCCGTATATCAGCGTAAAGATATTATGCTGTAAGATGTTAAAAAGTGATGGCCGTTACTATATAGATAGGGATTTAAGCAGTGCCGACGTACAGGAAAAATAAATGTGTTACCTTAAACGTGTAGGAGGGTAGGGCAAATGTGCCTCTGTCTTACCCGGCATAACGTCGCGTGGGGTTAAAAAAGGGGAGAGGGCGGTTCTATTTTAATTGCGGCCAATAGAATTAAGAGTGCCGCTAGGCTGGAAGTGACAAACCGGAACAATATGGCGGTGCGTTCCACGCAATATAAAGTAGATAAAATGAGAAGTAACTACAAAAGAATGCGTCCGAATGCATACTAATTCTAGCGGTTAATTCCACTCGGCGCAGCGTCAAAACGACGCATGCGGACGCATCCGCATACATCCGCATGGTCTGCGTACCTAATGTTAAAGATAGGTACGCAGGACGTATGCAGACATAGGTGGAGCTGAACAGAAGAGGTGCGGCAGTGGGCGGAGCTTAACAGCGGAAGTACGCAGCCCTCCGCAACCCTGCCGATTGCCGAACGCTAGTGTGAAACTAGCCTTAACTAGTGAGACAGTTTTATAGGGTGGGTCATTACAGATACAGCGATACCAAATATGTGTACTTTTATTGTTTATTTTTTTATTTACATAATTAAATGTATTTTTTGGAAAAATATTAGTTTATTTTTCTTTATTTGGGGATTAAAAAATATTTTTATAGTTTTTTAATATTTTATTTTTTACTTTTTTACGTTGTTCCAGTATGGGACATTACTGTACTGTATATCATCAGATCGCTGATCTGATGTTCTGCAATGCATCTGCACTGCAGGGCATTAGACCAGGGTCTGACAGGCAGGGAGAAGGTGTCTCAGGTCCTGCTCTGAGCAGGCACTGACACGCCACCTTCCCTAAAGGATCCCGCAGCCATATTGAGGCCAGGAGTCTCCATGGAGACCTTCAGGACAACGCTGTCACTACTGACAGTGGCATCGGAGGGGTTAAATACCTGCGATCAGTGCTAGCACCGATTGTGGGTGTTGCTGAGGGGTGAGAGCTGACACCCGCACCCGATCGCCGCGGCGCTCAGCGTGAGGTTGCGCAATTGTGCCGCCATACATGTAATGCTGTTTGCGGGAACGCAGCTCCCTCAGAGCAGTATATGTACGGCGTATGTCGGGAAGGAGTTAAAGGGAACCTGTCACCAGTTTTTTAGTGAGTGAACCAATGCCACTACTCTCCTGAGCGCCTGTACTGCATCACACAAATGTGTTCAACATCCCCTGACGCCCCCTGTACCCCCGTATACCGCCAAAAATACCTTTATATTTTTCTAGTGCTATATGTAAATACTTTTGGTCTGGTCCGATGGGCGTCATTTCCTCGGCATCTGGCAACTAATAATCATGTAAACTCAAACACGATAGAGTGGCAGAGAAATGAAGTACATAGAATAAAATGATGGTCGGCCCACAGTATGTATCATCAGTGGTAGCAGAGAAGAGACTCGCTACCAGCAAAGGGAATATTTACAAAATGTCAGAAATGATGCAATAATAACAGAGAAAGAAAACTACTTTCCCAATGAAGAAAGAATAAAAAACAGAAACTGTCAGAAAAAGGGGAATAGCCTGGAAATCACAAACAGATATTATACTAATAAATTCTGAAATAAAACTTGCCTGTAAGTGCACTATATGAACAGGCCATTGATTTCAATGTGTGCTGTGTAAGGCCGTGTTCACATCTGCATCATAAGTTCTGTTAGGCTGTGGTTCCACGGTCCGGAACCACAGCGCTTTGGACGGAGCGGAAATTCCGCACCGCCCAAAGCCCCGCCCCCTTTTGTACGCGCGCTCTTTCCGGATGCATAGTTGTGTTATTTCCCTTGCGGCGACCCAGCGTCGCCGCAAGGGACTAGGGCATGCTGCGGTCTTGAAATTCCCTCCACTATGCTGTAACATCTGGACGCTGCGTGTTTGACGCTGCGCCAATGCACAGCGTCAAACACGCAGCAATTCCGGACTGTTTCCTGATAGTGGAAACATACCCTTAGAATCATCCTTAGCAGTTTCCATACTTTCTAGCAGAAGAAATAGCAACGTAAGTAGCATTTATTTTTCTAACTAAGTGATGAATTCCATTGAAGTCAGTCAAATCTGTTAGATGATCATTTAACAGATTTGGCCAATGAATTAATTCCTTTTTTTTGTTCTTAGAATAGAAAAATATAATTTATACCAAAGATGAACAAAGTAAATATAGCCTAAGGCCTCTTTCACACTTCAGTCGTGCGACGTCAGTCAAAATCTGTCAAAATGTGAAAAAAACGGATCCGCCATTTTTTTTGGCGGATCCGTTTTTTTCCCATTGACTTGCATTAGTGACGGATTTTGACGCATGGTCGTCCGTTAGGTCCGTTTTTGGACGGATCCGCCAAAAAATTGGCGTCCGTCATTTGAAAAAAAACGTCCAATGCAACGTTTTTTTTGACCGCCAAAATGGCGGACAACGGCGGATCCGCCGCATCCGCCATTTTGTACAATGGCCGCCTATGGGCGGCGGATCCGCCAGCATCTCTCTCTCTCTCTCTCTCGTCCGGACTTACATTTCCTTCATCATTTCCGAGTGAAATCTTCTTGGCGGATCCGTCAGAAAACGGACCAGTTTTACATCCGTTTTTTTACTTTTCTGACGGATCCGCCATTTTCACGGATAGGCGGACGTCACACAACGGAAGTGTGAAAGAGGCCTAAGTTATTAATTCTGCCAAAGTATCACTGCAAAATAAATAAGAATAGATCACAATTCTTCACTTTATAGTCAGCTCACTGCTGGGTATATCCAATGCAGAGAGCTGTATAAAGGGGTCTCTAGTACTCAGTTCTGATAAGCACATAAGGCTTATTTGTATAAGGACGGGAAATTAAATGTAATGAAAAGGATGGGACCCAGTAGAGGGCAGTAGTGCATCGCACAACGACTTGAGAGCTTTGGGAAAGCTTACAGTGAACATGCCTACATAGTTTTAATATGCAAATTGCCTCTTCAAACAAAGAGGACTTGTACTCTATAGCGCCACCTATTGGAAGTAGCGATCCTACAAGTCACAATCAACCCTTTAACGAGTCTTGTAATATGACTTAGGATAAAAGCCAAATCAGAATCTCCATTTGCAGACACGGTGTTTCGGACTGTTGGTCCTCGTCAGTGCAAAGTAGGAGAGATCTGATTTGGCTTGATGAGAGGCTCTGGACTGGGGTCTAGGGGGTAAGGTTTCTCCTTGTGGAGAGTGACATACCATAGTTTTATCAAAGAATTACACAATTTGTAATGGGATTATGTATTATAAGGGTAAGTTCACACTAGGCATTTTTTGCTGCTATTTTGGCATGCTGGATTTGTCTCTTGTGCATGATGATAAAGCTTAGTGTTGAAAAAAAAAGTCATATTCTATATAATTTGGTTTTGGCACAAAAAAAACGCAGCAAAACCTGTTACCTGTGTTTTTGATGAGTTTTTTCACCACCTAATCATTTCCATGGGTGAAAAACGCTGAAAGAAGTGACATTGCTCCATTGTGCAAAAAAACATGCAAAGCACAAAATCCTGATGACAAAAAAAACAAGCTGTGTGCATGAGAATTCTGAAAATCTCATAGACTTTGCTGCTACTGTAAAACGCATCTGAAAATTTTAAATAAAAAAAGCCTAGTGTGAACTTAGCCTAAGGGAATTTTTAGGTCACTTTTTTGCAATGTTTTTTTTTCTTAAGCCGACTTTGTTCCAAATTTATCAAAATGTCACACAGTGTATGAACCTGTCATATCGGGAATCAGAGACCAGATCTCTATAGTTCGCTGAAATTATTCGCAGGAAACATACTTTGAGCAAGGAGATGGACAAGAGGTGATGGAGATGACTAGTTATCAAGTCAGGTACCTGCGGACTTTTCATGCCCGGCTGTGCTTACTTGACAGCTGTCTCCCTATATATACAGTTGAAACCAGAAGTTTACATACCCTATATAAAAAGACTCATCTGCATGTTTTTCTCAATCTATGATATCAGAATAAACTTTTCCTGTTTTAGGTCAACTAGGATTACCATAATTATTAATATTTGCCAAATGCCAGAATAATGAGCGATAGATAAAGTTTTAAGGCATTTTTATTATTTTCTTCAGTCAAAAGTTTACATACACCAAGATTACTGTGCCTTTAAACAATTCTGGACTGCCCATATGATGATGTCATGTGTTTGGAAGCTTCTGGTTTTTAGGGCAACATCTGCGTTAATTAGAGACACACCTGTGGATGTATGTTAATGCACACCTGAAACACACTGCTTCTTTGTGTAGCATCATGGGAAAGTCTCAAGAAATCAGCCAAGATATCAGGAAGATATTGTAGACTTGCACTCGTTTATCTGTACAAACAATTATACGCAAGTACAAACAAGATGGGAATGTCCAGCAATCATACCGCTCAGGAAGGAGATGGGTTCTGTGTCCCAGAGATGAACGTGCTTTGGTCTGACATGTGCATATCAACCCAAGGACAAACACAAATGACCCTGTGAAGATGATGGCGGAATCTGGTAAGATTGTGTCAATATCCACAGTGAAATGAGTACTGTATCAACATGGGCTGAAAGGCCACTCTGCCAGGAAGAAGCCATTACTCCAAAAAGAAACATAAAAAAGCCAGATTAATGTTTGCAAATGCACACAGAAACAAAGACTTCAATTTTTGTAAACATGTCCTGTGGTCTGATGAAACTAAAATGGAACTTTTTGGGCATAATGACCATCATTACGTTTGGAGGAAAAAGGGAGAAGCTTGGAAGCCTAAGAACACCATCCCAACTGTGAAACACGGGGGTGGCCGCATCATGTTGTGGGATTGTTTTGCTGCAGGAGGGACTGGTGCACTTCACAAAATAGATGGCATCATGATAAAAGAAGATTATGTGGCAATACTGAAGCAACATCTCAAGACATCAGCCAGGAAGTTAAATCTTGGGCGGAAATGGGTCTTCCAAATGGACAATGACCAGAAGCATTCTGCCAAAATGGTAGCATAGTGGCATAAGGATAACAAAGTCAAAGTTTTGGAGTGGTCATCACAAAGCACTGATCTTAATCCGATTGAAAATTTATGGGCAAAGCTGGAAGGCAGGAGCGAGCAAGGAAACCTACAAACCTGGATCAGTTACACCAGTTTTGTCAGGAGGAATGGGCCCAAATTCCAACCAACTATTGTGAAAAGCTTGTGGAAAGATATCCTAAACGTTTGACCCAAACCATTCAGTTTAAGGACAATGGTACCAAACAGTAATGAAATGTATGTAAACGTTTGACTTTGCAGTAAGTAATAAAAATGCCTTAAAACATTCTCACTCATTATTCTGGCAAATATTAATAATTATGGTAATCCTAATTGACCTAAAACGGGAAAGGTTTATTCTGATTTCATGTCAGATGTTGAGAAAAACATGCAGATGACTTTTTATAAAGTGTATGTAAACTTCTGATTTCAACTGTACATGGGGATAGACCTGTCAGTAAAACAGAATTGAGCAAGGAGATGCCAGTGGAGCCTGCCTTAGTGAATATTCATCTCAATCACCTTGTATCCGGCTCCCTGTTCAAAGTATGTGTAACAAGGGTGACCGGGGTGGTAGTCTTGACCGAGTTCACCCACAAAACAGATTTCATGTCAGATGTTGAGAAAAACATGCAGATGACTTTTTATAAAGTGTATGTAAACTTCTGATTTCAACTGTACATGGGGATAGACCTGTCAGTAAAACAGAATTGAGCATGGAGATGCCAGTGGAGCCTGCCTTAGTGAATATTCATCTCAATCACCTTGTATCCGGCTCCCTGTTCAAAGTATGTGTAACAAGGGTGACCGGGGTGGTAGTCTTGACCGAGTTCACCCACAAAACAAAGTCCGCAGACACACCGGCCCCTTGCACATAAAATGCAGGACTGACACAGCTTCTCTCCCACGGGTTACCATCTCTTCCTCTGGTCACCGCAGTCCAGGCAATAAGAGTTCAAGAACACAGCTGTAGTCAAACAGGGAAAAACTTTTATTAAACGGTGTTGAGATAAAGGAAAATACAACACTGGCTTCCTGCTCTCTCCCTGATACTTTCTACGGCCGTAACCACAACAGCTGCAGAAGCCGAAGTTCGCAGTAGTCCACTTGCTGGGATCTGGACGCTTAAAGTCCTTTCAGCGGGGGCCCATGTTGAGTCATTAAGTCCTTGAGTCCTAAAGTCCTTGAATCCGAGGCAACAGATCTCTCCCCTTCGGGAGTCTGGCAATGCCCCATCTGTAGTATACGTCTGTGCTAGCCAACGTCCCCGGGCTACTGACTGGGAGCAGCAGCTTCCTCCATTCCTTACTCCTGCTGCTGGCCCAGCCTCTAATCTTAACCCTCAACTGTCCCTACATTAACAATATTAATTAAAGGGGAAACTCCCCATATTACACAATACAGGACATATCATACAGGTGCAACATATGGCGGTACACACATTGCAAAAATACATAACATATTACACAAGACATAAACAATATAGTTAATATACATGTCAACAACAGTGAAGGGCACATAAGAGGGAGAGAGGGCAGAAGTGGATTCTTGCCACCTCATTACACTTATTTTCTCCGAAATGCCTTCAGAGTTTCAGAGTGAAACATAAATATCTGTAATGATGGAACGGTCTCTTCATGCAGCCCATGGTCTCTCAACAAAACATGTTACAAAGTTGCTTATTTTCATGTGCATTATTGATTTATGAAATAAAAATGTAAAAGACGGTTACTCTTTAACCAAAGGAAAATGTTGATGCAAAAATTCTTATTTTTAAATTCATAAAAATGTAGAGCACAAAAGGCTTGATTGCACGTAGTACAAGTGCAAATAAAGTAGATGAGTGGGAAGGGAAAACAACATGGAAGATGTGAACACAATGGATGAGGGAAAGGAGAATAATTGGAAAAACTAACAAGAGATAGGCAATACACCATACATAATAATAATAATATTATAATAAAAGAAAATAATATAATATCAAGGAAATTATAACATGAAGGCGCATTATGAATCAACTGTACTACTGATTAATGAAATAAAAATTAAAACTACGGTTATGCTTTTAGTTCTTATGATGAGCTTTTGGCATATTTTCGCTGCACACCAAAACACGGCATCTTACAGTTCCAGCATAATGAATGGGATTTATAGAAATCTCGTATCCGGTGTGCAGGAGACTGGCGCTGCCTAGGCAGGTGATGTCACTTGTCTCTGCCAGGCCCGCGTATATTGACACCGCCCTGCTGCTGGCGTACTAATATTCATCTATACCAATGTTCCCCAACTCCAGTCCTCAAGAGCCACCAACAGGTCATGTTTTCAGGATTTCCCTTGAAATTGAACAGGTGAGATCTGCTCACCTGCACAGGCAATAATTCCAGCACCTGGGCGATACTAAGAAAATCCTTAAAATCTGACCTGTTGGTGGCTCTTGAGGAATGGCGTTGGGGAACACTGATCTATACAAACTACAGGTTGCAGCTGCAATCGTTGCAGAGGGCACTGGGGTAGATTGCACAAGGGGGGGGAGACACCGCACATGAGAAACAGACCGGAAATAGTAAAAAAAAACAAAAGCAGTTAGACATCGTAGTTAGGGAATGGTAGGTAATCTTTAAAGCAAGTATATTAGAAAATAGCTTAGAATTATGGGACTAAGTAAATAGGGAGTTAGGAGAAAAATGTTTTGTCTTCGGAAAACCCCTTTAAAACCACTTCATGACCTCCAACGGTAGATAAACGTTGGCGCTAGCAGGGCTTTGTGCAGTGCCGATGTTTGTTCACGGTCGGCGGTTTTGTACTGATTGGGACCCCCCATGTACCTTATAACGAGGGGATTCCGGCGCACAACACTTCCTGTGACCCCCCGACCTCATCGAGACCTGATTGGTTTACGTCCCGATGACGTCAGCGTCACACCAGCCAATGAGACAAATCACTGGGAAAGTTTGTTGTAGAAACGAACTTTCCCGGGCGATCTGCCTCATAATAACGCTATAATCCCAAAAAAGGCTAACTAACAAAAAGCTCATCTATAACAAATCAATATCTGAAAAAACAATGGGACATGGAGCAATAAAAAGTTGAATGAATTTTATTAATACAAAATGAAAAAATAATAATAAAATAGCAAAACGGTAACAAATAATACCATTAGAACATAAGGGAATCAGCAACATCTAGATACCAACTCCAAAAAGGCTAGTGGGTCTCAGCATGAAGGTCTATGTGATAATAATACAGCAATAGATGTAATATATGCAAGGAATCACACGTATAAAGGTTTAGTCAAATATAAGGTGCCAAATTTAATTAATTATAAAGTGCCAAAATAGTGCATTTAAGGTGGTCAAAACCAGACCTACCGCAAATATAAATATATGTATAGACAACTATGGATGAATAAATGAGCACCTAAGAAACCTTATAAATAAAAAATTGCTGACCAAAATAATAATAACAAAAGTAATAATTGGAAGACAATAATACAGATACTAAGACCAAAAAGACCACTGCTGGCAGACCAAACAAGTAGTATATAAACACAAATATGAAAGATGGAAAGACCAAATAGGTTGGTGGATGGAGCGAGACATGTTGTCACAGATGTGCTCAATCGGATGTTGCAGGCAGCAGGTTCACACTCAGCACATGTGACAGACGTGACAGAGTCTGGAGACGCCATGGAGAGCGATCTGCTGCCTGCAACATCCTTCAGCATGACCAGTTTGTCAGTGGGTCAGTAATGGTATGGGGTGGCATTTCTTTGGAGGGCCGCACAGCCCTCCATGTGCTTGCCAGAGGTAGCCTGACTGCCATTAGGTACCGAGATGAGATCATCAGACCCCTTGTGAGACCATATGTTGGTTTGGTTGGCTCTGGGTTCCTCCTAATGCAGGACAATGCCAGACCTCATGTGGCTGGAGTGTGTCAGCAGTTGCTGCAAGATGAAGGCATTGAAGCTATGGACTGGCCCGCCCGTTCCCCAGACCTGGGACATCTGGGACAGCATGTCTCGCTCCATCCACCAACGTCACATTGCACCACAGACTGTCCAGGAGTTGACGGATGCTTTAGTCCAGGTCTGGGAGGAGATCCCTCAGGACTCAGGAGAACATCCGTAACCTCATCAGGAGCAAGCCCAGGCGTTGTAGGGAGGTCATACAGGCACGTGGAGGCCACACACAATATTGAGCATCATTTTGACTTGTTTCCACTAATTTTGTCTTGTTTTGATTTTCATTTTGACTTAGAACTTTTGCTATGGGGTCCTGTGATAGCTATATATGCTCCTGCTTGCAGAGCAGTATTAATGAGGGCAATCTGCTTTGTTTCTCGGAGCTCGAGGCTACAGGAGTCCCATTGCCAGATTGCCCTCATCATAAGCAGCATATCGGGGAGGGAGGGGGGCCCAGACACATTTCTTGCACAGGGGCCCCAAACTGTCAGTGTCCTCCCCTGGTGCTCCGCACACTGTACACTTCTAGACAACCCTGTAAATAGTTGGTAATAAAGCAGCAGCGTGTCACTGCTCTTTCAGAAGTGTGGAAGACGTATGAGACCAATTTTTTGAAAATATCTGTGAAGGACGGCCCCCGTCCTTTCACGTCACCAATGTGACGTAACTCCACAGGCACAGCTCTCCGCCGCCCCCTTTGTCTCTCAGGTCAGTAAGGGAACTGCACCTAGAGCAAATGGCCGCCGGGGAGGGTGTCCTGTTACCCACTGGGTATTCTAAGATTCATGATCAGAGTAAAAGCATCAGCCCAAGATTAATTTTATGGTTTAATTACCTTAAGGGCGCACTAGATATTTACAGAAATTTACAGTAAGCTATACAACGGAATTACAATGGATTTGCAGTCAGAGTAAAATACAACAATAATGGTACAAGGCTTAGAGGTATTAGCTAGAGGTCAATATTACCAGGTTGTAGGGACATGTGGAGGCAGGGAGCTCTGCGATCCACAGGTAAAAGTCTTAGTTGATGGACAATCCCCCAAAACGTGTGCCGCTGCTCCCTTGGCAGGTCTGTCCCTTGTTGCTTCTTGCTGCTGTGAGAATGGAATCATTCTCTGCCCATAGCTCACAGTTCTTAAACCTGCTAGGCCCCTCCCCTTGGTGTCGGAGGGTGGGCTGACAATCTCCACACCTAACCCACTGCAGAATTTATTCCCAATACCTAATAAAGGGGTTAACTTTCTCCAGGACGATCGGATCAGGACACGAGAGGTACCAGCGGATGCAGTATGTTTTGCCTGTCGCATGGATATCAAACCTGGCCCGATTGGGTCATTGTAGATGGCCAATCTCTATATCTCAGCCCCCCAAGCCATCACCGACTCGGGAGTTGCACCATCAAATGCCCGAGGTCCGCAGGGTCACACAGATATTTTTATGAGAATGTACCTACAAAGATGTGCTCATAATTCATAATCCTAGAACGGAGCCTTCGTGTCTGGGATATACAATAGATGTGTTTTCAGTGTCTGGCTGAAAGGTATAGTCTAATTGAAGCCCCCAGGCATCTCATTACCATACTAACAAACCTTACTATTCACCATGCTGGCTTGGCTCTGTTTTTGGGTCTTAACTCGTTATCATACTAAAAACCTTGCCATTCAAACATGGGCCTGAATTACTTAGCATACTAAAAGCCCTTTTTATTCACAGTGGACATCAAACCTGTCGTATTGAATATGCTAGCAGGCCCTGGGGCCAGGTGCAGTTAGCAGCCTGTGGCTCTGTGAACAGACAAAATGGAGGCTAGTATAGGCCCTATCCAAGATGGTGGCTGTCCCTACCTCACAATATCATTATGCATTTTTTTTTATTTCGGCCTCGAAAAAATATTTGGCTGCTAACATATTCATTCCAGGAGCTAAATTCACTGAGGTAAAATCTTTTTTCTGAAATCACAGCCAAATGTGCAACAGAAACTGCATGTGCAAAGCTTCAACCAAACTCATAATGGACTTTTTCTGTTGCAATTACGTTGCATGCGGACTTAAGCTGAAAATTAATTGAAATGTTATTTATTAGCCTCTCTACCAGGCCTAGCTCTATGGGAACACTAACTCAAAAGTAATAGTGCTACAAATTTAGCTTTGTAGGGAAAGAATGTAGAACTTCAGGGCAAGGGGAATTAACTTTTAAACTTTTTCTGCATAGTTTGTAGGCAACATAAACATCATTTTAGTCCTACTGACAAGCTATTAGCCCTCCTACTACACCCCTAAGTGTCTGGTGATATAGGGTGCAGCATGTACACATATATATAGGGCAATGTCTGTGTCAGAGCCACAGAAACGTGGATAAGACATAGGCCGGGGTCACACCAGCGATGATTCTCTCATGTGATCAGAGTTTGAGCTGTGTGTCAGTTTATTGTGATCTGATTCCCTCGAATAAAAAAATTGCAGCACAGGTGTGGAGAAGATGGAGAACTTAATTTCTCCATCTTCTCCATTGTCTGAGTCAGCGGATGTCGGGCTGCACTAGGATAACAGTGCAGTCCGATGTTTCACACGCACCGTTATACAAGTATGGGTGTGCGTGAATCGAATTCCGTGCCTCTTGCAGCATGTTGCGATTATTTTGTTGCGATTCGTCATAGGAAAAAGTAGCAGATCTGCACTACCCATAATATAACATCGGTGTGAGTACTATTTGATAAAACATCGGATAGCATTCGGCCGTGTTATATGCTCATGTGAGAGAGCCCATAAGGTAATGGTGAGCCCTGTACCTTCCGAAAGGGAACAGATGGCATTACCTCATTTGTTATGTGTCCCTCTCCAGATGGGGTTAAATGGTGGGAAAGTAGCTTTCCCACTGTTTCTGCTATGGCACATACCCTCAAGTGCCCAGCAGATGGTTGGTTGGCAAATCTGGCCAGTCAGGGGACCGTAGCATGGGAAGATTAGGTTTCCTTGCCTGTGAATGTCCCATGATTTAATGCAGGTGTTAGTAAATAGGGAGTGAGTGGGGGTTAAAAGAGGAGAGCGCCAGGGTCTGTGTCCGACCTTCTGCGTTTTCTGACAGAATCTGTGATGGATGTCCTCCTAGATGAACTTGGGCGAGGAAGGAGCCATGGTGTGTCTGCAGAAATGCCTAGAGTCCTCGTCGGGAGATTCTGTTGGTCCGGAGGATGGCGTTTGAGTGAGCGGTGACCTGGAAGCAGGGAGTGATGACGCAGCCGGAGCGGAGCAAGGCAAGATGATGTCATCGGGATGCGCAGGCATGCATAGTGGCGTGCGCCTGAAGGGAAGGATTATCTTTTCTCCTATGCTGGTTAAATGGACCAGACCCCAGGAAGAGGACAGGAGGACAGCAGAGCGAAACACACCAGATTAGCATGTCAGTCAGGGCTCGGTTGACCACAGGCTTCATGAAGCCCTCCATTCGTTAATTTTTGTCACAACTTTGGGGTTGGTCATTCACGTATCTGAATGGACAGTAAGTTGGGGTTAACGGGCTTGAGCCTTTGGAGCAAGCTGCAGTGATTGGTTAAAGTTTTTTTTTTTAATAATTTATGAAATTATTTGATACGTTGCTATTTCTGCCTGCAGCACAGGGGCCATGGGGTATTCCGCAGCATGCTCTTAACTCTTTCAGTCCAGTCCCACAACATCATGTTGCTCCCCGTGAACTTTGAGAGGTAACTAAGCATCGCCCCCAGCGGCAAGCTGGCCCTTGGGACATCCACGGCTGCTTGGTCTGCCACCTTTGTGCTTGTGGACTGCATCCTGCCAACTATGCCAAGTGTAAGTAGGTTGTCGGATGCAGTGACAGACAGGAGGCAGAGCAAGGGTTAACAAATTTAACAGTTTAATTAACAGAGGGTTAACTCCTCGCAGGGAGAAAGATGATTAAGGTGTTAGTGCAAAACGCAGCAAATGCAGAATAGTAGCAGTCCAATTATCAACTTATCGTGTCCTTTATGTTCCTCCTCCGCAGATGATCCCACAGGGATTGCAGCATCGGCAACGGCCGGGAAGATGTCCACAGATGGGTCCTTTAAATAATGGTCCGTCTTCTGGCGGCAGCGGTCGGTCTCCGGTACCTTCCGCTGAGCCCCTTGTCCATTTAAGGCCAGTTTCACGAGTCCAGACTCCAGATATTTCCGGTATCGGTAAACACGGTACCGGAGATACCTGTGTCCGTGTATATACGTTGTATATCCATGTGGCACATGTGTGCCGCATCAGTACCACACGGATGGCACAGACAGCTACAGTAAGCGCTGTCCCTGCCTGTGGTGCTGAAGCTGCTTGTCATTATTCTCCCTGCTCTGCCGGCAACAGAGAGCAGGGAGAATAAATGAAAGAAAACCCGACGTGGGGTCCCCCTTAGTTTTGGAACCAACCCAGCAAAACTATACAGGTGCGGGCTGCTATTCTCAGGCTGGTAAGGGGCCATAATGGCCCCCCCAGCCTAAAAACAGAAGTCCGCAGCTGCACAGAAAAGGCGCCTATTCTGGAGCTTTGTCAGGTTCTTCCCACTTACCTGTAGTGGTGGCAAGTGGGGTTAATAAAGGGTTAATGCCACCTTGCTACTGTTAGGTGTAACGGGTCTGGGAGGCGGAACCTCTGAGCTACTATACAAAGGGGCGGTCCTTGTAAGGGAGCGGGTGGCGACCAGGGTGGACGGGCAGGTAGTCACAGCAGATAACCGGGGTAGTCTCTGGATGAACGGGCAGGAGGTCACAGCAAGTGACCGGGGCAGTCTCTGGATGAGCGGGCAGGAGGTCACGGCAAGTGACCGGGGCAGTCCCTGGATGAGCGGGCAGAAGGTCACGGCAAGTGACCGGGGCAGTCTCTGGATGAGCGGGCAGGAGGTCACGGCAAGTGACCGGGGCAGTCTCTGGATGAGCGGGCAGGAGGTCACGGCAAGTGACCGGGGCAGTCCCTGGATGAGCGGGCAGAAGGTCACGGCAAGTGACCGGGGCAGTCTCTGGATGAGCGGGCAGGAGGTCACGGCAAGTGACCGGGGCAGTCTCTGGATGAGCGGGCAGGAGGTCACGGCAAGTGACCGGGGCAGTCTCTGGATGAGCGGGCAGGAGGTCACGGCAAGTGACCGGGGCAGTCTCTGGATGAGCGGGCAGGAGGTCACGGCAAGTGACCGGGGCAGTCTCTGGATGAGCGGGCAGGAGGTCACGGCAAGTGACCGGGGCAGTCTCTGGATGAAGGTAGATACGACCTGTGATGGCTGAGCCTCCCGGTAGGCTAGCAGGAAGATGGCAGATGAGTGCTCCCAGGTGAGCGGGCGAGAGTCACTGGAATAGCAGAAGATCACAGCACGTGACGGCAGAGCCTCCAGGTAGGCTAGCAGGCAGGTAACAGATGAGCGCTCCCAGGTGAGCGGGCGAGAGTCACTGGAATAGCAGAAGGTCACAGCACGTGGCGACGGAGCCTCCAGGTAGGCTAGCAGGCAGGTAACAGATGAACGCTCCCAGGTGAGCGGGCGAGAGTCACTGGAATAGCAGAAGGTCACAGCATGTGGCGACGGAGCATCCAGGTAGGCTAGCAGGCAGGTAACAGACAGCAACCTGGCAGGAATCAGACAGGTCTCTGGCAATGACCCTGAGGACTGAAGCAGAGTAGTGAACAGTGCAACAACATTTCTCGGGCACCTCCATTTTGGAGGAGGTGCCTTATGTAAGGTGAAGTCCTCCGGCCATTGGCCGGGGACTCCTTAGGACGACGCGCGCGGCCCTTTAAGAGGGGGGTAGCGCACGCGCGTGCGCCCTAAGCACAGTGGCAGGAAAGGAGCGCGGGCCGCCAGCAGAGCGGAAGGAGGACGCCGGAGCCGGAGCAGAGAGGTGAGGGGAACAGCGTCCCTGCCTGGCAGAGGGCAGGGACGCCGGCGCTACAGTACCCCCCTCTGTAGGTCCCCCCTTTTTTAGGCCAGAGAAAAATTTAGCTAGAAGGAGAGGGGCATGGATGTTTTCCCGCGGCTCCCACGTTCTCTCCTCAGGACCAAACCCTTCCAATCCACCAAAAAATAGGTCTTCCCTCTTACCCTTTTGGTGGCCAGAATATTCTCTACCTCAAATTCGTTTTCAGCTGAAACCGGAGCAGGAGGCGTGCCTGTAGACTTGGAAAAAGAGTTAAGTACCACCGGTTTAAGGAGAGATACATGGAAGGAGTTAGGAATCCGCAAGTTGGCCGGGAGTTTCAATTTATAGGCCACCGGGTTGATCTGACTGAGGACTTCCAGAGGGCCGATGAACCGAGGACCTAACTTATAGGAAGGAATCTTGAGCCGAACATACTTGGACGAGAGCCAGACCTTATCCCCAGGACGGAATTGAGGAGGATCCAGACGTTTTTTGTCAGCATGTCTTTTCATACGCTCGGATGACAGAAGAAGTGCGGACCGGGTACTCTCCCATATGGCGGAAAATTTGTTAACAAGGGATTCTGCAGCGGATTGTCCGCTGAGGTGGAGACGGGAAAAGGGATCTGAGGATGCTGACCGAAAACTACAAAAAACGGGGATTTGGAGGAAGATTCGCTCTCGTGATTGTTGTAAGAAAATTCGGCCCATGGCAGGAGATCCACCCAGTCAGAATGGTGGGCATTAACAAAGTGCCGGAGGTAACTGGTCAGGATCTGGTTGATCCGCTCCACTTGACCATTGGACTGTGGGTGGTAAGCGGAGGAGAAGTCCAGGGTGACGTCTAATAATTTACAAGTAGCTCTCCAGAAACGTGAGGTGAACTGTACCCCTCGATCCGACACGATGTGACGGGGCAGGCCATGAAGTCGGAAAATGTGGTGGATAAAGTCTTTAGCCAACTCGGGTGCAGACGGAAGGCCTGGCAGGGGAATAAAGTGAGCCATCTTGGAAAAGCGGTCAGCGACCACCCAAATGACCGTATAACCAGCAGAGACAGGGAGATCCGTAATGAAGTCCATGGCTATATGCTGCCAGGGGGCAGTGGGTACAGGAAGCGGAAGAAGACGACCGGCAGGCAGGTGTCTCGGAACTTTGTTACGACCACAGGAGGCACAGGTAGCAACAAAGTCTATTACGTCCTTGTGCAGGGTAGGCCACCAGTAATGCCGAGAAATAAGTTGGAGGGTCTTTCTCTGACCGGCGTGGCCAGCTAATTTAGACGAATGACCCCAGTGTAGGATTCTCTCCCGATCGGTTACCGATACGAACGTCTTACCGGGAGGGAGACGGTTTAGACTCACGGGCGCCACTTGCATGACTCTGGCAGGATCGATGATATGTTTAGGTTCCTCCTCGAGATCCGACACCAGGAAGGATCGGGACAAGGCGTCCGCCTTGATGTTTTTGTCGGCCGGGCAAAAATGTAGAACAAAATCAAAGCGAGCAAAAAACAAGGACCATCGGGCTTGGCGCGGGTTAAGCCTCTGGGCATGCTGGAGGTAAGCCAAGTTTTTGTGGTCAGTGTAAATAATTACCGGATGAAGAGCCCCTCGAGTAGGTAACGCCACTCCTCCAATGCCAGTTTGATGGCCAATAACTCTCGGTCTCCTATGGAATAATTGCGCTCAGAAGAGGAGAAGAGTTTGGAGAAGAAGCCGCAAGTTACCATCCTCCCGGAAGATGATTTCTGAGTAAGTACCGCTCCGGCTCCAGAGGAGGAAGCGTCAACCTCCAGGAAGAACTGTTTGTTGCCATCCGGGCGATGAAGCACCGAGGCGGAAGAGAAAGCCTGTTTTAAGGAAAGAAAGGCCTCCTCTGCTTCGGACGTCCACTCCTTGGGGTTAGTGTCCTTACGGGTGAGCGCGGAAATTGGGGCAGTCCGGGAAGAGAAGTGCGGTATGAAGAGACGGTAATAGTTAGCAAAGCCCAGAAACCGCTGAATGGCCTTCAATCCCTCCGGTCGGGGCCATTTCTCGATGGCAGACAGTTTCTCTGGATCCATTCGTAGACCGGTCTGAGAAATAATGTAGCCCAAAAACGGAAGCGAGGTTTGCTCAAAGAGGCACTTCTCGTATTTAGCGAAGAGGTGATTCTGCCTGAGCCTGAGCAGAACCTGACGAACGTCCCTCCGGTGAGTCTGGAGATCCGGAGAGAAGACCAAGATGTCGTCCAGGTACACCACTACGCAGGAATAGAGAAGGTCCCGGAAGATGTCATTGACCAATTCTTGAAAGACGGCGGGAGCATTACAGAGGCCAAAGGGCATCACTAGATATTCATAGTGGCCGTCCCGGGTGTTGAAGGCCGTCTTCCATTCATCCCCTTGACGGATACGGACCAGGTTGTACGCCCCACGGAGGTCCAGTTTGGTGAAGATTCTAGCCCCCCGCAAACGATCAAATAATTCTGGAATGAGCGGAAGGGGATACTTATTCTTCACCGTGATCTGGTTAAGTCCTCTATAATCTATACAGGGACGGAGAGAGCCGTCCTTCTTTTTTACGAAAAAGAAGCCTGCTCCCGCCGGAGAGGTGGATTTCCGGATGAATCCCCTGGCCAAATTCTCCTCGATATATTCGGACATCGACCGGGTCTCAGCAGCGGACAATGGGTAAATACGCCCACGGGGAGGAGTAGTACCAGGTAACAGGTCGATAGGACAGTCGTATGGTCTGTGAGGAGGTAATGTCTCTGCCTCTCTTTTATTAAAGACATCAGCAAATGACCAATAGGGAATCGGAAGTCCAGGTAGATTAGTTGGGGTAGGAGAAGGACAGACGGGATGAACAGGAACCAAACACGTCTTATGACAATCCTGTCCCCAGCGAAGAACCTCTCCGGTCTGCCAGTCGAGCATGGGTCCATGTCTCTGGAGCCAAGGTAGACCTAATAAGAGGGCGTGAGAGAGTCCAGGCAGAACATGAAAAGAGATGCTCTCAGAATGCAGCATTCCCACTTGCAGAGTTATGGGTTCGGTGATGAGTTGGATGGGGCGTGGTAAAAGACCCCCGTCCACAGCAGCGACTGATAATGGTACAACCAGAGGTTTGGTGGGAATGTGGTATTTTTCTACCAGGGACTGTGACATAAGATTCCCGGCTGCTCCAGAGTCAAGTTGGGCTAGTTCAAAATAACGATTCTCCCCACAGAGAATTGAGACAGACAGCAGCAGAGATGGAGAGGCTTTCTCCTTGTCTAGGTCGACCTCTCTGAGCGAACCTAGACACAGGCGTTTCCCGACCTCTCCGGACAGGTACGAATCCGGTGCTCCTTACTGCCACAGTAGAAGCAACTCCCCTCGGCACGGCGTAAGTCCTGACGGGTTTTGACCATCTTGGTCTGGTCGACCTGCATAGGCTCAGGAGAGTGTAATTGGGGAGAAACGGAGGGAGTGACGGGTTTCTGAAATGTAGGAGCTAGACGTGGAAACCTCCTCTCATGGGTGACCTCTTTGGCCCGCTCCTGGAACCGTAGGTCAATCCGGGTGGCGAGAGTTATAAGGTCATCGAGAGTGGTAGGAATGTCCCGACCGGCGAGTTCATCTTTAATATGGCCGGACAAACCCTCCCAGAAAACAGATACCAGAGCGTCGTTGTCCCAGGCCAGCTCCGAGGCAAGGGTACGAAACCGTATGGCATATTGGCCCACGGTGAGATTTCCCTGATGGAGGCGTAGCAGAGATGATGCGGATGAGATCTTTCGTCCGGGTTCGTCAAAGACTTTCCGAAAAGCCGCGAGAAAAGCAGACAGGTCGGACACCAGAGGGTCTCCTCTCTCCCAAAGAGGATTCAGCCAGGCCAGGGCCTCCCGGTGAGATGGGACATGATGAAGGCAATTTTGGCCTGGTCTCAAGGAGGGCAGCAAAGAAGCTACTTCTCTCCAGAAAGAACATCATGGACAGACTGATATTCTGCAAAAGGTACAGGCAGTGGACTGCTGAGGACTGGAGTAAAGTTATTTTCTCTGATGAATCCCCTTTTCGATTGTTTGGGACATCAGGAAAACGCCTCATTCGGAGAAGACAAGGTGAGCGCTACCACCAGTCTTGTCTCATGCCAACTGTTAAGCATCCTGAAACCATTCATGTGTGGGGTTGCTTCTCAGCCAAGGGAATCGGCTCTCTCACAGTCTTGCCTAAAAACACAGCCATGAATAAAGAATGGTACCAGAATGTCCTCCAAGAGCAACTTCTCCCAACCCTCCAAGAGCAGTTTGGCGATCAACAATGCCTTTTCCAGCATGATGGAGCACCTTGCCATAAAGCAAAGGTGATAACTAAATGGCTCAGGGAACAAAACAGAGATTTTGGGTCCATGGCCTGGAAACTCCCCAGATCTTAATCCCATTGAGAACTTGTGGTCAATCATCAAGAGACGGGTGGACAAACAAAAACCTAAAAATTCTGACAAAATTAAAGCATTGATTGTGCAAGAATGGACTGCTATCAGTCAGGATTTGGTCCAGAAGTTGATTGAGAGCATGCCAGGGAGAATTGCAGAGGTCCTGAAGAAGAAGGGTCAACACTGCAAATATTGACTTGCTGCATTAACTCATTCTAACTGTCAATATAAGCTTTTGTTACTCATATGCTTGCAATTATATTTCTGTCTGTGATAAAAACATCTGTCAAACACACATAAAAACCAGAGGGCAGCAGATCATGTGAAAATATAATATTTGTGTCATTCTCAAAACTTTTGGCCATGACTGTACAATGCCAAATACTTCACTTCTTACATTACATGACTGATATCTATTTTAAATTCTACAATAGCTCAAAAACAGTATATTCTTCCATACAGTATTATGGCCACCACATAGTGCACAATACAGAATAATGAGCCCCATATATTGCTCCATACAGAATAATTGGTTCCATATAATGTTCCATACAGTATATGATAAGCTCCACATAATGCTACACTATATGATGGTCCCCATATAATGTGCCATACAGTATAGGATGGTCCCCATAGAGTAGAATGAGACCCACATATTGCTCCAGACAGTATAATGAGTCGCATATAAAGCTCCATACAGTATATGATGGGCCCCGTATATTGCTCCATACAGAATGGGCTCCATATAATGCTCCATACAGAATAGGCCCCATATGTGCTCCATATGATGCTCCATACCCTATATGATGCCCCATAAGTAATGAACCCCATATGATGCTCCAGTATATGATGGGGCCCACGGATGATGCTCCATTGTATGATGGGCCTATATAATGCTCCATATATAATGGGCCCCATATGATGCTGCAGTATATGATGTGCCTATGGATGATGCTCCATATATAATGGGCCCCATTTATAATGCTCCAGTGTATGATGGGCCCCATTCATAATGCTCCAGTGTATGATGGGCCCCATGGATGATGCTCAAGTGTATGATGGGCCCCATATATAATTCTCCAGTGTATAATGCTCCCCGTATATTGCTCCAAACATTTAAAAAAATGAAATACCACCATCCGAACTATTTCTTTGATTGATGGGGCGGTCAAGAAAGAGGAACCCATGTGCATTCTGTCGATTGACGCAGAAAAGGCTTTCGACAGGGTGCACTGGGATTTTATATTTCAAACGTTAGAAGGAATTGGCTTAAAAGAAAGTATGGTCCGTAGAATTTCTGTCCTGTACTCATCTCCCAGTGCTCAAGTTAAAATGAATGGCGCACTTTCAAACACATTTTTAATTAGGAAAGGCACGAGGCAAGGCTGTCCTCTTTCACCCTTGCTTTATATACTTACTATGGAACATCTAGCAACCGCGATATGGAATAATCCCTCCATTAGAGGCATAAAAGCCCAATCAGAAGAGCACAAACTGGCACTTTTTGCAGATGATGTCCTATTGTATGTCACTTCCCCAACTATAAGTCTCCCAAATATTATCTCAGAATTACATATATTTGGTCGTCTGAGCAATTTCAAAATTAATACCCACAAATCGGAGATTCTCAATATCTCAATCCAACCAAGTGAGGTGGAGAGAGTTTGGCAGCTTCATTACCCTTTAAGAGGTGTTCAGATTCTCTTACCTATCTAGGACTAAAAATCACCGCCAAAGTATCTAATTTTTGTGAAGCAAACTTTAAGACAGTTTAACATAAAGCTGAGTTCGACTTAGAAAAATGGCATAAACTACCTTTATCTTGGTTTGGAAGAGTGAGCGCTATTAAAATGGATCTATTACCCCGTCTCCTATATTATTTCCAAACAATCCCCTTGTATTTACCTGCCTCCTTTTTCTCACGTCTTAAAAAAGTGATTACTTGTTTAATTTGGTCACAAAACGAGCACCTATTTCATACTTTTTGTGAAGTAGATCGAAGCAAGAAGGGGGAATAGGTCTGCCAGATTTTGCCATGTATAGTCAAGCAGCACTTGGTACATGTATTTTAGAGCTGTTTCATAATATAACCCCAAAAAAAGTGGGTTACATTAGAAAATGATCTTAATGGACGTGACTCCCGTATAGTTATTTGGTCCTCGACGGAAGAACGGGATATACCTTTACCCTTCCTCACCAAAAATATGATATCATTTATCAAATGAGGGAGTCGAAAGCTGTGAGTCTCTTCGTCTCCTGGCCCCCTAACTCCTATATATGACAATCCATCCTTTCCTGCAGAATTAAAAAGAGACACTTATCTACATAAAAATAGAGCTTCATGCCCCATAGTCCATGATTATGTTACAAGGACAGGGATGAGGTCTCTCCAGGACTTTTTTCTGGACAAGGAGCCGCCAACAGGTGCATGGTTCTTTTATGAACAAATAAAGAGGTTTATTATTAAATTAGCCAAACAATCCGATCCATACTGAATATTATCTCCGTTTGAGACTCTTTGTTTATCAACAAACTCTATAGATCACACTATCTCTTTATTATACAAAACCTTCCAAGAAGGGCAGACCCCATCGAGAGATTTCCCAGAATTTTTTTCAAAATGGGAGATTGATTTGGGTAGACCCTTATCATTTGAAGAAAGAACAAAGATTCGCTTATGCACAATCAGGTCATCACTCAGTTCGACATCACAGGAGAGGAGCTGCAAAATCTTGTCGAGGTGGTACAGATGCCCATCAGATTTAAATGTAATTTATCCATCAACATCGGATACGTGCTGGAGATGCTTAAAAGACAGAGGCTCATTTGTACACATTTGGTGGCACTGCCCACTCATACAGAAACTGTGGTTAGCATCCTTTGATCTCTGCAACAAACTGTCTCTAACCAAAATTACACCCACAATGGAGGTGGCCTTGCTGTACTTGTGTAGCTCCTCGATTTCTAGATTTAAGAAAGGTCTTCTTAGACATATTCTCACTGCTACCAGGAACGTGATTACTAGATTTTGGAAACAGGAAAAGGTTCCCTTGCGTTCTGATTTGGTGATGGAACTCAACGACATATATAGAATGTAACAGCTGATAGGACAACTGAATGGTTCCACAGGAAAGGTATATAACACTTGGGCCCCCTGGGTTATGTTTAGAGAATCATTGGAATTGGACTCTTGGTTGATAGACCCATAGATGATGGGTCATATGAGTTTACCTACTGGTTGGAGCCACATTTCCTACCTCACTCCTTAAGATCCTTCCCCCTCCCCTTTTCTTTTTTTTTCTTTTCCCTTCTTTCCCCTTGTTTCTTCTCTATCTTCTTTTCTTTTGTAGACCTAGAGTCTTAGTCTAGGTACCTTCTTCTTTAAAATTTATAAACAAAGTAATACTGTGATGATAATTGCCTACATGAGCAAACACCTCAGGCGCTCATCCAATATTTGTTTTATATGTATGACATTCTGGGGAAAAGTTATAGTTGCTATATACATTTTTTTTGCATGTGATAGTAGAAGAGGTATGTTCTTTTCTCTTCCTGTTATTAATGATTGATGTGTATAAATACCTAAATAAACTTGATTTACCCAAAAAATACCTCTCCTGGCTGGGCACTGCTCTACTCTGGACTCCTCAGCGTCGCCATCTTCCAGCTCTCTGCACTGTGACTGTTCAGGCAGAGGCCGCAGAGACGTGACGTCATCGCGCCCTGTGACCTGAATGTAACTGTCAGGAAACGTGGAAGACGTCACAGCGGTGGAGCAGGGAGAGGTAAGTATTGCAAGTGCTGGGGCCCTGAGCAAGCAGGGGGGGCCCTCTCGTAGGGGACGGCACTGGCACAGGGCCCCACATAGTACGCCAGGGTGTCTCTGACTGACGGCGAGTGGGCCCCCCACCGTCAGAGACACCGGCGTACTATTAGGGGCCCTGTGCAAGTGCCGTCGCCCACGAGTGGGCCCCCCCACCTGCTCAGGGCACCGGCACTTGTCCGGGTGCGCCAGGTGGTGACTCCGGCCCTGGGGGAGGTACAGTCCAGTTAGGGAGGTGCAAAAACTGGCATATGTTGAGGTGTAGGCTGGACGTTCAGCATCTGCAAATGGAGGAATTGGAGAAGTCGGAGGAGGAGGAGTACAAAGCGAGCCATTTTGCTGGCAACCTATGTGTCATCAGGGGAAGGTGGTACAAAATCCTTTGAAACCCAGGTATGGTTCATTTTAATGAAGGTGAGATCACCTACATTTTGGGTCGACAGCCGGGTCCTTCTTTCTGTCAGGATTGATCCAGCAGCACTGAAGACTCTTTCTGATAGCACACTACCAGCAGGGCAAGTGAGCTCCTGTAAGGCATATTGTGCCAATTCAGGCCAGGTGTCCAGTTTACAGGCCCAGTAGTCAAAGGGGAATGAACTGTGAGGGAGAACATCAACAGGGGAGGAGAGGTAATTTTGAACCATAGTTGACAACTGCTGTCTCCTGTCTGTTTTCATCGATTCAGTATTAACAGTCGTGTGAGCGTTACTCGAGAAATCAGTCCACAACATGGTCATGAAACCCCTGTCTCCAATGCCACTTCGGCTGTGTGCACCACGAATACCTCTTCCATTTGGCCCACTACGGCTCGTGGTAGAACCTGCACCGCTGCTGTGTGCTGGGAATGCCTCAAACAAACGGTTTACCAGAGTTGCTTGTTTGTTCACCAATATTAGCTCTAGGTTCTCCTGTGGCATGATGTTCTGTAATTTTCCTTTATAGCGTGGATCGAGGATGCTGGCCAACCAGTAGTCGTCATCCTTCGTAATTTTGGCAATGCGGGGGTCCCTTTTTAGGATACGCAAGACATAATCACACATGTGGGCCAATGTTCCAGGTGTCAATGATGCACTGCCAGTGGTGGGTGGAGGAGCACTTTCTGCCAAATCCACATCCCTCCAGTCACGCACAAACCCTGTACCTGACCTTGGCAAGCCAATATTTTTGCTTGCCCCCTGAGAAGCATCCTCCTCCCCAAAATAATCATCCCCTCATCCTCCTCCTCTTCTTCCTCCACCTCGTCCAGGACAGTTCCCTGAGCAGACAATGGCTGACTGTCACCAAGGCTTCCCTCCTCCTACTCCTCCTCCGCTGCAGACGCCTGATCCTTAATGTGCGTCAACGTTTACATGAGCAGACGCATAAGTGGGATGCTCATGCTTATGATGGCGTCGTCTGCGCTTACCAGCCATGTGCATTCCTCAAAACACTGAAGGACTTTACAGAGGTCTTTCAGCTTTGACCACTGCACACCCGACAACTCGATGTCTGCCCTCAAACTGCCTGCCCGTGTATCCTCCCACAAATGCATTACAGCCTGCCTCTGCTCGCACAGCCTCTCAACTATGTGCATGGTGGAGTTCCACCTTGTTGCAATGTCTATGATTAGGCGGTGCTTGGGGAGATGGAGCGATAGCTGCAGCCTCTGCATACGCCTGGAGTCTACGGGCGAGCGACAGATGTGCGAGCACAGTCTTCGCACCTTATGGAGCAGGGCTGTTAACTCTGGATAATTACTTAGGAAGCACTGCACCACCAGGTTCAAGGTGTGAGCCAGGCAAGATATGTGTCTGAGTTTTGCCAGGGCTATGGCCGCCACAAAATTACGGCCGTAATCACTGACTACCTTGCCTGGCTCAAGATGTAGACTGCCCAGCCATGACTCAGATTCTCGCTGCAAGTAGTCGGCCAGTACCTCCGCGGTGTGTCTATTGTCACACAAAGACATCATCTTTAAAACAGCCTGCTGACTCTTACCACTAGCTGTTCGATAGTGGGACACCTCGTGTGCAACACTGGCAGCTGCGGATGGAGTGCTCGTGCGACTGCGCTCTGTCGACGAATTTTCGCTTCTGGAGGAGGAGGGTCGAACGCCTACAGCCAACTGTTTCCTATACCGTGGACTAGGCAGCACTGTCCCACCGCCGCTGTCCCCTGTGGACCCTGCATCCACCACATTAACCCAGTGCGCAGTGATAGACAAGCAACTGCCCTGGCCATGCCTATTTGCCCATGCATCTGTTGTGAGGTGCACCTTTCCACTTACTGATTGTTTGAGTGCATGCACAATGCAGTCTTTCACATTCAGGTGGAGGGCAGGGATGGCTTTTCTAGAAAAGAAGTGCTGACTGGGTAGGGCATAGCGTTGTACAGTGTAGGCCATGAGCTCTCGGAACGCTGCGCTTTCAACCAAACGGAAGGGCATCATCAGTTTGGCAATGTAGATGTTCAAAGCCAGTGTACGTGGATGAGAGGATGAGTACTTTCTTGCCCTACTCAGAGTGTCTGCTAGGGTGAGCTGGACTTGAGAGCTGCATATTGGGGAACTAGCGGTGGACATGACGGACTGAGAGGGGGTTGGTGATGGTGGTGGTGGTGATGGCCTAGATTCAGTCTTTCGTTGCAAAAACATTGTGATTCCATGACTGCTTTGGCCTTGCGACGACACCTCAAATTTCTTGCTGGTGGTGTGCTAACCGGTGGGCTTACAGTGGGGGAAGCGATGGAGCGTTGCTGGCTACCTTCAGTCGGAGCAGGTGCACATCTGTGCTACCTGAGGTTTTGTAGTCCGTCCACGCTTGCAAGTGTTATGATCTGCTACAAGCACTAAGGAAAGGTGGGAATTCTGTCCCTACAATAGGACTGAGCTGGATCCCTACGATGTAACGGGGAACCTGATCCTGCGTGCGAGCAGACCCGCTAAAGTCCTCAGCTAGTCTGAACGAAGACCTATAGTTGCAAGGGAGGAATCCCTACAAGATCTAGGGACTGGGTGAAAAGGAGGACACCTCCTAACAGAAAGTGTAGCAGGGAAAATAAAACAGAAAACAAATACTAAGAGATCCTAAGATCAGGCAAAACTGACAGAGTAAAGGTACTGCCACACTAAACAATCCCGCTAGCGATCACAATAACGACGCATACTAATGCGATCGCTAGCGGGATTGTTTCTATATCGCTAAGTGCGGCCACATTTAGCGATATAGTTAACGACGCTATCGCCGTTAGCGATCTTCTTAACGACTTTAGCGGTACAAAAGTACCGCTAAATCGCTAAGAAAAGGTGCCACACTAGCGATATATACTTACCCAGCGGGAGCGCCGACGAGAAAATAGGGTCCGGAACGATTCCAGCGACGAGCGAGATCACAGCAGGAAGCTTGTCGCTGGCAGATGCCGCACTGAACAACATCGCTAACGGGATCGCTAAATAGTGACGTTTTTTAGCGATCCCGTTAGCGATATTGTTCAGTGTGGCATACCCTTAAGGCACCTAAGCACCCGGCTAGCTTAAGAGTAGATAATACAATGAAGTCCAGCAAAGCCAGAAGGGCGGAGCCAGACTAAATAGGGTAAAAAGGTCATGTGACCAGCAAACTGAAACAAAATCTAACAAGAGGGTTCTAACAGTACCCTCCCTTCTAAGAGGATCCTCCGGATCCCCTAGGACTTAGGCTTATCCGGAAACCTCTTGTGAAACGCTCTGACAAGTCTAGACGCAGAAACATCATCCGCCCTCACCCATGAGTTATCCTCGGGTCCATAACCCTTCCAAGCGACGAGGTACTGCAAACTCCCTCTATACCGTCTAGAATTTAGGATGCGGGAAATCTCATATTGCCCGTCCTCCACCACCAGGGGAACAGTGGCCGAGACGTCTCCATCTGAGACCTCAGCTTTTTTCAAGAGAGAAACATGAAACACCGGATTAATCTTCCAGGAGGTAGGAAGCTCCAACTTAACAGCAGATTGGTTAATAACCTGAAGCACCTTAAAGGGCCCTACAAACTTGGGACCCAATTTCTTAGACGGAATCCTCAAGCGCAGATTCTTAGAGGACAACCAAACCACGTCACCAATAGCAAACAAAACCTCTTGTCGTTTTCTATCAAAATACACTTTGGATCTTTTGTTAGCCTCCTGAAGATTACCACGCACATCAGTCCAAACTCTCTCCAAAACACCAGAAAAATTCTCCTCTTCAGGTACAGCCGATCCCAACTTGGAAAATGACCCAAACGACGGATGTCTCCCAGTACAACAAAAAAAAGGCGAACAACCAGCAGAAGCGGATGTATGGTTGTTAAGAGCAAACTCAGCAAGTGGCAGAAACTCAGACCACCCCTCTTGATTATCAGTCACAAAACAACGCAAAAACTGCTCAACATCCTGGTTTTTCCTTTCTGTCTGACCATTAGACTCAGGATGATATCCGGAAGAAAACGACAAATGAACTCCCAACCTGTCACAAAAAGCGCGCCAAAAACGAGCCACAAACTGAGGTCCCTATCGGAAACAATGTCAGTAGGAACGCCATGTAGTCTGACTATTTCCTTGACAAAGGCCTTAGCGAGAGTCTTAGCGCAGGGCAGTTTGATGAAAGGAACCAAGTGACACATCTTGCTAAAACGGTCCACGACCACCCAGATGACAGTGAAACCCTCAGAGGGGGGAAGGTCAGTAATAAAGTCCATAGCCAAATGTGTCCAAGGTGCACTAGGGACCTCCAGAGGGCAAAGCAACCCCGCAGCAGGAGTATGAGAAGACTTAGATCTAGCACACACAGTGCATTGACGCACCCACTTAATGACTTCCTTCTGCCATCCTAACCACCAAAAACTGCGACCCACAAGTCTCTTGGTCTCAGAGATTCCAGGATGACCTGCCAACCGAGAGTCATGACATTCAACAAACAAATCTCTCCTCAGGGTACCAGGCACAAATAACCTCCCATGCGGCGTGTTAGATGGGGCATTCTCCTGTGCTTTAAGAATCTCATCTTCCAACACGGAGTCCAAAACAGCAATAACAACCCCCTCTTGCAAGATGTTTTCCTCCTCCTCCTCAGTACCCACCATAGGAGAAAAGCTGCGAGACAAAGCATCAGCTTTAACATTTTTAGTACCTGGGATGTAAGTAACGGTAAAATTAAACCGTGAGAAAAACAGTGCCCACCTAGCCTGACGGGCATTCAAGCGTTTGGCAGCATCAAGGTAGATCAGATTTTTATGATCGGTGAAGACTTGAATGGGAAATTCCGCTCCCTCCAAAAAATGACGCCAGTGTTCAAATGCGAGTTTAATTGCCAACAATTCCCGATTACCGATATCATAATTTAGTTCAGACTCAGAAAATTTCTTTGAAAAAAAAGCACAGGGATGTACTCCATCCGTCTTTGCCTGAGACAACACCGCGCCGACCCCCACAGAAGAAGCATCAACCTCAACCAAAAATGGTTTAGTCACATCAGGCTGCGTAAGGATGGGAGCAGAGCTGAACCTCTCCTTTAGCAACACAAAAGCCTCAATGGCCTCAGTAGTCCACTGAACCGCATCAGCACCTTTCCTGGTGAGATCGGTCAGAGGTTTGGCAATCACAGAAATTTTTTTTATGAACTTTCTATAATAATTGGTGAACCCCAAAAACCTCTGTATTGATTTCACACCAATAGGTCTAGGCCAATCCTGCACAGCTTGCACTTTCACAGGGTCCATCTCAAAACCTTCACTGGAGACAATGTAGCCCAAAAAACTAAGTCTCTGTACAGCGAACTCACATTTTTCTAGTTTGGCAAAAAGTGAATTATCACTCAGTAACTGTAATACTTCACGCACACTCCTCCAATGAGACTCCAAATCTGATGAATAAATCAAAATGTCATCCAAATACACAACCACATTTCTGCCGATCAAAGGTCTAAGGATGTCATTAATAAGATTCTGAAAAAATGCCGGAGCACTGGAAAGTCCAAAGAGCATGACCAGATTCTCAAAATGACCCAGTGGAGTGTTAAACGCAGTCTTCCATTCATCCCCTCCTTCATGCGCAACAAATTGTATGCCCCTCGAAGATCAATTTTCGAGAACCACTTGGCCCCCACTAACTGATTAAACAAATCAGGAATCAATGGCAGTGGGTAAGGATTGCGTACAGTAATCTTATTAATCTCACGAAAATCTAGACAAGGCCGTAAACCGCCGTCCTTTTTTTTAACAAAAAAAAAATCCAACCGCCACAGGAGATTTGGAAGGCCTAATGTGACCGGCGGCCAAGCTTGTCTGTATGTATTCCTCCAAAGCCTTTCTCTCAGGAATAGTAAGATTAAATAAACGACTTTTAGGAAGAGTCGCTCCAGGGACAAATTCAATTGCACAATCATAATCTCTATGAGGAGGCAATACCTGCGATTCCTTATCAGAAAAAACTTTCCAAAAATCCTGAATAGGTACAGGTAACTCCCCCTTAACTACAGCAGCAATACGCCCGTTACAACACTTGTCATAACAATTAGGACTCCAGGACTTAATTTCATTGGTAGACCAATCCAGTACCGGATTGTGCAATTTTAACCAGGGTAACCCCAAAATCACCGGTGAGGGCAAATTATTCAAAACTACCAAATCCAAATTCTCTTGATGAACACCATTAATAGTAAGAGGAAATTCACAGATATGGTGAGTAACATTATTCAAGTGAGAACCATCCACAGACACCACATTAATAGGGGAAGACAGAAGTTTGGGTTTAATTTTAGCTTTTCCAAAAATTTCCCATCAATCACATTGAGAGTTGAACCACAATCCACAAATACCCGAAACTCCATTAATTCCTCCTCACCAGCAGTGGTAGCAGAAAGAAAGACACCTTTATTGTTTAAACAAGCTATGCGGGCAAAACTGACCTCATTTTTTTTTTCTCTTTATTCATTCGAAGCGCACAGTTCTTAATAAAATGCTCAGATTTACCACAATAGAAACACAAGCCCTTAGCAAATCTGCGTTCTTTTTCTCGAGAGTGAGGTGCCATTGCTCCAATTTCCATCGGCTCTGCAATGTCAGTACATTCCTTCTCCAAACTTGGAGCTGACAAGGCAGACTTACTCTCATTAACCCTTGCACGCAGTCTCCTATCCACCCGTATGGCTAATTGCATAGCCTCTTGCAAGTTACCAGGTATAGGATAAGCAATCAGCAAATCTTTAACCCTTTCACTTAACCCTGCAAGAAATAAACTTTTCAAAGCTGAATCGTTCCAGCCCACCTGAGTGGACCATCTTCGGAAGTGAGTACAATATTTTTCCACATTACCTGATCCCTGTCTCAAACGTCTCAATTCTGTCGCAGCTGATGAAACACGATCCGGATCGTCATACAATAACCCCAAAGCAGAAAAAAAACTATCCACTGATCTAAAGCATGGATCACTAGGCTGCAGAGAAAAGGCCCAGTCCTGAGGTTCTTTGCGCAAAAGTGACATTATGAACCCTATGCGCTGTGATTCATCACCAGAGGATCTGGGTCTCAAACGGAAATACAACAAGCAAGCATTTTTAAAAGAAAAAAAATCTTGTTGTTCACCAAAAAATAAATCAGGCAAACGTACCTTTGGCTCCACGAAATGTGCTCCAGAACAACTACTCACGTGTTGCTTTATCTCAGCCACCTCCAGAGAAAGTCCTTGCAGGCGTTGAACCAAATCCTGAACCGAGACCATGATGAAACAGAAAATCTTTCCTTAGAGATTTTTATTTTTTTTTTCTTTAGGCTGGACTTACTGTTATGATCTGCTACAAGCACTAAGGAAAGGTGGGAATTCTGTCCCTACAATAGGACTGAGCTGGACCCCTACGATGTAACGGGGAACCTGATCCTGCGACCAGACCCGCTAAAGTCCTCAGCTAGTCTGAACGAAGACCTATAGTTGCGAGGGAGGAATCCCTACAAGATCTAGGGACTGGGTGAAAAGGTGGACACCTCCTAACAGAAAGTGTAGCAGGGAAAATAAAACAGAAAACAAATACTAAGAGATCCTAAGATCAGGCAAAACTGACAGAGTAAGGCACCTAAGCACCCGGCTAGCTTAAGAGTAGATAATACAATGAAGTCCAGCAAAGCCAGAAGGGCGGAGCCAGACTAAATAGGGTAAAAAGGTCATGTGACCAGCAAACTGAAACAAAATCTAACAAGAGGGTTCTAACAGCAAGTGCATGGTCATTAAATGTCTAAGCATGCAACTGGTATTCAAATTTCGCAGATTTTTCCCTCGGTTAAAGGTCCTTCCGCACTTCTTACAGGGATAACCTTTGCCTCATCAATGGGATTTTGGTCAAAAAAATGCCACACTGCACTCTTCCTACTATGGTATAAATTTTCAGGGCTTGCACGCTGTGCTAATTGGACCGTCTGGCCAAGCTGTCCTGCAACTCTTTTTGTTTTTTTAACACGTTTTTGGACAGCTACGGGCCTGCCAGATAACTGTGCTGCAATGTCGATGCCTGCTGCGGATCCTCCTCCTCTTCTGAGCTATTGTCAGCGGCACCCTCTTCCCCCAATGGATGCCAATCCGGGTCAACAACTGGGTCATCCATCACCTCCTCTTCAATTTCATCTGCACTTTCCTCTCTGTCACCGTGTAAGGTGGTATAGTATGCGGGAAGGGGCACCTGAGTTTCATCAGGGTCAGATTCAGGCTCAGTAGACTGCGAGGGCAATGTAGTGCTGTGGGTCAATGTAGCAGCAGAATCATCTAGCAGTGGCTGTGCATCAGTGCACTCCATGTCAGATTCATCTCGGACTGGGGAATTCAGGATTTGACTTGATAACCCAGGCATGGTATGTGAAAAGAGCTCCATGGAGTAATCTTAAGTGTGGCCTGCCGCATCCTTCACTTTTGGTGGGGGTGAAGGACACAAGGAAAGGTGCTGTTCCTGACCAGGAGCCTGCACTGACGACTCAGTGCTTGCATTTTTTGGAACTTCAGAAGAGGAGGCGATAGAGGTGGAGGCTGTTTCCGCAATGTAAGCCAAAACCTGTTCCTGATGCTCCGGCTTTAAAATCGGTTTACCTACTCCCAGAAAAGGGAGCCTTCCAGGCCTTCAGGAGCCAGACGATGCCGCAGGCTCAACACCTCCTGCCTTAGGTGCTATTGTGCTTTTGGCACTACCAGCAGATGCACCACCACCATCAGTACCAGCTGCCCCCCCGCCCACATCCACGGCCTCTTCCACCATACTTCATGTTTTGGAAAATGTACCAAAAATACCAGCAGATATATGGTACTGTATCAGAAGCGTGCAGCTGTATACAGTGTTGGGGTAATTGTAAATCTCCGTATAGATTTCCGGAGTAACACACAGACGCTCACAGGCTCAGTATGGATTAGACAAGAATATAAAAAGCTGAAAAAGGGGACTGTATCTGAAGATAACAGTTGTATAGGGGTAAATTGTAAATCTCCGTATAGTTTTCCGGAGTAACACACAGACGCTCACAGGCTCAGTATGGATTAGACCAGAATATGAAAAACAGAAAAAGGGTACTGTATCACAAGCATATAGCTATATACAGTCTAGGGGTAATTTTAAATCTCCGTATATATTTCCGGAGTCACACACAGATAGTCAGCATATATTTGTCCGTGATACCAGCCGGTACACAGTAGTGTGTGAGGAGCGTACAGCTCTATAAGGTGTGGGAAAAAATGAACGCTCGGTAACTGTGCAGACAAAAATAATAAAAGTATTAGTGCCGTGTAAAAAGCAGTCTGCACAGCAGTGTACACACAGCAATACAGCTAGGAGGCAGCCTAATAACCAGCGCTGCTGCACACAAGAAAATCCAGCTGTCACTGCACACTAACTGTACAGCACAATTGCTATCAGCACAAGCACAGATTCACTTTTCTTTCCTGCCTAACTCTCTCCCTACTGATCAACAGCAACCTCTCACTACTGTTAAGATCGGCAGAAGTAAAATGGCGGTCGGCGGTCAGGGCTTTTATAGCCACTGTGATGCCACACAAAGCAAGCCAATCACTGCAGTGCCCTTCTCTAAGATGGTAGTGGCTGCTGCCCATGTCATCTCGTTGCTCACAGTGTGCTTCCCTGCTCATTGGCTGAGAAAAGGCATCTGCAAGCATTTTGGGAAAACCGACTTTGGCGCTCGGGTCGACGACCGCATGGCCGACTTCACGCTATGGCAAAAGTCCGTGATTTTTGAATCTGACCGACCTGTTTTGCTCAACTCTAGTCATTAGTAAAAAGGTGGTCACACTTGTGAAGCACTAAGTGTGACAAGTGTGACCAACCTGTCAATCACTTATCCAAGCGATGCTTCAAATCGCTTGGAAAAGCGCGAGCATTCTGTCAGCTAAAAAACGCTTGCAAAACGCGTTTTACCAGCAGCGGGGAGTTGCACAAATGCTCCACAAAATTACGGAGCATTTCTGCAATGTGTGCACATAGCCTTACCATTGATGCTCTTTGCGCATGTGAGCGCCAGCGAGTGACGTCTGCAGCGTGATCACATGACCTGGCTGCTGGCGTCACTGTCACCCGGCGGTCAGATCCTCTATTGTACTTGCGTCTGTAAGATGCGAGTACAATTGAACACTGGGAGCCGGCGCGCTGCAGCTTCTCTGTGCCGGCTCTCAGCTTGACAGCTGCTCAGAGAACTGCCAACTCGCGGTGAGGGAGACGCTTCGGACCGCTGCACTAGGCAAGCCGTCAGCCCCACCTGCCGTGCCCCTTCCTCTCTCTCTGGGTCCTCCGGGCATGTCACCGGTACTCCGCCAGGCCGGTCCGACAGTGGCTGTGATATACATTCTCCTCTTACGCCACGGGCGCACGTTGAGTATTTGGTGATTTCTTTACCTCAGTATTTGTAACCCACATCCAGGAGCGGGTGATAAATACAGAAGTGGTGACATGATTCTGTTATACTTTTCCTCTGTTCCACTCCTGGTCTCGGCTTACAACTACTGAGGTAAAAACTGACTGAATACTGACCGTGTGAACAAGACCTAAGTCTGGGGTCCCACCGCTTCCTCTCATCCGAGAGTCTGGTGTTATGGCTCACACTTGGACCAAAAACACAGTCGTTTGCACCTGTCCGGGAAAAAAGTGCCGTCTGCACTGCCCCACTGATTGGTCCGTGTGCTGCGGCTTTTTCCGGACAGTGCTCGGACTGAAGATAAGTGTGAACGAGCCCTTGTAATGCGTGCATGGCAGAGCTGAGTTTGCAATATGCAGGCAGCAGAACTACAGTATATAGACTGTGCCCACATAGCTCTG
The DNA here is from genome assembly GCA_033576555.1 of Oophaga sylvatica. NCBI lineage: Eukaryota > Metazoa > Chordata > Amphibia > Anura > Dendrobatidae > Oophaga > Oophaga sylvatica. The sequence goes on along the minus strand of JARQOD010000002.1, from coordinate 550,526,022 downwards.
CGGGCCCCTGACTGTCACCAAGGGGCTCCGTGTGATGAGGAGGAGGAGGTGTCCTTCATGACATGGAGGAGGAGAAGGAGGGCAGGACCCGCCCTGAGGTCGAGATGTGAGTCCGGACACTGATAACATCCCGCAGAGCTCCCGGGACTGGCACCGTCCATCTCAGTGCCGGGCACAGCCGGCTCCATGTCCTGCGGGCGCTCTCCTCTTCCAGGCGGTGTGTGACACAGGCATGGCCGGTGCCGTGCACAGTATGCGGGGATACACTGCGCAGTGATCCCGCCACACGACTTTCCCTATCACTTCTCTGTGGGGAGGGACGGAGGCAGCGGCCGGTAGCAGCATGGAGAGCAACGGGCTGTTTCCTCCGGTGCCCACTCCCGGAGAGCAGGGGGCGTCAGGAGAGCCCCAGGGTAACCCCCAATGTGTGGCCCCCTCAGCCTGTGCCCCTCCGGAGCCGCCGTGTTCAGGTGAAGGTGCCCAGTGGCTGAGTAAGCAGAGGTCGCTGCGGGTCGTCTATGTGCTGAATGACAGCATGAAGACAGCCATGGGAGGCAGCCCGGAATCGGGCGCCCTGCACTGCCTGCGCCGCGCCTGTGACAGTGAGGGGGCGCAACTCACCAGCGTCAACTTCGGCGAGCTGGACTTCGGGGAGACCGCGGTGCTGGACACCTTCTATGATGCAGGTGAGTGCAGGAGTCGGGAACTGCTTCATGGGATGATGGTACCTGCAGGGGGGAGTGTGATATGTCAGAGGTACGAGGGTACACAGGACTGTGCCCAGGAGTGAGGTGTCAGGGGGTCACTGGCGGACAAAGTCAGAAAAGGGCCCCTGTGCAAGAACAATACATGGGCCCTTTGCAGCCCAAGATCTCCTAAAAATGCAAAATTGCACCTGCTTTGGAGGTATTAATGGGCCCCCTCACGTCTTGGGCCCCTGTGTGGATGCACAGGTTGCACCAATGATATGTCCGCCCCTGCAGAGGGTACACAGTGTCGGGGTACGCAGGAGTGAGGTGTCAGGGGGTACGCAGGACTGTGCCCAGGAGTGAGGTGTCAGGGGGTACGCAGGACTGTACACAGGAGTGAGGTGTCAGGGGGTACGCAGGACTGTGCCCAGGAGTGAGGTGTCAGGGGGTACGCAGGACTGTGCCCAGGAGTGAGGTGTCAGGGGGTACACAGGACTGTGCCCAGGAGTGAGGTGTCAGGGGGTACACAGGACTGTGCCCAGGAGTGACCTGTCAGGGGTACGCAGGACTGTGCCCAGGAGTGACCTGTCAGGGGGTACGCAGGACTGTGCCCAGGAGTGAGGTGTCAGGGGGTACACAGGACTGTGCCCAGGAGTGATGTGTCAGGGGGTATGCAGGACTGTGCCCAGGAGTGATGTGTCATGGGGTACGCAGGACTGTGCCCAGGAGTGATGTGTCAGGGGGTACGCAGGACTGTGCCCAGGAGTGACGTGTCAGGGGGTACGCAGGACTGTACACAGGAGTGAGGTGTCAGGGGGTACGCAGGACTGTGCCCAGGAGTGACCTGTCAGGGGGTACGCAGGACTGTGCCCAGGAGTGAAGTGTCAGGGGGTACACAGGACTGTGCCCAGGAGTGATGTGTCAGGGGGTATGCAGGACTGTGCCCAGGAGTGACGTGTCATGGGGTACGCAGGACTGTGCCCAGGAGTGAAGTGTCAGGGGGTACGCAGGACTGTGCCCAGGAGTGACGTGTCAGGGGGTACGCAGGACTGTGCTCAGGAGTGACGTGTCAGGGGGTACGCAGGACTGTGCCCAGGAGTGACGTGTCAGGGGGTACGCAGGACTGTGCCCAGGAGTGACGTGTCAGGGGGTACGCAGGACTGTGCCCAGGAGTGACGTGTCAGGGGGTACGCAGGACTGTGCCCAGGAGTGAGGTGTCAGGGGGTACGCAGGACTGTGCCCAGGAGTGAGGCGTCAGGGGGTACGCAGGACTGTGCCCAGGAGTAATGTGTCAGGGGGTGCGCAGGACTGTGCCCAGGAGTGAGGTGTCAGGGGGTACACAGGACTATACACAGGAGTGACCTGTCAGGGGGTACGCAGGACTGTGCCCAGGAGTGACCTGTCAGGGGGTACGCAGGACTGTGCCCAGGAGTGACCTGTCAGGGGGTATGCAGGACTGTGCCCAGGAGTGACGTGTCAGGGGATACGCAGGACTGTGCCCAGGAGTGATGTGTCAGGGGGTACTCAGGACTGTGCCCAGGAGTGAGGTGTCAGGGGGTACGCAGGACTGTGCCCAGGAGTGAGGTGTCAGGGGGTACGCAGGACTGTGCCCAGGAGTGAGGTGTCGGGGTACGCAGGACAGTGCCCAGGAGTGACGTGTCAGGGCTACGCAAGACTGTGCCCAGGAGTGACCTGTCAGGGGGGTATGCAGGACTGTGCCCAGGAGTGAGGTGTCAGGGGGTGCGCAGAACTGTGCCCAGGAGTGAGGTGTCAGGGGGTGCGCAGGACTGTGCCCAGGAGTGACCTGTCAGGGGGTACGCAGGACTGTGCCCAGGAGTGACCTGTCAGGGGGTACGCATGACTGTGTCCAGGAGTGAGGTGTCAGGGGTACGCAGGACTGTTCCCAGGAGTGAGGTGTCAGGGGGTACGCAGGACTGTGCCCAGGAGTGAGGTGTCAGGGGGTACGCAGGACTGTGCCCAGGAGTGACGTGTCAGGGGGTACGCAGGACTGTGCCCAGGAGTGAGGTGTCGGGGTACGCAGGACTGTGCCCAGGAGTGAGGTGTCGGGGTACGCAGGACTGTGCCCAGGAGTGACGTGTCGGGGTACGCAGGACTGTGCCCAGGAGTGACGTGTCAGGGGGTACGCAGGACTGTGCCCAGGAGTGAGTTGTCGGGGTACGCAGGACTGTGCCCAGGAGTGAGGTGTCAGGGGGTACGCAGGACTGTGCCCAGGAGTGACGTGTCAGGGGGTACGCAGGACTGTACACAGGAGTGACCTGTCAGGGGATACGCAGGACTGTGCCCAGGAGTGAGGTGTCAGGGGGTACGCAGGACTGTGCCCAGGAGTGACGTGTCAGGGGATACGCAGGACTGTGCTCAGGAGTGATGTGTCAGGGAGTACGCAGGACTGTGCCCAGGAGTGATGTGTCAGGGAGTACGCAGGATTGTGCCCAGGAGTGAGGTGTCGGGGGGTATGCAGGACTGTGCCCAGGAGTGATGTGTCAGGGGGTACGCAGGACTGTGCCCAGGAGTGAGCTGTCAGGGGTACGCAGGACTGTGCCCAGGAGTGACGTGTCAGGGGGTACGCAGGACTGTGCCCAGGAGTGACGTGTCAGGGGTACGCAGGACTGTGCCCAGGAGTGAGGTGTCAGGGGGTACGCAGGACTGTGCCCAGGAGTGAGGCGTCAGGGGTACGCAGGACTGTGCCCAGGAGTAAGTGTTCAGGGGGTGCGCAGGACTGTGCCAGGAGTGAGGTGTCAGGGGGTACACAGGACTATCACAGGAGTGACCTGTCAGGGGGTACGCAGGACTGTGCCCAGGAGTGACCTGTCAGGGGGTACGCAGGACTGTGCCCAGGAGTGACCTGTCAGGGGGTATGCAGGACTGTGCCCAGGAGTGACGTGTCAGGGGTACGCAGGACTGTGCCCAGGAGTGAGGTGTCAGGGGGTACTCAGGACTGTGCCCAGGAGTGAGGTGTCAGGGGTACGCAGGACTGTGCCCAGGAGTGAGTGTCAGGGGGTGCCAGGACTGTGCCAGGAGTGAGGTGTCAGGGTACGCAGGACTGTGCCCAGGAGTGAGTGTCAGGGGGTAACAGGACTGTGCCCAGGAGTGATGTGTCAGGGGGTATGCAGGACTGTGCCCAGGAGTGATGTGTCATGGGGTACGCAGGACTGTGCCCAGGAGTGATGTGTCAGGGGGTACGCAGGACTGTGCCCAGGAGTGACGTGTCAGGGGTACGCGGACTGTCACAGAGTGAGGTGTCAGGGGTACGCAGGCTGTGCCCAGGAGTGACCTGTCAGGGGTACGCAGGACTGTGCCCAGGAGTGAGTGTCAGGGGTATGCAGGACTGTGCCCAGGAGTGAGTGTCAGGGGGTACGCAGGCCTGTGCCCAGGAGTGAGGTGTCAGGGGTATGCAGGACTGTTCCAGGAGTGAGGTGTCAGGGGTACGCAGGACTGTGCCAGGAGTGAGGTGTCAGGGGGTACGCAGGACTGTGCCAGGAGTGACCTTTCAGGGGTACGCAGGACTGTCTAGGAGTGAATGTCAGGGGGTACGCAGGACTGTGCCAGGAGTGATGTGTCAGGGGGTACGAAGGACTGTGCCAGGAGTGAGTGTCAGGGGGTAGCAGGACTGTTCCCAGGAGTGAGGTGTCAGGGGGTACGCAGGACTGTGCCAGGAGTGAGGTGTCAGGGGGTACGCAGGACTGTGCCCAGGAGTGACGTGTCAGGGGGTACGCAGGACTGTGCCCAGGAGTGAGGTGTCGGGGTACGCAGGACTGTGCCAGGAGTGAGGTGGGGGTACGCAGGACTGTGCCCAGGAGTGAGGTGTCAGGGGTACGCAGACTGTGCCCAGGAGTGACGTGTCAGGGAGTACGCAGGACTGTACACAGGAGTGACCTGTCAGGGGATACGCAGGACTGTGCCCAGGAGTGAGGTGTCAGGGGTACGCAGGACTGTGCCAGGAGTGACGTGTCAGGGGATACGCAGGACTGTGCTCAGGAGTGAGGTGTCAGGGGGTACGCAGGACTGTGCCAGGAGTGAGGTGTCAGGGGGTACGCAGGACTGTGCCCAGGAGTGATGTGTCAGGGGATAAGCAGGACTGTGCTCAGGAGTGAGGTGTCAGGGGGTACGCAGGACTGTGCCCAGGAGTGAGGTGTCAGGGGTACGCAGGACTGTGCCCAGGAGTGACCTTCAGGGGTACGCAGGACTGTCTAGGAGTGACATGTCAGGGGGTACGCAGGACTGTGCCCAGGAGTGATGTGTCAGGGTACGAAGGACTGTGCCAGGAGTGACCTGTCAGGGCTACGCAGACTGTGCCCAGGAGTGACCTGTCAGGGGGGTATGCAGGACTGTGCCCAGGAGTGAGGTGTCAGGGGGTGCGCAGAACTGTGCCCAGGAGTGAGGTGTCAGGGGGTGCGCAGGACTGTGCCCAGGAGTGACCTGTCAGGGGGTACGCAGGACTGTGCCCAGGAGTGACCTGTCAGGGGGTACGCATGACTGTGTCCAGGAGTGAGGTGTCAGGGGGTACGCAGGACTGTTCCCAGGAGTGAGGTGTCAGGGGGTACGCAGGACTGTGCCCAGGAGTGAGGTGTCAGGGGGTACGCAGGACTGTGCCCAGGAGTGACGTGTCAGGGGGTACGCAGGACTGTGCCCAGGAGTGAGGTGTCAGGGTACGCAGGACTGTGCCCAGGAGTGAGGTGTCGGGGTACGCAGGACTGTGCCCAGGAGTGAGGTGTCAGGGGGTACGCAGGACTGTGCCCAGGAGTGACGTGTCAGGGGGTACGCAGGACTGTACACAGGAGTGACCTGTCAGGGGATACGCAGGACTGTGCCCAGGAGTGAGGTGTCAGGGGGTACGCAGGACTGTGCCCAGGAGTGACGTGTTAGGGGATACGCAGGACTGTGCTCAGGAGTGAGGTGTCAGGGGGTACGCAGGACTGTGCCCAGGAGTGAGGTGTCAGGGGGTACGCAGGACTGTGCCCAGGAGTGATGTGTCAGGGGATAAGCAGGACTGTGCTCAGGAGTGAGGTGTCAGGGGGTACGCAGGACTGTGCCCAGGAGTGAGGTGTCAGGGGGTACGCAGGACTGTGCCCAGGAGTGACCTTTCAGGGGGTACGCAGGACTGTCTAGGAGTGACATGTCAGGGGGTACGCAGGACTGTGCCCAGGAGTGATGTGTCAGGGGGTACGAAGGACTGTGCCCAGGAGTGACGTGTCAGGGGGTACGCAGGACTGTGCCCAGGAGTGACGTGTCAGGGGGTACGCAGGTCTGTGCCCAGGAGTGACGTGTCAGGGTGTACGCAGGTCTGTGCCCAGGAGTGACGTGTCAGGGGGTACGCAGGCCTGTGCCCAGGAGTGAGGTGTCAGGGGGTACGCAGGACTGTGCCTAGGAGTGAGGTGTCAGGGAGTACGCAGGATTGTGCCCAGGAGTGAGGTGTCGGGGGGTACGCAGGACTGTGCCCAGGAGTGATGTGTCAGGGGGTACGCAGGACTGTGCCCAGGAGTGACCTGTCAGGGGGTACGCAGGACTGTGCCCAGGAGTGATGTCCCAGGAATTACACAGGTCTGTGCCCAGGAGCGATGTCCCAGGAATTACACAGGACTGTGCCCAGGAGCGATGTCCCAGGAATTACACAGGACTGTTCCCAGGAGTGATGTCCCAGAGGGTACACAGGCTGGTGCATTAGTGCTGATGATGTGATGCCTGGGTGCTCAGTACAAGGGTGAAATGATCAATGTTTTTATTTGCGTAATAAAGTTCTGCAATTTTCCAGAATATTGTTTTTACCGTTCCTTTGAGGCTGCAGTATCTCTTCTTGCTGTAATAAGTAGGACCTTTAGTTCCTTACCTGTTCTGTCCATAGCGATGTGATGGACACAGATATGCAGGGTTCACACACGCGCGTGGGAAATCTGTGGTGTAGAGACTAACAGGATGTTGTGGGTTATTCCCATATTTACCACAAAATCCTCATAAAATGGGCAAAATGACAAAATTTGCCCTTGTGCCCGATTCTGCCGGACTAAGTGAATATGCCCCCAGTGTATGAGCTGTGCACTGGGGGCCATCACACAAACCACTGATGGCTGCAAGGACAGAGCTTCAATATCGTGAACAAATTGTAAGAAAGTATACTAGAAAATTGTATTCCTCTTCATCAGACAGTGGGCCACGAATACCGGCCCATGTGTGGCTTGTACTGGGGCTTATCGGGTGTCAGCCATCACAACTACCTTACAGTATATGCCCATAGCAACCAATCAGAGCCCAGCTTTCATGTTACCAGATGGGTGTAAGGCCTGAATCTGGCCCATTGTATTGTCATGTGTGAGTCTGCCCAGCAGCCAAATTGTGATAGTAGAGGCTTCTATACACACAGGCTCATTCAGAGAAAACCCTGCTCTGCTGCTCAAATGCTATTCCTTCCCTCTCAGCCAGGGGCACTGCAGACATCCGGGAGAGGACTAGGAGAAGCCTGAGGGAATGAAAACAAAGATGACCCTACCAGGCATCAGCAAAACAGCCTCCCACTGTGTGGAAATCACAGGCTCAATAGACATACTAATGATTTGAAAATAATAAAAAAATGAAAATATCCTGATTTATTCTGTATTGAATAAAATTGACACATGGAAAAATCCCCGCCCTTACAGGCCTTGGCTGCTATCAATGAAGTTATTAATGGTTGTCTGAGGAGTGTTCTGCTATGCTGAAGGCACTTGGGCAAATGATCAAGAGCCTCTCCTGGCAGCTTCCTTTGCAATTGTTGACCAATGATGTCCCAGATCTGCTCCATGGGAGACGTTTAGACCACACATGAGCTTCATGAGGCCTAGCATTAACGTGTTGTAAAATGTCTTCTGCAACACTTTGGAGAATAGCCCATACCACTGGTACCATGACCAAATCAATGTAACGCTGAGCTGTTAAGAGTACCTGAAATTAAGTCTAAAGTAGGGAGTATGACTGATGTGACATTCCCTCATGAAGGCTACTCCATGTGAATGTTTACGTGGTCTTCAGACCAATCTCAGGCTATCATTGTGTCCCTGACAAAACAGTAATCTAAAAAAGTTGCACTCTGTAGTGGTAAAGCATGTCAGTATGAAATATGAATAGCTAATACTGCTTCTGGATACTGGGAAAAAAATGAGACGCTTAGCACATAATTTGGCCAATTCATGCATGCCCAGCAGCCAATGACAAGGCGGTCTTAAATGCGCCGGGTCCTTACGTGTCTAGTGTGAATACCTGCCTAAGACTGAAGTCTGAATTCCTGGGTAGATGTGAATACCTCTCTTCAAAGTCTGATTTTATGGGTTGGAGGACCCTGTTGCAATTAATTTGAGAGCGCCTTGTCGTTGGCTGCTGAGCATGCATGAATTAGGCAAATTATGTACGAAGCGTCTCATTTTTTTCCTAGTATCCAGAAGCCATATTGTTATTCATATTTCGTATATTTCACATTGACATGCTGTACCACTACGGAGTGCAACTTTTTTTTGTTTTTAGTATGGAGATGGCTGCTCCTAGTATGCACCTTTTGACATTAGCTTGGAAGTGCCAATCAGTCTTTTGTCACCTGACAAAATCAGGACTGATCACTGAAGAGGATAGACCTCCATTCATCCTTCTTTGCTGTCTTGTTCTGCATCATGAATG
>JARQOD010000002.1:550479574-550517574 GCA_033576555.1 Oophaga sylvatica | reverse complement strand
TCCCTTTTTAAAGTACCGTATTAGGAAATTTTGAAAAACACATGCTTTTTTTTTTTGCAGAGGGTTTAGGTGTGGTTTTTTTTCTATAACTTAAATTTTTTTACATATTAAAAATAAAAATTTCACAATGCAAAAAGCAATAAAGATTTAAAAAAAAAAAAATTCTAGTTCAGGGGGCCTTTTTGTTCCTTTTTTTGTTCTTGCTGCCCGGGGGGCTTCCTGGCGTTACAGTGGGTTACTATGGCTTGCTTTTTGTTTGAATTTTCATTTCCCAAGAAAACACAGCTCGCACTCAGTTACAGGGCATTAACGATGGACAAACAAACACACACCAACGGAACAATCTTTAAAGGAAACCATATAAAATACAGCAACTAAGGGCAAAGGAAAGATACAACACCGCTCTGGAAAACACTACTGTCTATGTTTGGCACAACTAGTTTTCACTCACATTTTGCCTTTTTACTTAACTTTTTTCCATATTTTTCCTCCCATCCAGGTCCCCTTAAAACTACGGTAAAATGGGATATCAAATAAAGAACAGACAAAATTTGACAAATAAAATAAAAAAAAAAGACATCTTGACAATAGTACGGTAAAATTTTTGTACAAATATTTCTTTTTTTTTCCAAAGAATTTATTTTCTGAAAAAAAAAAGGAAAACTAAAAACTCACCTTTTTGCAAAGGCTAAATGCACCAACCCCTCCACCTTCTCAGAAATAAAACTAAATTCTTTTACGGGCATTTACTCACTGAACGCCCTTCACATTTTATCATAATCAGGTATAAAATTTTTTTAGTGCTATATGGGGGTCAATAAGGACAAACTACTAGTTCACATTTTTGAACACGGACTGTCTCTAAGAAGGGGCAGCCCAAAAACGCTTACTATTGCATCGATCTCTTCACGTGGGTCTCAGGTACACAATACAGTATATACAACGGTCTCCCAACAAATTTTTATTTTCCATGGATCGATTTTTACCACACGAATGATTAATAGCTGCACGGATATTTTCTATTTCTGTAGGACCAGTGGTTATTAACCACTGCTTCCCCATGTTTCCCTTACAAAACAACATGAAAAAAATAAAAATAGACACAAACAATTTTTGTTTGCAAAAAGTTGCTTAAATGTGTGGCTTATTTTTTTTTACTAACCCAAATTGTGTTATGAGGCTAATTCTACAAATTCGGATCTGTTTTTTTGCACCAGAGGCTATGTTTTACTTGTCTGGCATTTTTTGACATTTTCCCTATCAACAGTAAGTCATCGTCATATACATTTATTTGAGCCAAAAAAATTTCCCTAGACAATAAATTTGGGGTTTTATGTACAAAACAGGTCAAAACATCCAAGAGAGTAATCCCGCTCACAAGAGCTCACATCTATAGAGATAGGGTGGCCCAAAAGGAAAACGTCCCAAAGTTTCCTCCCCCAAATTTTAATAAAAAAGTTTGCATTTAAAGGGTACTTTTACACATGGCTTTTTGTGCAGGCATAATCCGTCCCAGCCTGAAGGACGGAATTTTTGGCCGATTTGAAAAAAATGATCGCTCACCATTTTATTGCCGGGTCCGTCCGACCTTTTCAACCCGGAAAAAGAAAAAATTTTTATTTAAAAAGCAGGTAGGGTGGAGAAGAGAAGGAGAGAAGGAGACCTTGGGTTTCCCATCAGTTTTTTGACGGATTTTGACAAAATTTGGTCCGTTCCAAAGGGCTTGCATTGTTTCCCCCCGCCTGAAGCGCCGATTCGGGACAAACAGGGGGCTCCGAAAAAAAAAAAAACGTTGCACCAGCGTTTTGTCCCCGCGGAATTACTTTTCCGACTATACGGCCAAAAACATGAAACGCAATAATCAGGCGCGTCCGGCGCTAAAAAATCAAAGGAAAAAAAACACCCCATCGCGCCTGACCAAAAGCTGATGGTGAAAGCACCCAAAAAGCGCATAAATTTCAGTCCCCAAACAGTACTGAACGAAAAAAAGGGTTTTTTGGTGCTGTTGTGGGGGAAAAAGAAAAAGCACAACTTTTTTAAGGGAAAAATTTTGGGGAAAAAAGAATTAAAACTATGAGTTCATGATTTCCCTGGCTAAAAGATGGGTTTTTGGGGGCACTTAAAAATTGGGACAGTGTTTTTTGTATTTAATCAAAAAACGACCGGGACATCCAAAATAAACATGTGAACAGGGGCAAACCGAGTCACCAAAATTATATACAACAAAAGAAAAAAGGGACACACTGTGCGCTATGCTTGCAAACACGAAAAAGAAAAATAGAAAAATGAAATTGCATCATTTCCTTTAAAAAAAGAAAAATGAGAAATCTTACGCTAAGATGGCCAATTATGTGAGCCTATACCACGTCAAGGCTCTTCCTAATCGGTCCTAATAATGCCTATCCCCGCTTAGAAAAGTCTGCTGCAGGGGGAAAGTATAATCCCTTCAGACAAAATCTACATCTCTTGGGGGGGTGATGAACCTTGGGGAATTAAAAAACCTTTACCACCAGGGGGTGCTGTTGAAGGAAAAAAAAATCATATCAAAAACTGACCGGCCCCCCCAAACAAAGATTCTGTGAACAGTGCTAAACCCAAGGGCACCAACCAATACAAAAAGAAAAAGATAGACCTGTACGCATATTTGCAAACACGAAAAATGAAAAATATGAAAAGAATTGCTCTTCCCTTTGAAAAATAAAAATTGGAATCTTTCGCATAAGATGGCCAATTCTGTGGCCTGATAGCCACGCAAGGCTCTTTCCCCTATATCATTTTTAACTAATGCCTACCCCTTAGAAAAGTCTTCGCATGGGGAAAGTTTAATTCCCCTCTTCAAATAAAATCTACATCTCTGGGAGGGGGGATGAACCTGTTTTAATTAAAAAACTGTGACCCCATTTGGGGTGCTCATAGAAGGGGAAATGAATGCTACAAAAAATACCGGCAATCCAAAATAGACATGTGAACAGGGGCTAAACCTGGTCACCCAAACCCTATACATACAAGAGAAAAAGGTAGCACACTGTCGCTATAGCTTCAAACCGGAAAAATGAAAATTTAAAAAAAAATTGCATCATTTCCCTAGAAATAGAAAATTAAAATCTTAGTGCAAAATGGGCCCAAATTAGTGGGCCCATAGCCACTCAAGGCTCTTTTCGTTAAAACAGGTCCTAACTAATGCCTATCCTCGTTGAAAAATCTGCTGCTTTTAACGTATAATCCCTCTTCAGACTAAAAAATTACTCTCTGTGGGGGGGGTGATGAACCGTTGTAAAATTTAAAAAGCCTGGCCCCATTTAGTGCCCGGGGAAGGTAAAAGAAAACATACAAAAAACTGTCCGGCCACCAAACATAATTCATGTGAAAGGTGCTAAACCCAAAAGGGCACCCAACTCATATAATACAAGAAAAAAGGAGGACACTGTACGCTAAGCTTGCAAAAACGAAATATGAAAAATATGAAAAATGAATTATCATTTAAAATTAAAAAATTTAAAAATTGAGAAGTTTAGCGCATAAGATGGCCCCAAATTTTGGAGCCTGTACCCCTCAAAACTTTCTCGTATACAGGTCCAACTAAACCCCCCGTTTAAAAAAATCGTCGCATTTGAACGTATGAACCCTTCAGACTAAAATTACATCTCTTGGGGGGGGGGTGATAAACCTTTGAAATTTAAAAAAAATGTGACACCAGGTAGAGTGCTCAGGTAAAAGGGAAATAAAATTCATATAAAAAAAAATCCCGGGTGCAGACAGACTTTTCTAAGCGAGGATAGCATTAGTTAGGACCGATATACAAAGAGCCTTGACGTGCTATCAGGCTCACATAATTTGGCCATCTATTATGCGCTAAGACTTCTCAATTTTTCATATTTCTAAGTAATGAATGCAATTCATTTTCATATTTTCATATTTCGTGTTTGCAAGCTATAGCGCTACAGTGTGCTACCTTTTTCTCTTGTATGTATATGAGTTGGTGACTCTAGGTTTAGCACCTGTTCACACTGAATCTATGTTTGGATGCCGGTCAGTTTTTTGATATGTATTCATTTACCTTCTACCTGAGCACTCCACCTGGTGGTCACAGGCTTTTTAATTACAACAGGTTCATCACCCCTCCACAGAGATGTAGATTTTAGTCTGAAGAGAGGATTCATACGTTCCCATGCAGACAGATTTTCTAAGCGAGATAGGCATTAGTTAGGACCTGATATACGAGAAGAGCCTTGACGTGCTATCAGGCTCACATAATTTGGCCATCTTATGCGCTAAGACTTCTCAATTTTTCATATTTCTAAGGTAATGATGCAATTCATTTTTCATATTTTTCATATTTCGTGTTTGCAAGCTATAGCGCTACAGTGTGCTACCTTTTTCTCTTGTATGTATATGAGTTGGTGACTCTAGGTTTAGCACCTGTTCACACTGAATCTATGTTTGGATGTGCCGGTCAGTTTTTTGATATGTATTCATTTACCTTCTACCTGAGCACTCCACCTGTGGTCACAGGCTTTTTAATTACAACAGGTTCATCACCCCTCCACAGAGATGTAGATTTTAGTCTGAAGAGAGGATTCATACGTTCCCATGCAGACAGATTTTCTAAGCAGGATAGGCATTAGTTAGGACCTGATATACGAGAAGAGCCTTGACGTGGCTATCAGGCTCACATAATTTGGCCATCTTATGCGCTAAGACTTCTCAATTTTTCATATTTCTAAGGTAATGATGCAATTCATTTTTCATATTTTTCATATTTCGTGTTTGCAAGCTATAGCGCTACAGTGTGCTACCTTTTTCTCTTGTATGTATATGAGTTGGTGACTCTAGGTTTAGCACCTGTTCACACTGAATCTATGTTTGGATGTGCCGGTCAGTTTTTTGATATGTATTCATTTACCTTCTACCTGAGCACTCCACCTGGTGGTCACGGGTTTTTAATTACAACAGTTCATCACCCCTCCACAGAGATGTAGATTTTAGTCTGAAGAGAGGATTCATACGTTCCCATGCAGACAGACTTTTCTAAGCGAGGATAGGCATTAGTTAGGACCTGATATACGAGAAGAGCCTTGACGTGGCTATCAGGCTCACATAATTTGGCCATCTTATGCGCTAAGACTTCTCAATTTTTCATATTTCTAAGGTAATGATGCAATTCATTTTTCATATTTTTCATATTTCGTGTTTGCAAGCTATAGCGCTACAGTGTGCTACCTTTTTCTCTTGTATGTATATGAGTTGGTGACTCTAGGTTTAGCACCTTTCACACTGAATCTATGTTTGGATGTGCCGGTCAGTTTTTGATATGTATTCATTTACCTTCTACCTGAGCACTCCACCTGGTGTCACAGGCTTTTTAATTACAACAGGTTCATCACCCCTCCACAGAGATGTAGATTTTAGTCTGAAGAAGGATTCATACGTTCCCATGCAGACAGACTTTTAAGCGAGGATAGGCATTGTTAGGACCTGATATACGAGAAGAGCCTTGACTGGCTATCAGGCTCACATAATTTGGCCATCTTATGCGCTAAGATTCTCAATTTTTCATATTTCTAAGGTAATGATGCAATTCATTTTTCATATTTTTCATATTTCGTGTTTGAAGCTATAGCGCTACAGGTGTGCTACCTTTTTCTCTTGTATGTATATGTTTGGTGACTCTAATTAGACCTGTTCACACTGAATCATGTTTGGATGTGCCGGTCAGTTTTTTGAATTTATTCATTTACCTTCTACCTGAGCACTCCACCTGGTGGCCACAGGCTTTTTAATTACAACAGGTTCATCACCCCTCCACAGAGATGTAGATTTTTAGTCTGAAGAGAGGATTCATACGTTCCCATGCAGACAGACTTTTCTAAGCGAGGATAGGCATTAGTTAGGACCTATAAACGAGAAGAGCCTTGACGTGGCTATCAGGCTCACATAATTTGGCCATCTTATGCGCTAAGACTTCTCAATTTTTCATATTTCTAAGGTAAGATGCAATTCATTTTTCATATTTTCATATTTCGTGTTGCAAGCTATAGCGCTACAGTGTGCTACCTTTTTCTTTTTGTATGTATATGAGTTGGTGACTCTAGGTTTAGCACCTGTTCACACTGAATCTATGTTTGGATGTGCGGTCAGTTTTTTGATATGTATTCATTTACCTTCTCCTGAGCACTCCACCTGGTGGTCACAGGCTTTTAATTACAACAGGTTCATCACCCCTCCACAGAGATGTAGATTTTATCTGAAGAAGGATTCATACGTTCCCATGCAGACGAACTTTTCTAAGCGTGGATAAGCATTCAGTTTGGCCATTGATTCAAAGGGCCCTTTACTGGCTATGCAGGCTCATTATAAGTTTGCCATCTTTATGCCTAAGACTTCCCCCTTCTTCTTAAGCGCTAAGGAAAATCATGCTAATTTAATTTCATAGTTTGTGCTACTCTTCCCTTGGTTTACAAGCTATAGCCTACTGAGGAACCTTGGAACACTTTTGGACTCTGGAAACCTGCTGATTGGTGAATCCATGTTTGCAGGGGAATTACGGTACAGAGAAGAGATCCTGAACCTGCTTTGGAGATTTATTGTAGTGCTTGAAGTTACTCTGGCCTGCTGTGTCTCCTGTCGCTGTTCCTGCAAACTGTGTGAACTTTTCAGCATGCTTGTATGAAGTAATACAAGTCATTTCATTTCAACCTATGTCTCCTGTGTTTTCCTCGCACCCAAGCACAAGACGCTATAGGAACTGTACACTATACATGACAAGATTCAGGAGCCAATGTTTAGTGTCTGCTGGGTCTGGGAAAGCCGTGTCTGCTGTGACTGTGGATATCAGATGTCCGTTTAATACCTTATGTGATGACAGTGGTTGTGACTTCTCACAACCATTCCAGGTGAGCGCATTCCCTTAAAATTTTACTCTGGAGTGTTACCACAGGTAAACACTATTGTTTTGTTTTTTTTTTTCCTTTCCTCTTCTCCTTCCAGCACTTCTGCCTTAAAAGATCTGGAAGATGGAGGCCCGCATAAAGGAACTTTGCGGAGTGACTGATACAATACTTTCAGATGTACAGACTTTAAAAACCCGTTTTGCAAGCCTACAGGACCTCACTAATCATAATTTGCAAGTGTTTGGACAGACTACCCAGGAATTGCGAGCCAGGATTGAGGCTCTAGAGGAACGAGCCCAGGCTCCTGCCATAACCCCGAGTTCTGGGATCCCCAAATTACCTCCTTTTCGTTTTGGGGGTGAACGTGAGAAATTCAGGGGATTTATTAATCAATGCAATTTATTTTTCTCTGCACATGCTTCACAATTTCCCACTGAACGATCCAAAGTGCTTACTATAATCATGTTGCTTACCAATAAGGCTTTGATGTGAGCAAACCCTCTGATTGAGACTGAGGATGATTGTTTGAATCACCTTGATGCTTTTATTTCAGCCATGGGGCAGGTGTTTGATGACCCCAATCGAGGTGCAACAGCTGAAGCAGCCATGTTAACTTTGCGCCAAGGTAAGCGTTCAGTAGCCGAATATGCCCTGGATTTCAAGAGATGGGCTCTTGATACCACTTGGGACACTTCCGCTAAAAAATCTATTTTTCGGAAAGGGTTGTCTCCACTGATTAAGGATGAACTTGCTCGTGCCGACCCTCCCACTGCGTTAGGTGACTTTATTAACTATTGTATCCGTATTGATGCTCGTCTGACTGAACGCAGACAAGAGAGATGGTTCGAAAATAATCGCACTAACCTTTTACTACCTCCCTCCTCAGCTAAGGAACCTTTGAGTAGGATCACAAGGGAACCAGAACCTGAACCCATGCAGGTGGACTCTTTACAAAGACAGGTTAGTGATGCACGCAAAGAACATCGTGTAAAGGAAAATCTATGTTTCTACTGTGGTAAGTCAGGGCACTTCATTATAAACTGCCCCAGCCGTTCTCGTAAGACTACTGCAGCAGTCATTCACTGTGAGTGTTGCGAGAGGAGCTCTGTCATGTCCGAGCCTCAGGCTCCAGAGAGATCTGCTGCAAGAGATCTTGATTTCTCGGACTTAAACTCTGTTAGTTCTGGGGACGATGACGGTATAAACGCTGCAATTTTTCAAGTTTCCTCAGCGGTGTCCCAGCTGAGTTGTAAAAGAAACAATTCTCATTGCTTCCTTTCCATCAAACTCTGGGTTGACTCAGTCTGGGTGTCTAGCTCTGCTATGATCGACTCAGGAGCAAGTGGAAATTTTATGGATATCTCCTTTGCTCTGAAACAGGGGATACGTTCAGTGAAGAAGGCTACTCCAGTACAGATGGAGACTGTGGATGGCTCTCTACTGACTTCTGGACCAGTGGATCAAGAAACAGAGCCTTTGAGGGTCCTTATGGGTAAAGATCATCAGGAGAAAATGTCTTTTATGCTTATCTCTTCTCCCCACTTTCCCATTATTCTAGGGCTACCATGGCTGCAGGCGCAGAATCCTACGATTAACTGGGAGACCAAGGAATTACACTTTCCGGAGAAACAGATGAGTCAAGGAGTTTCAGCTTGCTCTGTTCCTAAAGGAACCATGTCAGTCCCTGAACTACCAGCTGTATACCAGGACTATGTGGATTTATGTGACAAGAAGAAACGCTGATCAGCTTCCTCCTCACCGTCCATATGATTGTCCAATTGAATTATTGCCTGGAGCCGAGATACCTTTTGGTAAGATCTACCCCCTAGCGGGGCCCAAGCTAAAAGCTTTGAAGGATTATATAGACGAAAATTTAGCCAAGGGCTTCATACGCCCCTCTTCATCTCCCGCAGGTGCACCCATCTTCTTTGTGAAGAAGAAAGATGGATCTCTGAGACCCTGCATAGACTATAGGGAACTCAATAAGGTTACTATTAGAAACCGTTATCCATTGCCTTTAATCCCTGAGTTGTTGGAGAGAATGCGGCATGCCAAAATTTTCTCTACTGGATCTCCGTGGGGCCTATAACTTGGTCCGTATTAGACCTGGGGATGAATGGAAGACTGCTTTCAGGTCACGCTATGGACACTTTGAATATCTAGTTATGCCTTTTGGTCTGAGTACCGCCCCAGCCACTTTCCAACACTTCGTGAATGATATCTTCAGGGATCTCCTAGATACATTTGTGGTGATTTATCTGGATGATATTCTAATTTTTTCTAACTCCACAGAGGAACATCATGGACATGTGAGAATGGTCTTAGAACGCCTAAGACAAAACCATCTCTACATCAAACTTGAAAAATGTGAATTCCATAGGACCGAAATTCAATTTCTGGGGTATGTACTATCTACGCAAGGGATTAGTATGGATGGAAGCAAGACCCAAGCCATCAAGGATTGGCCAATTCCTAGAAATGTGAAGGAGGTGCAGCGTTTCATCGGGTTTGCCAACTTCTATAGACGTTTCATTAAGAATTTTTCTGAGGTAGTGTCACCTATCACCCAACTTACCCGGAAACAGTCTAGGTTCTCCTGGACCCCGCAAGCTCAGGAAGCATTTTCCTGTTTAAAGGATAAATTTACCACCGCACCTATCTTAGTACATCCCAACCCCGAGCTTGCCTTCATAATAGAGGTGGATGCTTCAGACTGTGCCGTTGGAGCTATACTCTCTCAGAGAACAGGTGAGAAGAATGTCTTGCATCCCTGTGCCTTCTTTTCCCAGCAGTTGTCTTCGGCTGAGAGGAACTACGATGTGGGCAATAGAGAATTGTTGGCCATTATTGCCGCCTTCAAGGAATGGAGACACCTTCTTCAGGGAGCTGCACAGCAAATAGTCGTCCTGACAGACCATCGTAACCTTGAATTTATCAGGTCGGCTAAGTGCCTGACTCCTCGCCAGGCTCGCTGGAATCTTTTCCTAAACCAATTTAATTTTGTCATTTCTTATAGACCAGGATCGCGCAATGGAAAGGCTGATGCACTCTCTAGGATTCATTCAGCAGAGACACGTCCACTTACTCCTCCTAAGACTATTCTTCCTGGGAGTGATTCATAATCAAGACCTACTTAAGGACATCAAGGAAGCATACCATGCGGATTCTTTGTTGGCTCAACCCCCAAGGGACGTAAGTCTTGTCTTTAAGAATGGTGTGTGGATTCAGGGACAACGTCTATATAGCTGAAACAGTCAGATTGAGAGTATTGCAACTCATCCACGATTCCAAAATAGCCGGGCATAGGGGAATTCCAAGACACAAGAATTTCTTTCTCGTTTCTTTTGGTGGCCCACTTACAGGAAAGATGTCTTAAACTATGTCACTTCATGTGAAGTCTGTGCAAGATGCAAAACACCTCGCTCCTCACCAACTGGTCTGTTGCAACCTCTTCCCACCCCGTCCCGCCCGTGGGGATCCATTTCTATGGACTTCATTGTGGAGTTACCAACCTCTCAAGGGAAGAACACCATTCTAGTGGTGGTTGACCGTCTAACAAAGGCAGCTCATTTTATCCCTTGTGTCGGCTTACCCACTGCAAAACAGACATCAGACTTGATGATTAAGAATGTGTTTCGCTTACATGGAGTACCGGATGAGGTCATTTCGGATCGAGGGGTGCAATTCACTTCAAGGTTTTGGCAAAATTTCTGTACAGCATTGGACATTAAAGTAAACCTTTCTTCTGCTTTTCATCCCAGACTAATGGACAGACAGAACGAACCAATCAGACCCTGGAGCAGTATCTCCGCTGTTTTATCTGCCACCTACAGGATGATTGGGTGGATCTACTTCCACTGGCTGAGTTCTCTTATAACAACTCTCAGAGCGCCTCCACTAAGCAGTCTCCTTTTTACTCCAATCTAGGTTATCATCCTAACATTCTTCCTCGATTTCCCATAGATACGCCCTTGCCGGCAGTGGCTGAAAGAATCACTTCTTTACAAAAGAATATGGATCTTCTAAAGGAAAATCTAGAATTGGCTCAGGAAAGGTACAAGAAAGCAGCAGATAAATTTTGTAAACCTGCACCAGCTTTCAAGGTAGGAGATTTGGTCTGGCTGTCAACCAGAAATCTTAAATTAAAGATTCCATTGTCTAAATTGGGACATAAGTACATTGGACCTTATAAGATCAATAAGATTATAAGTGCTGTTGCTTGTCGTCTTCAACTGCCCAGAACTATGAGAATCCACCCTGTCTTTCATGTATCCCTACTAAAGGCTGCAACACCCAATACGTTTCCTGGACGTTCTTCTCCTTGCCCTGACCCAGTGCTGGTCGATGGTCAGGAAGAATTTATGGTGGAAAGGATTCTAGATTCCAGTTTGTACAGAAATCAGTTGCAATATTTGATTAAATGGCAGGGCTACCCAGTGGAGGACAACTCATGGGAACCAGTCAATAATGTAAATGCTCCTCGCCTGCTCCGCCAGTTTCATCAGAGGTACCCTGACAAGCCTGGTCTGAGGTCATCCGGAGGTTGTCCCTAAGGGGGGAGTAATGTAAGGTTCTTTGTCTCTGTTGACATGTTCTTTGAAACTCAGTTTTCCGTCGGCCATTTTGCTTTCTGTCTTTCTGCAGCTCTTGCCCTCAGTTAATATGGAGTTTCCAGTTTTCAAGTTCCCGCCCTGATTCTTCCCTCTTGCTTCTTAAGCAGCCTCAGCTGAACAATCAGTGCTCCTGAATCAAGCCTCAGTCAGTCTGTGACCTGACTCCTGCTAACCTTGGACTTGTACTCCAGCTATTCCCTACTGAGGAACCTTGGAACACTTTTGGACTCTGGAAACCTGCTGTTTGGTGAATCCATGTTTGCAGAGGAATTACGGTACAGAGAAGAGATCCTGAACCTGCTTTGGAGATTTATTGTAGTGCTTGAAGTTACTCTGGCCTGCTGTGTCTCCTGTCGCTGTTCCTGCAAACTGTGTGAACTTTTCAGCATGCTTGTATGAAGTAATACAAGTCATTTCATTTCAACCTATGTCTCCTGTGTTTTCCTCGCACCCAAGCACAAGACGCTATAGGAACTGTACACTATACATGACACAGACAGACTTTTCTAAGCGAGGATAGGCATTAGTTAGGACCTGATATACGAGAAGAGCCTTGACGTGGCTATCAGGCTCACATAATTTGGCCATCTTATGCGCTAAGACTTCTCAATTTTTCATATTTCTAAGGTAATGATGCAATTCATTTTTCATATTTTTCATATTTCGTGTTTGCAAGCTATAGCGCTACAGTGTGCTACCTTTTTCTCTTGTATGTATATGAGTTGGTGACTCTAGGTTTAGCACCTGTTCACACTGAATCTATGTTTGGATGTGCCGGTCAGTTTTTTGATATGTATTCATTTACCTTCTACCTGAGCACTCCACCTGGTGGTCACAGGCTTTTTAATTACAACAGGTTCATCACCCCTCCACAGAGATGTAGATTTTAGTCTGAAGAGAGGATTCGATTCATACGTTCCCATGCAGACAGACTTTTCTAAGCGAGGATAGGCATTAGTTAGGACCTGATATACGAGAAGAGCCTTGACGTGGCTATCAGGCTCACATAATTTGGCCATCTTATGCGCTAAGACTTCTCAATTTTTCACATTTCTAAGGTAATGATGCAATTCATTTTTCATATTTTTCATATTTCGTGTTTGCAAGCTATAGCGCTACAGTGTGCTACCTTTTTCTCTTGTAGTGATTATTGTATTGTCTGGGGTATTCCAATGAAGCGGAGTGGCACAAATAGTCTTGTACACTGAAGTGGAAGGTTCGGATTACAGGTTATTATATTAGTACTGTACATACTTTTGCCAAGTCTAATATTTTTAACTAGTTTGTTCTCCATGTGAAATTCATGGAGAAATATGGAAAATTCTACGAATCCTCACACTGAAGAACAGTCCTAACACAGATATTCTACAATGATCTACTGTACATACATTGTACTCACAGCAAAAAAAATAAAAATCACTCCAAATTCACGCTTTGTCAACCATCTACATAATTGAGGTTAAACTCCCCTGGTTTCAAGAGTCTCAGTTCTCTTAATATGGATTCAACAGTCAGAGATATAATTACTTGGTCTGGGGGAGTGCAATGACCTATACCTCTGCCTCCCAAGCTGCCTTTCATGCATACATTCTTCACATGACAGCCTAACTATATAGTCTTACTATCATGATTTGTTACTTCTCATGATAAGAAAATACAACATCCCACAAAACTGGCTTTGTCCTGCTTCCTTATATAATCGTACATGGTAGAAAACTGACGGTACAACAAAGAAGTAGATGTTCTCACAGCGATAAAGTCACTTCATACCTAAATATATATTCTGTTAAGGGTGTAGCATATATCCGGCCAGTTTTTGAAGTTGATACATTGAAAGAAGGAGCAATTGGCAATGGAATGGATCTGATCTCCTCAACGGCAAGCCGCGAACTGGTTTGTACCTAACTGAATCCAACGTTTATTCCTGTCAGTTGGGAGCAAAGGATGGCACATCTGGTCTGATCCTGCAGAAGAACTATGCTACATTTGCTCACTTGTCATTTAGATTTGAAAACTGCAATCAGCTTGGTGTAGGTCAGACTGGACTGCAAGGCCTAAGAAATTCCTTTGCCTAAACACTCACATCCTACAAAAAGTTGGACTTGATAGCAACAGTAATAACCAGGCTGCAGTTCCCAGAATGGTCGCCAACTGGCACCACAGTGGTGAAACAGGTGCCTAGTCAGGTATAGGAACTGAATGGTTACCTAGGGTAGAAATACAGGTATCAAGTATATCTGAGAGACAAGGCAGGAGTGTTGTCAGGAGTATGGACCAGGAGGAGAACTACGGCCGAGGTCAGACATGCGGCACTGCTGCCGGCACTCGGGATTGGAGCGTGTGGCTACATAGACATACATGCAGCCGCACGCTCCTGTCCGAGTGCCGGCGGAAGTGCCGGGTCTTGACATGCGAGACTCGTGCGAGTTTCTCGCATGTCTGACTCTGGCCTTAGATATGGCATCCAGAGGTCAAAGCAGAATAGTAGTCAGATAACCTGAGGATCAACAACAATTCACCAAAAAAGCAAGTACAAGGGGATAATCCAACAGTATGGTCAGAAAGAAAAAAAAAAGACAGTTAAGTACATACAGTGCCTTGATGAATGTGTTGATGTAAAGTACCAAGGCCCCGATTCATCAAGACTAATGAATGGAGTAAGACCTCTTATCTTAATGAATCAGGATTGTCTGACAAATGGCGTGAGCCTCCATGTGCTACTCCAGAAATATTACTTGAGTTCCTGAATGCAGTAAAAATTCTGGTCATTAATTAGACAAGCTGCAGCATTACACCCCCAACGCACACTTGTTCTGCCAATTTTATTGGAGAAACTGGCCGAAAGTTGCAAAAATGTTGCACATTTTCAAACCAAATGGCGAAATTGCTTTGATGAATCAGGGCCCAAGTGCTCTCCTTGGTTTTCTGGTGTGGCACATATAGGAGCTCCCCACTGGTTAGACGCTCTATCACCAGAAATGCTGCTCTTCTGGAGTAACATTTCTGGCGAGGCGCACAGAGCCGCATGCCACAGAGAAGTTGTGTTGAATTCATTAAATAGAGTGTAGCCTCTTAATGAATTCGGCCATGGTACTCCAGAAAGCCCTTCGTTAACACTGGCGTGTGCAATGCCATTCTTAATGAATCGGCCCCTAAGTTCTTTCCATTTTGTATTTATACTTAATTTTCACCTTTTTATCACCTGCTCTAATTTAGGCTTAATTCACATATCAGTGTATATCATCAGTCTGCTGTCGGTGTTCATTCATGTAAAGGTTTTTTTTTTTAACAATCTGGTGATCCTCATGAAAAAGACAAAGGAATGTCCTACTCTGGTCCTTTTTTTATGAATTGGTAATGATAAAAAGCATCTTTTTTTTTCCACTTATGGTAAAAACGTACACATGGACTAAAATGGTCTTTTTTACCAAAGTTTGAGCACAGAAAACCTATGGCCATGGCTTTTATTGTAGACTTCACTATTAATTTTCTGCTATCTGCCCTTAGACTTTACATCTACAAACTTCTTATTTTGTACTTTGCAATATTTCATCCCTGAGAAGAAATACAATGTGATGTGGGAAAAAATTCTACAAGTCACTGTGTCTTGGCCATGACTCATGAATGTTAGATTTGGCCCCGGTTCAAATGCGCGGCTTTCTTACAGTAATTACAAGTGAACACTATTAAAGATCAATAAGGAATTATTATGATGCTGTAAATCCTCCCTAAAGTCATTACTAAAGAGGTGACAATAGTACTACTGTGTGTCAGGGGCAGACATGCTTTCAACTTGTGAAGCCGTACAGAGGCCCAAGAGGTAGGTGGGCCAGATCTACCTCAAACCAGGTGGAAAGACGGATTTTGGTAAGAACTTACCTGTAAAATCCTTTTCAGCGAAGGAAGGAAGAGAGACACAGTATTCATTACTGATGGGTAGGCGGAGCCCAGATAGGATTGACACCTCAGATTAAAAAGAGTGTTGACCGGCCCCTCCAGCACGGGCTCCTCCTACACAGCTTTCTTCAGTCATACCCAAGCTTAAAGAAGAGCAAGATCACCAGCGGAACAACATAACCCCTTCTGAAGGACTTCAGAGAAAAACACAATAGACCGACCAGGTTATGCATGCATTTGGCAAAACATCACACAGTTCCAGGTACTACTCACTGGACCTGACCACTGCGATGAGCTGGCAATGCTGGAACAGAGCCATGGCGCGTCGACCTCAGCCCAGATAAACGCTATCAGAGAAGGGTCACGCCGCATCTGTAAATACAACAACACACTTCTGCCATGGGAGGGAGCTGTGTCTCTCTTCCTTCCTTCGCTGAAAAGGATTTTACAGGTAAGTTCTTACCAAAATCCGTCTTTCAGCTGCAGAGGGAAGGAAGAGAGCCACAGTATTCATTACTGATGGGACGTCCCAAAGCAGTTCAAAAATAAGGGTGGGAAAAAACCAACAAAAGGCAGAAACCCAACAACCTAGACAAAAGCGCAACAGGCGCCAAATACAAGTTAACTAGAACTTTAAACTACAGCTGCCTGCAGGACCCTACGTCCTAAGGCCGCATCAGCGGAAGCACTAACGTCCACCTTATAAAACTTTGTAAATGTGTGGACAGAAACGCCAGGTCGCCGCTCGGCAGAGCTGAGCTGCCGAAGCCCCTTGATAAAAGGCCCACGATGAAGCCACAGCCCTCGTGGAGTGAGCTCGAACCTTAATCTGGCAAGGTTCGCCTTTAAGTCGGTAAGCTTCCAAAATGGCCGACCGAATCCAACGAGCTATAGAGTCCTTGGAAGCTCGTTGACCACGCCTGCGACCTGCAGGAATTACAAACAGAGAATCTGACTTCCGAAAAACTTGAGTAATAGGCAAATAGAACTTCAAGGCCCGCACCAAATCCAATGTGTGCAAGGCCCGTTCCTTTGCCTTCCTCGGGCTCGGGCAAAGAGAGGGCAACACAATATCCTGGTTAACATGAAAAATGCGACACCACCTTAGGTAGAAAGTCGCCCCGTGTGCGAAGCACTACTCGATCAGAGTAAAACTCCAGGAAAAGAGGCGAGCAGGAAAGAGCCGCCAACTCAGAAACTCTTCTCAAAGAGGTTACCGCCACTAAGAAGACAACCTTCCAAGAAAGTAGAGAAAGGCTAGCAGAAATCATAGCCTCAAAAGGCACATGTTGAAGAGCCTCCAAGACAAGGTTGAGCCGCCATGGAGACACAGGCGCCTTCCGCGGCGGAAACTGACGGGTTACTCCGCGAAAAAAAGGAACGCACGTCTCTACGGGAGGCGATAGCCCTCCGAAACAGTAAGGACAGAGTAGAAACCTGACCTTTCAGGGTGCTCACTGCCAAACCTTTGTCTAGCCCATACTGTAGACAAATTGGGAATGGAAAAAACCCTCGGGTTCCTTGAAGAACCCGAACACCACGAAAAGAAGACTTCCCAAGTCTTGTGATAAATCCTAGTAGTAGCCGAACTACTGGCAGCTCGCAGAGTGGCAATGATTTTGATGAAAAACCTCTAAGGGTCAATATTTCGGTCTCAAGAGCCACGCCGTCAAACGCAGAGACTTCAAGTCTGGATGACGACCGGGTCCCTGGGTTAACAGGTCCGGGCGAAAAGGAAGTGGGAATGGCGGCGCCGCCAAAAGCGACACTAGTGTCGAGAACCACGTCCTCCTTGGCCAATCTGGGGCTATCAAAATAGCCGGAATTCTCACCAGTCTGATCCGACTCAGCACCAGAGGGAGTAAGGATATCGGCGGAAACACATAGACTAGCTCGAAATGGTCCCACGGATCCACCAGAGCGTCTACCGCCACAGCCTTCGGGTCCTTGTACCTGGACATGAAGGTCGGTAGTTTGGTATTGAACCTGGACGCCATCAAGTCCACTTGGTGAGTTCCCCAACGGGAGCACAGCAGTGCAAAAATCTTCGGATGAAGACTCCATTCTCCGGGATCCATCTTCTCACGACCGAGGAAGTCCGCCGTGGTATTCTGGACTCCTGGAATGTGAATCGCAGAGATGGCTGGAACCCTGGTCTCGGCCCATATCAGGATCCGAGACACCTCCATCAAGAGCCTGGAACTCCTCGTCCCGCCTTGGTGGTTGATATACGCGACCGCCGTCGCGTTGTCTGTCTGCACTCGGACTGACAGACCGCTCAAAGAGACCGTCCAGTGTTGGAAGCAAAGAAAAATTGCCCTCAATTCCAGGATGTTGATCGGTAGAACCATACTCCCTGGATCCAAAGATAGTTCCAGACACCCCCCCCAGCCCGTCAGGCTGGCATTGGTGGTTATGACCGACCACTTTGGAGGGAGGAAAGACTTTCCCAGGGATAACGCTCCTGGACGTAACCACCATCCTAGGGATTCTCGCACCCTGTGAGAGATGGTGACGCTGCAATCCAGTGAAACTTGCGATCGATCCCAATGACTCAAAATGAGCTTTTGGAGAGCTCTGGAATGAAATTGGGCAAACGGAAGTGCCTCCATGGTCAAACCCAGAAGGCGCATACCTACCGAAGAGACATTGCTGTCGCAGACTTCATAATCTGTACATGTCGGAAAAGACATGCCTGCTTGTCTGGAGGTAGGGACACCACCGCCCGTACCGTGTCGAAATGCATCCCCAAAAACAGGATTGACTGCGACGATTCCAGAGACGACTTCCCCCAATTGACCAGTCACCCGAAAACCTCCAGGAGCTGAAGGGATAGATTGCGCTGCCTCCTCCTTTGAGGACGCCACAATCGAAAGGTCGTCTAGGTAGGGACGAATCGTAAGTCCCCGTCTTCGAAGAATTGCCATGAGATTTAGGCGCCAGAATCGTTGTAAAAATTCTGGGCGTTAAGGCCAAGCCGAATGGCCGAGCCACAACCTGGTAATGGTTGATCTATGGCAAAAACGAAGGAAGCGCTGGTGAGCTCTTCCGACGGGAACATGCAAATAAGCGTTGCGAATGTCGATTGACCAAAAAGTCGTTCTGCGACAGGGCTGCCATAACGGAGCGAAGCGACTCCATGCGGAATTTTCGGGTGTGGACAAGCCGATTCAATCTTTCCAGAATAGGGCGAAACTTGTCCTCCTTTTTTGGGGACTACCAAGAGGTTGAATAAAAAATCCTCTTCCCCGGTCCTCTGCGGAACCGGTATCACCACACCCTTCTGCAGAAGAGAATCGACCTCTCGCAGTAGAGAGGTAAATAGTTCGGCTCTGACGGAATGCGAGATTGGCAAAAAAACTGTCCGGGGGTCGAGAAAGAAACTCTATGAAGTAGCCTGCCAACACAACCTGTGTCACCCAGGCGTCCGACACACGGGAAACCCAAGTCGGTTTGAATTGGAGTAAAAGACCCCCCCACTCGAGAGCGCTCGAGTGAGATTCAGATGTCAGTCCGCCTTAGCGGATTTTTTGCCAGCTTCTGACTTAACAGAAGTTCTGTTTCCAGGGTATGCGGAATTTCTGAGAATTTCCCTTTTTTTTTTTTAAAAAGAGAGAGACGACCCAAACCCCCAGAGGGTTGTCCGGATCATCCCTTGGACCGAAAGGACCGCCGATAACTATCGGCACTAGTCCTGCCAGACGCAGAAGTCACAGCTCTGCGCTGCGGTAAAGCTGTTTCTTTTGCCTTTGCCTTGGCAATCAGCTCCGTGAGGTCAGACTCAAATAGCTGACCACTTTGTAAGCTAAAGATAGCAAACCCTGCTTGGAAAACCGCGTTCCACCGTCCAAGTCACAGTGCTCTTCTGACTGTGACTGCCGAGGATTGCGCCCTGGATACAGTGACGCATTATCCTTCAACTTGAAAAGCCCATCTACCTCGATAGAGGGGATCCATCTTGCCACGCCGTCCTTAGACGGTCCAACCGGCTCAGGGGAACTTAACAAGTACACCTAGATCCTTAATACCGAATCTATGATCCACGGCCTCGCAGATGGATTGTTGCCATCTCTGTTTTTCTGTCCAGCGTGTCCTGCAGACTCGCCTTCCCTTTACCAGGAAGATTTGCTAAGCTGGGATAAAGGGACATTCACTTCAGGAGAAGGAGTCCAATTAACAAACAACTCCGTAGAAAAACGGATACAGTTTGTAAAGCCGTCGCGACCCATGCGACTCCTGAAATATCCGGGCCGACTTACCAGGACGTCTAGTTACCTCCTCCGGTAACTGTAACGCCCTCATTTCCAATAGAAATTTTAGCACGGCCCATGAGAGAGGCAGAGTGTCCCCGCCGATCCTCCTTGTCCGAATCGGACTTCTTCGCTAAGCGAGAAGGAAGGCACCGATTTGTGTCGCTTCCTTGAGAGGATCTAGCTGACACTCCATAACCTAAAAGGTCAGACAGGCC
This sequence comes from Oophaga sylvatica, assembly GCA_033576555.1. Classification (NCBI taxonomy): domain Eukaryota; kingdom Metazoa; phylum Chordata; class Amphibia; order Anura; family Dendrobatidae; genus Oophaga; species Oophaga sylvatica. Next base: position 550,497,706 of record JARQOD010000002.1, on the reverse strand, counting down.
ATCAACAGAAACTAGTGAAGGCCTCCATTTTGACACCACTGGAACCTCCGACCGCCGCGCATGAGTCGAGGTCTGCGTGTCAGATACGCGAGGCTGATCCGTAGCGAATCTGGGAGACGGTCTCTGACATGTCCTTGCACAGTATATGGCAGTTTAAACCTGTCAGTAACCAGAACAGTGTTTCTTAAAGAAAAACAAACGCTGAAGGGTTAAAGCTCTAAAAGAGAGAGCTACCCCAGCCGTCCCCCATTAAAAGTTAACCGCCTAAAAAGGGGTTAAAGTAGCAGACTCCCCACAACCTTGATAATAAAAAGGGTGTGCGAATCTCAAGCGCCTCTTATAAGGTCGCAGCTGCAGGACAGCTATGCCAAACTATACAGAAAACGTTCCACAAGATCGCTAAAAAATTGCGCTGTTTTGTATAACGCAATGACCGCCAAAGTTGTCAAGGAGATCGCTAATCGCTTATGCGATGCTAATGAGATCGTCCAGATTGGCAGTTACTAGCGACATTAAAAATAATCACACAAACGATCACATTAGTATGCGTCGTTATCAGGATCGTTAGCGGGAACGTATAGTGGCAGTATTAATGTCGCAGACTCCCCACAACCTCTTTATTAATATTGAAAGAGTGTGCGAGCCCCTTATGCGATAACAGCCGCAGGACAGCTCAATCTGTCACTCAGTAGTGCCCCAGACGGCGTCCGCGCTGTGGAGGTGAAGGGGTTAAGCTTCTGCCCGCGGGCTAGAAGCGACTCACCCAGCTGGTCACGGTTCTTGCCGGGAGGGGAGGGGAACGATCCTGGGAGCTTTCAGCCTGCATGATCAGCAATGGCCGCCGCGCTCTGCCTCCGTGTGCTCCATGTAGAGGAGCCGGAAATGGAGGCTGCAGTAAAGCGCGCACGCTCAGAGTGGCGCGAAATTCAAAAATAAAAAAGAGCGCACTCCTCTCCCTTCCCCTGTCCTGCAGGCATTATTTTTCAACCTGCGGACATCAATCACCGGCATGTATATGTACAGTGGCTGCCGCAGCAGTCGCTAAATCACTCCCACACACTTTAATAAAAATGTGGAGTACTCACCAGCCGAAGCGCCACAGGGACCCCCAGGGGTTTCTGGCGCTATGCCCATGCTTCCCCCCGGGCGGGGAACGCAGTGACCCCAGATGCGTGGTTTGCGTCCCAGCCAGGGAAGCCATACTCATCCCCCAGGGCCGGCAGGTTCTGCAGGGACCACCATCAGGGTAATACAGATCGCCAAGGGAGAGGTTGGGGTCCAGCAGCGCTGAGACCCCTGAGACCTCTAGACCACTTCTGGTGATCCAAGTCTCTTGTCCGAGTAAAATAATAAAATCTTCTGAGGAGCTGCTTCCAGCAGCGACTATCCTCTGGGACCTCAAATTTTAGACTGAAGAAAGCTGAGTAGGAGGAGCCCGTGCTGGAGGGGCCGGTCAACACTCTTTTTAATCTGAGGTGTCAATCCTATCTGGGCTCCGCCTACCCATCAGTAATGAATACTGTGGCTCTCTTCCTTCCCTCTGCAGCTGAAATGTGCATTATGATGAGCTATTGGGCTACAAGGGGCCCATACAGTGTTCTTGCACAGGGGCCTCTTCTGCCTGTGTCCGCTCCTGCTGTATTAATAAATTAATAAGATTCTACAGCAAACATATTGAATTGAATCAGCGACCTTTGTAATGTACATTATGATCAAATGTATTTTATTTCTCTTAATTAGGCCAATTAAGATCAGTAAAGATCTAACTCGCTGCACAATCAGTTATTTGCAGGAGACAAAACCCCCTAAAAGTATAGAGCTAGGTCTGGGGAACAACGGAGGGGACACGTGCGCGCCTCTTTAAACATCTGATCGGCACAGGTGCTGACCATTGGACCCTTATTGATCAAGACGTTACGTTATTCCTGCAGTTTACTTTAAGCAATGTGACCAGATCCATTTGTGTTTTTCTGCTGTGACTTAGGAGAGAGTGGTGAGTTTTTTTTGTTGGACAGATTCATCTGTTCAGGTTTTCTAAGAATCAAATATTAGCGCGTCTCACAAAACCCCTTTAATGGGTTACTGAATACAAACGGTTTTAAACTTGAAGTCATCCCAAAAAGAAATACCTTACTATATTATAAAAGACCTCCCAAATATCTCCCAAACACTGATCCTTCAGAGCCAGCTAATCAAATATGATAGCTACAGAATTGGTGGCTGTGCCCCTCACCGCCATCATTCCCATTACAGACACACATTTACATGCACTTTCACATTAAGCACACATACAGTATATCGAATATGCACATGCTAATAAATAACAGCATGGGGAACCTCCGGCCCTCGGGGAGACTCTTGGTGCCCGCAGTGCATGGGCTGGTGGCCCCATTTCGCAAGCTGCCAGCTCTTCATTTCCTTCTTACAAGCACAACGTTCACTACTAAACGCTGTGGCGCATGGAGTGATGGATGACATCCTGACGCTGGACAGTGCCATCATAAGGACTTCTTTGTGGGCGGAGATAGTGCGCTCTGCACTTCTGTCTCGTTCCTATTTAGAAGGCAGAATGTCTCCTATGTGATGTACAGTATATGCTCCAGCCCAAGTTTCTTCTTCTATGGGATATATTTATTTTATTAATTTCAGTTATATAGTGCCATTAATTCCACAGCACTTTACAGACATTATCATCCCTGACACCATTGGGACTCACAATCTAGATTCATTTTCAATATGTCTCTGGAGTGTGGGAGGAAATCAGAGTACATGGAGGAAACCCACACAAACACAGGGAGAACATACAAACTCCTTACAGATGTTGTCCTTAGTGGGAGTTCAACCCACTCTAAACACACTCCAAAGACACACTGATAGGGAAATTAGATTAGATTGTAAAGGGTATGCCACACTAAACAATATCGCTAACGAGATCGCTAAAAAACGTCACTATTTAGCGATCCCGTTAGCGATATTGTTCAGTGCGGCAGCTTCCAGCGACGAGCTTCCTGCTGTGATCTCGCTCGTCGCTGGAATCGTTCCGGACCCTATTTCATCGCTGGCGCTCCCGCTGGGTAAGTATCTTATCGCTGTGTGGCACCTTTTCTTAGCGATTTAGCGGTACTTTTGTACCGCTAAAGTCGTTAAGAAGATCGCTAACGGCGATAGCGTCGTTAACTATATCGCTAAATGTGGCCGCATTTAGCGATATAGAAACGATCCCGCTAGCGATCTCATTAGTATGCAACGCTAACGAGATCGCTAGCGGGATTGCTTAGTGTGGCAGTACCTTAAGTCCCAATGAGGACAGTGCCGATAATGTATGCAAAGTGCTGTGGAATTAATGGTACATTATAAGTGAGCTAAATAAATAAATATTCTCTAGTCCCAATGACTGCTATATGATGTATATGCTCCTGCCCAGTGTCTCCTACGTGATGAATATGCTCCAGACCAGTGTCCCCTGTGTAATGTACAGTACATACACCTTCCTCAGTGTCTTCTATGTGATATATATGCACCAGCCCTGACATCTCCTATGTGATGTATATGTAGCAGTCTCAGTGTCTCCTATGTGTGATGTTTATACAGCAGTCTCAGTGTCTCCTATGTGATGTATGTGTACCAGTCCCATAGTCTCCTATATGATTATAATGTATATATACAAAGCAATCCTATTATCTTCCATGAGATGTTTACAGCAGTCTCAGTGTATATGAAGGAGTTGGTGCATTGCTGCGGCCCCTTGCATTCTTTATTATGATCTATGGCATACTACCCACCCAGTCTGCAGGGAAATTTCACCAAGGACACATTCAATAACTTTGTGACAGCTGCGGTTCCCTACTCACATTTTGTGGAGAGGAGAGGTATGCTGCAGGGGAAAAACATGGTATCAAGTAGGCATTTCTTAATGGAGTAAAAAAAATGCTATAAGCTATCAGTAGTATATATAGTAAGCTATGTTACTATTTTCCACTGTTACTAAAACGATTCTGAAAGGTGACCACATGGGGTTAATACAAGTTGGAAATTAATTATCCAAGAGTTAAAGTAATGAAAATAGTTGTTGGAAATGTTTAACAATTTAAAATAAAAAAATAAATATATATTACTCAACAGGTCTTCACCAGTCTTTGTTTATCATCCCGGGGAGATTAAAGGCTCAACACATGAGCATTGCATCCACTCACATTTCGTACATGCCGGAATCACGGCTAAAGCTGGCCATACACGAGTTAGCAGTCAGCCGAACGTTCATTAGACAGCTATGTCTCTAGACCTCTTTCATTAGCACGAGCACTTGGCTCAGCGGATCGTTCATGCTTTTTCAATGGGGAAGGAAACTTTCGGCAGTGCAAACAGAAACACAGGCCATTGAAGTTCCAAGTGCCTGATCCGTCTCTTCCCTGACATTACCGGTCAGAGGAGAGTCAGGAGGCCCCCATATACAGGTGCACCTCATAAAATTAGAATATCATCAAAAAATTAGATTCTCTATGGGGTTAAGGTCAGGCGACTTTGCTGGCCAATAAAGCACAGTGATACTGTTTTTTGTAAACCAGGCATTAGTACTTTTGGCAGTGTGGACAGGTGCCAAGTCCTGCTGGAGAATGAAATTTCCATCTCCAAAAAGCTTGTCGGTAGAGGGAAGCATGAAGTGCTCTAAAATTTCCTGGTAGACGGCTGCGATGACTTTGGTCTTGATAAAACACAGTGGACCTAAACCAGCAGATGACATGGCTCCCCAAACTATCACTGATTGTGGAAACTTCACACTAGAACTTGGAAATCAAGGTCCCAGAGTCTGGAGGAAGAGTGGAAATGCTGACAATCCAAGCTGCTTGATTTCTATCAAAGCAACCAGGGCTTCCATAGCACCTCAGTAGTGCCACAGACTGATCACCCCCATGCCACTCCAACCAAGTATTCACTGCATTTACTGAACATACTTTTCAGTAGGCCAACATTTCGGATTTTAAAATCATTTTTTCAAGCTGGTGTTACAAAGTATTCTAATTTACTGAGATAATGACTTTTGGGTTTTCATTAGCTGTAAGCCATAATCATCAACATTGACAGAAATAAACACTTGAAATAGATCACTTTGTAATGACTCTATATACACTGCTCAAAAAAATAAAGGGAACACTCAAATAACACATCCTAGATCTAAATGAATTAAATATGTTCATTGAATACTTTGTAGTGTACAAAGTTGAATGTGCTGTCAACATAATCACACAAAAATTATCAATGGAAATCAAATTTTTGAACCAATGGAGGCCTGGATTTGGAGAGACCCCCAAAATGAAAGTGGAAACAAGTCAAAATGATGCTCAGTATTGTGTGTGGCCTCGACGTGCCTGCATGACCTCCCTACAACATCTGGACATGCTCCTGATGAGGTTGCAGATGTTCTCCTGAGGGATCTCCTCACAGACCTGGACTAAAGCATTCGTCAACTCCTGGACAGTCTGTGGTGCAGATGGTGGATGGAGTGAGACATGCTGTCCCAGATATGCTCAATCGGATTCAGATCTGGGTAATGGGCAGGCCAGTCCATAGCTTCAATGCCTTCATCTTGCACGAACTGCTGACACACTCCAGCCACATGAGGTCTGGCATTGTCCTGCATTAGGAGGAACCCAGGGCCAACTGCACCAGCATATGGTCTCACAAGGGGTCTGAGGATCTCATTTCGGTACCTAATGGCAGTCAGGCTACCTCTGGCGAGCACATGGAGGGCTGTGTGGCCCTCCAAAGAAATGCCACACCACACCATTACTGACCCACTGCCAAACCAGTCATGCTGAAGGATGTTGTAGTTCTTGACCAAGTATGCACACACAGTGCAGCTGGGATTTTGGCCGACTTCTCCATACAGATCTTCTCCAGATCTTTCAGATATCGGGGATGTCGCTGGGCAACACTGAGCTTCAGCTCCCTCCAAAAATCCAAACATTTTCTATTTTCTAGGCCACTCCAAAACCTTGAAATGCTTCTTACGGAGCCACTCCTTAGTTGCCCTGGCTATGTGTTTCGGGTCATTGTCATGCTAGAAGACCCAGCCATGACACATCTTCAATGCTCTTACTGAGGGAAGAAAAGTTGTTGGCCAAAATCTCGAGATACATGACCCCATCCATCCTCCCTTCAGTACGATGCAGTCATCCTGTCCCCTTTGCAGAAAAGCACCTCAAAGTATGATGTTTAGCCCACCATGCTTCATGGTTGGGATGGTGTTCTTGAGGTTGTACTCATCCTTCTTCATCCTCCAGACACAGAAAGTGGAGTTAATACCAAAAAGTTCTATTTTGGTCTCATCTGACCACATGACTTTCTCCCATGCTTCCTCTGGATCATACGAAAATCTCAAAGGCAAAGTACACATGAAATGAATGGCCATAAATGTTGTAACTCAAAATACTATATCATTATGCCATATGTGTTACCAATGGACAAAGATGTCGGACATATAGGTAAAATGAAGAGAAAGAAGGATCTGGTCAATGACCTGAAGAGAGCTGGGACCACAGTGTAAAACATTACTGTAAGTAACACACTTTACTGTCATGGATTAAAATCCTGCAGTGCACACAAGGTCCCCTTCTCACTTCAGCACATGTCCAGGCCCGATTGAAGTTCGCCAATGACCATCTGGATGATCCAGAGGAGGAAAAACACCGAATACACAAGTCCAAGGAATGATATGAAGAAATAAGTTTTATTATATTAAGTACATAAACAAGTGAGGTACGTGTAGGCACCGTTCCAGCAGTGTCAGCACTCACGGTCATGGGGCTGTTATGTGGTGTTGTGACACATGGTGCCCAAGCAGCGCTAGCGTCACTGTTTCGCTCCAAGACAGCGATTGCCAACACTGCTAGAACGGCACCAGAACAGGGGGCGAGTATAGGTTATTTTAATTTTATCAGGGCCAACATTTATTTTAAGAAGATGTCCTAGTAGTGGTCAATCCCTTCAAGTGATTACTTTATTTATTTTGCTTACTTATATAGCACCATCATATTTCACAGCAACTTACAAATATTACTTGTGAGATAGGGATGACCCTTTAAACTCTCTGAAACACTCAATAGTAAATTGACTAAACAAAAAGGACATATTGGAAGTGGCAACTTAAAGGGTTTGTCCAGTCTTCTGACAAAAGTCTGCAGTCACAGCCACAACTCTTCTAATTCATGACGCGCTGTCGTGGACTTTACGCCAGAAATCTTACTCCAGTCCAACTAACAATTGGAGTAATATTTGTGATAAGGCGCACTTTTCAGATGCACCCGATTTATTATGAGACATGAACCTCCTACTTAGTCAAACGCCTCTGACTCCAAAATGTCTGGGGGCTGATTCCCTTAGACTGGTGCTGCGCACACCGGCCTTAGGCCGGGATCACACATGCGAGACACACGGCTGAGTCTCGCATGTGAAATCCCAGCTCTGGCGCCGGCACTCGGGAGTGGAGTGTGCGGCTGCATGTAGTTATATGCAGCCGCTCGCTCCACTCCTGAGTGCCGGCGCCAGAGCTGGGATTTCACATGCGAGACTCAGCCGTGTTTCTCGCATGTGTGATCCCGGCCTTAATGAAAGTCTCGCGTGATGCAGCAAATTCATTAAGAGGCACAGGCTCTATTCCACAGGGGGAGCGGCCATGCTCTGCCCCACCTCCTCCTCAGCTCGGGTCATATTTTTGGGAGTTTCGCAATGACTTTGCGACTTTTCAAAACTTTCATGACAGAAAAATTATGCAAAAGCTTTGATAAATCGGTTCGTGTTTAGAAAGAACTTGGCTTACGCCTTGGCATGTGTGAATACCTTTATGTATTTTGGTAATAAATATGGCTATAGCTTTATAAAATGATCTACAATTTAATTTGGGACATTATTCGTCTTCCAATATCCTTTCTTCAAATGTAGACATGGCAGTGAATTACACAAAGACAGGACATCCAATAGATCACATGATCATCGCTTACTTATCTCCATTTCTGACATTGGTCATTCAGTACTTTGCAATCTGTCAGCACTCGCTCTCCCAGGGACTGTAGTGCACTGTTGTGACATGTGACACCGGCGGCCAATCAGCGATGGCGTCACTGTCTCCGCCTTCGGACAAACTGAACATGAAGAGGAAGCCAGGGATCAGCTGCAGCCCGGACTTCCTGTTCATGTCCAGTTTGTCCGAATGAGTCAGTGACACCATCGCTGATTGGGCGCCAGATATCGCGTGTCATTCCTCCGCATCACAGCCCCGGAATGCGAGTACCGACACCACTGGACTGGAGCCGGCACGGGAGGAGAGTATAAGCTTTATTATTTTATCGGGGAAATAACATTTAGTTTAAGAAGTAATAGATTTGGGAAATGACTCATTTGACTCATTTAAGTTCCATGTATCTGTGCATTATATTATTTTACGGAGCTATAGTTAGCCATGATTTTTTCATTACACTGTGCTGTGACCAACACTTGCTCCGGTTCTGATGTTTCGCTCTCAGCACTAGATCATAAACTAAAATGGAAACTTTAGTAAAGGGCCATGTCAGAGCTAGTCCTGATGGATGAGTGATCCTAGGAAGCAGGCCGACACCGCTGCCATGCCAAGTGATGTCACTGGCTCAAAAGAGCAACACAATGAAGTTCATGGCCAAGATTACTGACTGCTTGTGTCACACAGTCTGACTGGGAAAAACAGCTGAACACTAGTAGATGAAATGAAAAAAATTGTACCCTACATTAAATATATAGGACATAATGTATGATATTTGCAGGGTGCTCAGTATAAATGAGTACACCCTAACAGATTTGATAAAAAACATTTAGCTTCGGGATACCACACTACAAAATACTCCCATACTCCCATCAATGTGAGTCATTGATTGCAAAGAATCAATATTATGATATTTTACATACCCAAAGGGTAATTTTCCTAACAAACTCCTTCAAGACCATATTGCCAAAATGAGTACACCCCAATGAGAGTGTTAGGAGCAAAGCTAAAGTTGTTCCATTGTAAAACCTTACATAAGAAAACTGCTTTTTTATTGGAGGAGGCTGATGACAGGTCAGGTCACATGTTCCTCCACCAGCAGCCATTGTATGGGCAGAAGAGCTGGTCAGTGTGTAAGGAAAGCTGCACAAATACGAGCAGGATAAGGACCTATCATACCTAAGTAATAGTAAGGGCAGCAAAATAATGTCCTCAATACATCTGTTATAATAGAGGTAAAGTGGCCGACTGTTACCTCATTCTGCAGGCAGCAATAGACAGTATAAGGCCGAGGTCACCATAGTACATAGCGTAAGATGCAAAAGTAACGGATGCAATATGCTAATGACACTCAGATCAAACTCTCCTGCGAGCGGCTATGATGATCCGATCCTCTCTCATGCGAGAATCGGATCACAGGTGAAGAAGGGGAGATTAAAGTGAAACTGTCAGCAGGTTTTTGCTCAGTAACCTACACACAGTGTCAGGTCTGCAGCGGTTATACTGATTAAAATGATACATGGGTTGCTGAAATCCATCCTGTGGTTGTTGTTTAATCTGTATTTGCAGTTTTCAGTTAATGAGATTCTCGTGCTCCAGGGAGGCCTGTGGGTGGGAGAGCCCCTGATGTGCCTAAAATGTGGAAACCCCCCACAAGTGACCCCCTTTTGGAAACTAGACTGCTCAGGGAACTTATCTAGATGTGTGGTGAGCACTTTGAACCCAGAGGTGCTTCACAGAAGTTTATTATGTTGAGCCGTAAAAATTAAAATTCTAATTTTTCACACAAAAAAGTTCTTAGCCTCAATTTTTTTATTTTCACAAGGGTATCAGGCAAAAATTGCACCATACAATTTGTTGTGCAATTTATCCTGAGTACACAGATACCCAATATGTGAAGGAAAACTACTGTTTGGGCGCAGGGCAAGCTCGCCTGACGCAGAGATACCAAATATGTGTACTTGTTTATTTTTGTTTTTACATAAACATATGTATTTAGTGGATTAATATTTTTTCTTTCTTTTTGTTATTTATTTTCTGAACTTTATTTTGTGAATTTTTTAAAAAATTTTTTGTTTACATTATCCAGGATGGGACATCAACTTTCCCTGCCTTGATCACTGATCTAATATTCTGCAATGCTTTTGTCTCACAGACAGGGAAGAGGCATGTCAGCTCATGGTCTCAGCAGGAGCTTACAGGCCACCGTACCTGGGTGACCTTGCGGCCATCTTTTGGCCTAGGGTCACCATGGAGACCATCGGCACAACACGATCGCAATCGCGTTGTGCCGATCAGAGCAGAGGGGGAGCTCCCCCCTCAGTGATGTCGCTGTCACAATTGATAGCTGCATTAAAGGAGTTAAACATTCGTGATCGATGCTAGCGTCGATCGTGGACGTTGCTGCAGAGTGTCAGCTGTCATACAGTGTTGACACCTCTATTTGATCATGTCGGCGCTCGTACCAAGCCCATACGATCGTCAAGCCATACATGTATGGTGGTTTGTGGGAATGCACCTACTGAAGCCGGTCATGTAAGGATGTAAGGCGGATGTCGAGAAGGGATTAATTATCTAACATTTATGAATTAGAGGTGAGGAAAACGATTTCTGCCTCACTGGTCGAACATCCAGTCGTGTACTCTGTGGCAGCCAAATCCAGACAGTTGTGCAGCTGCTACCCTCGACTTGGTATCCCAGATGCTGGACAGAGGCAGAGAAAATATTTTTGCTCAAATCTGTTATCAATGCATCAACTCATATTGGCTACCTGGAATATATTTGGCAGAAAACACTCTAGTTAGCAGGTCTCAAAGGCATTCACCCTTATAGAGGGGCCTCGAGTTCACTCCCAAGTTGCATCCACAGAGAAAATGCTGCCGGTTGGAGGAATCATGACAGAGCTAGCTGGGTCAGAACAAGAGAATCAGGAACCATGATAATTATAGAAATGGATATCAATAGCATAGTCACTAGAGTGTGCTGTGCGGGAAGCACAACGCCGTGCACTGACCTTACCACCGCCACCCACGCTGCCAGTATGCTCACTGAAACTAAGCAGTGACACGTGACAGCTGACGCATCCGGTACAAAGGCAAGGAGCGGAAAGTCTGTAAATAACACTATATAGCAGGTGAAATAAGTACTGATCGTATTTCCAATTTTCTAAGTAAATATATTTCTAATGTTGATATTGACATGAAATTCTCACCAGATGTCGGTAACAACCCATCCAATCCACACAGGAAAGATATCAAACCAAAGAAGTCCACAAATTAAGTTATGTGTAATAATTAGAAATGACACAGGGACAAAGTATTTAACACAGGAAGAAAAAGAGGTTGAAAGTCACGACACCAGCTAAAATCTATCAGTAATGAGATCACAGTCCTGACACTTAGTGAATAATAATATCAGCTGGTTCAACTGATGGCCTATAAAAGGTGCCTCATTGCCAAGGTGCCACACAAGAAACATCTGATGATGGGAAAATCAATGAGCTGTCTCAAGACCTTCGCAACCTTGTTATTGCAAAATATACTGGTGGCATTGGTTACAGAGGAATTTCTAAACTACTGAAGGTTCCAGTGAACACTGTTGGGGTCAAGATCTAGAAGTGGAAAAAACATAATTTCCACCAGATGCTCCCCACAATATTTCATATTGAAGAGTAAAAAGAATTATCAGAAGAGTTATCCAAGAGACAAGAACCACCAGTGGAAAGCTACAGAAAGACCTGGAATCAGAAGGTACAATTGTTTGAAAAGAAAACAATAAGTAATGCACTCAACCTCTATGGCCTGTATGCACGCTCACCACACAAGACTCCATTGCTGAACAAAAAGCTTGTAGAAGCGTGTTTAAAGCTTGCTCAACAATATTTAGACAAGCCTGTGAAATACTGGAAGAATATAGTCTGGTCAGCGGAGACCAAAATTGAACTCTTAGGATGCCATAATACATATCATGTTTGGCGGCAACAAGACAATGCATAACACCCTAAAAACGTCATGCCAACGGTGAAGTTTGGAGGTGGAACAATCATGGTATTTTTCAGCATACAACACGGACAAACCAAGGATGGACAAAAACAAGACATTCTTGATAAAAATCTGCTGTCACCTGCCAGGATGATGAAGATGAAATGACTGTGAACATTTCAGCAAGACAATGATCCCAAAAACACAGCCAAGGAAACTCTCAATTGGTTTCAGAGAAAGAAAATAAAGCTGCTAAAATGGCCCAGCCAGTCACCTGACCTGAATCCAATAGAACATTTATGGAAGGAACGAAAGCTCAGAGTTCATAGAAGGAGCCCACGGAACTCCAAGATTTGAAGAGTGTTTGTGTTGAAGAATGGGCCAAAATCACACCTGAGCAATGCACATGACTAGTTTCTCTATACAGGTGGCATCTTGAAGCTATCATCACCAACAAAGGTTTTTGTACAAATTTCAGTAAATGTTCAATGTTTTTTCCCTGTGTCATTTCTCAGTATTACACATACCGTATTTACTCGAGTATAAGCTCAGTTTTTCAGCACATTTTTATGCTGAAAAAGCCCCCCTCGGCTTATAATGAAGTGAGGGTCCCTCAAGATGGAGGGGGAACGGCAGCACCGGAGCAGCGTTGGCAGTGAATATTCAAGCTCTTTAATAGCGTGCACAGTGTCAGCCGCATCTGCAAGCTTCCTGCAGCGACCGGGCAATCACGTGTGCCTGTTACTTAAGAGAAATGGATATTCACTTCTCTCCATTCTCATGGGCGTGGAGGACAGTGAATATTCATTCCCTTAAGCAGCGGGCACACGTGAACAACCGTCAGCTGCAGGAAGCCAGCGGCTGCTGCTACTGTGCCCGCTACTAAATAGCAATGAATACTCACTGCTCTCCATGCATATAGTCCGGCGTGGAGAGCAGTGAGTATTCAGGCAACTGACCTCTACTTGTAAGCAGCGCAAGACGTCACTGCCATGCGCTGCTTACAAGCATAAATAAACTGCTGGCATTGGAACAAGACGCTGTGAGGGAGCGCAGGAAGGTAAGTAGGATGTTTTGTTTGTTTTTTTTATGTTTTTCTGATGGGGGCCATGCATACCAGGATGAGTATGAGGGGCCATGCATACCAGGATGGGTATGATTGGGCATGCATACCAGGATAGGGATGGGGTTGCCATGCATACAATGATAGGTATAAGGGGGCGATGCATACCAGAATAGGGATGAGGTGTGGCCACGCATACCAGGATAGGAATGATGTGGCCATGGATACCAGGATAGGGATGAGGGGGCCATGAATACCAGGATAGGGATGAGGAGGCCATGCATACCAGGATAAGGATGAGGAGGCCATGCATACAAGGATAGGGATGAGGAGGCCATGCATACCAGGATAGGAATGATGTGGCCATGGATACCAGGATAGGGATGAGGGGCCATGCATACCAGGATAGGGATGAGGAGGCCATGCATACCAGGATAGGGATGAGGAGGCCATGCATACCAGGATAGGGATGAGGAGGCCATGCATACCAGGATAGTGACGAGGAGGCCATGCATACCAGGATAGGGATGAGAAGGCCATGCATACCAGGATAGGGATGAGGGAACAATGTATACCAGGCTTATACTCGAGTCAATAAGTTTTCCCTTTTTTTGTGGTAAAATTAGGTGCCTCGGCTTATATTCGGGTCGGCTTATACTCAAGTATATGCGGTAACTTAATTTATGGTTTGATTTCGTTGTCTGTGTGGATTGGATGGGTTATTACTGACATTTGGTGAGAATTTCAAATCAATAGCACCTTTAGAAGTATATGTACTTAGAAAATTGGTGACAAGTTCAATACTTATTTCACCCACTGTATTTAGTATGAACACATATCAATAGTATAAATAGGTCTACCAATTTTTAAAAATAATTTTTTGCTAGGCTGGGATGGTAAATGAGGATAATGTTAAAAATATTTTATTACATCACTAAGATACAGTTACATAAAAAAGTTTGGGCACCCCTATTAATCTTAAGCTTAATGTTTTATAAAAATTGGTGTCTTTGCAACAGCTATTTCAGTTTGATATACGAGTTATCTAATAACTATTGGGCACAGTAATGTTTCTGCCTTGAAATGAGGTTTATTGTACTAACAGAAAATGTGCAATCTGCATCCAAACAAAATTTGACAGGTGCATAAGTATGGGCACCTCACCAGAAAAGTGACATTAATATTTAGTAGATCCTCCTTTTGCAAAAATAACAGCCTCTAGTCGCTTCCTGTAGCTTTTAATGAGTTCCTGGACCCTGGATGAAGGTATTTTTGACCATTCCTCTTTACAAAACAATTCCAGTTCAGTTAAGTTTGATGGTTGCCGAGCATGGACAGCCCTCTTCAAATGATCCCACAGATGTTCAATGATATTCAGGTCTGGGGACTGGGATGGCCATTCCAGAACATTGTACTTGTTCCTCTGCATGAATGCCTGAGTAGATTTGGAGCGGTGTTTTGGATCATTGTCTTGCTGAAAGATCCATCCCCTGCGTAACTTCAACTATGTCACTGATTCTTGAACATTATTGTCAAGAATCTGCTGATACTGAGTGGAATCCATGCGTCCCTCAACTTTAACAAGATTCCCGGTGCCGGCATTGGCCACACAGCCAAAAAGCATGATGGAACCTCCACCAAATTTTACTGTGGGTAGCAAGTGTTTTTCTTGGAATGCTGTGTTTTTTTGATGCCATGCATAACGCCTTTTTGTATGACCAAACAACTCAATCTTGGTTTCATCAGTCCACAGGACCTTCTTCCAAAAAGAAATTGGCTTCTCCAAATGTGCTTTTGCATACCTCAGCCGACTCTGTTTGTGGCGTGCTTGCAGAAACGGCTTCTTTCGCATCACTCTCCCATACAGCTTCTCCTTGTGCAAAGTGCGTTGTATAGTTGACCGATGCACAGTGACACCATCTGCAGCAAGTTGATGCTGCAGCTCTCTGGAAGTGGTATGAGGATTGTCCTTGACTGATCTCACCATTCTTCTTCTCTGCCTTTCTGATGTTTTTCTTGGCCTGTTACTTCTGGCCTTAACAAGAACTGTCCCTGTGTTCTTCCATTTCCTTACTATGTTCCTCACAGTGGAAATTGACAGGATAAATCTCTGAGACAGCTTTTTGTATCCTTCCCCTGAACAACGATGTTGAATAATCTTTGTTTTCAGATCATTTGACAGTTGTTTTGAGGAGCCCATGATGCCACTCTTCAGAGGAGATTCAAACAGGAGAACAACTTGCAAGTGGCCACTTTAAGTAGCTTTTCTCATGATTGCATACACCTGGCTATGAAGTTCAAAGCTCAATGAGGTTACAAAACCAAAAAAAAAGTGCTTTAGTAAGTCAGTAAAAAGTAGGTAGGAGTATTTAAAACAAGAAAATGATAAGGGTGGCCATACTTATGCACCTGTCAAATTTTGTTTGAATGCAGATTGCACATGTTCTGCTACTACAATAAACCTCATTTCAAGGCAGAAACATTACTGTGTCCAATAGTTATTAGATATATCAAACTGAAATAGCTGTTGCAAAAACACCAATTTTTATCAAACATTAAGCTTAAGATTAATAGGGTGCCCAAACTTTTTCATATACCTGTATCCTGACCTCTGAGATCCCAGCCAACCTGTCTGTGCAGGGGATTGCAGAATGTCCCACCCACTTGTTCCTGGGCAGCAATGTGCAGGAAAAAGCAGTAACAGGGTGCACAACTATAATCTTTCTCATGATAATTAGGTTGTGGTCCCAAAGGTTGACCCTCATCAATGAAAGAGTGAAAGCATATTCTAACAATCACGTTTAATTCTGGCATTCATAGATTTACTTAATTTTTTTAAAGAAGTCTTATTTATTAATACACACACACACACAAACAAATATAAATCTGAAAATCGTGCAAATTGAAATTTTATATTATTGGGTACAATATTTATTGTACTTAACCTCTGAAAAAATATAAATATATTTTCATACTCACTGTGTTTTTCTGAGCCACCATATCCTAAAAAGAAGCAAAAAAGTTGACAAACTCAGGAGCCAATTAAGGATGGAAATCCTAGAACTTATTATTGTGTTATTGAATTATTTAATGTGTATGACTATATTAGCTGCCATTATCCAGTGTTCTTATGGCAAACCTCCTTAAAGGGAACATGTCACCAGGTTAGGCCAATATCAGATGCGGCCACCGCCTTTCAGGGCTGATATACAGAATTCTATAATGCTGTATATCGGCCCCCAACACGATCTGTAAGAGAAGAGAAGTTTTATTATACTCACCTGCGGGGGTCTGGTCCGAGGGTAGTCGCTCTTCTTGGTTCGGCCCATCCCATATTCTTGCGATGCCGTCCTCCTCCTTGGTTCGTGTAGAATGCTGTATATCAGCCCCGAAAGATGGTGGCCGTAACTCGTATCAGCCAAACCTTGTGACAGGTTCCCTTTAAAGGGTTATTTTATTTTCATAAAGGAAAAATAAAAATTCAAGCAATTTCACAATTTAGAACACATTAAAATTTTCAGCAGGTCTTGAGATATTAACACTTCTTTTCGTCTGTTTACAGTTGTTGCCTTGGAGACCAACCACCATTGATAAACAGCAGAACATGCGCAATGCTTACAAGCTCTATTCTATTGAGCTTGGAAGCACTGTTTTGAAGCTGGCCAGGATTGATGGAAGTGTGCAGTTACCTCCTAATGCTGGCTGGTAAACAAATGAAGTGTTAATAAGCCATAAATTGCACAAGCACTATCTGAAAATATTCATCTATGAAGATGGGAATAACTCCAAGTCATCTTTCAGTAATTGTGGGTGACTCCTAACTGGTTATTTCAAAACCTTAGTCATTATATTAACTAGAACTGTTAAAGGTTAAGTTCAAATTAACATTTTTCCATGATTTTCTATTTTACCACACATTTCCTGCAGTGTTATTTTTGTAAAAACAGCTAAATAAGGTGATGATGTATTCAAGATTCTAAAATGAACAAAACAAGGTTAATGAGATTTACCTTAAGTGAAAATGATGTACAGTATCTGTATCGGATATATAATAACATTATTTGCCATGTCGAAACTATTCCGTACCCCGAGTGGTAGAAAAGGGAAGGCTGTCTTCCCCCATCACTCATGTCCACTACAGCGACATCTGCAACATAAGAAGGTTAATAATGAATTTTGGTTGCTTCTTTTACTATTACTCCCAGTTGCATTACAAACCATTTGTCATTAAAGGGGAAATTTGTCACCAGTTTTTGCCACCTAATTTGAGAGAAGCATAAAGCAGCACAGAGACCCTGATTCCAGGATGTTCACTTACTGGGCTGCTTGTTATAGTTTCAATAAAAATCAGTGTTTTATCAGCAGGAGATTATCGCTAGAGACTAGTGGTTTCCCGTTTTCTCCTGTTTGTGTAACCGCAAACCCCCACCATTGATTAGTAGTTTTCTGTCAGAGAAAGTAGCCAATCATTGGTGTGGGCAGTTTTATACAGAGCTCAGCATTTATGGAACGGTAGAAAGAGCAGCAAAGAAAACTCTTACTATCAAAATGACAGCATACAGCTCAGTAAGTGACACATCGCTGTAATAAGGTCTCTGCCTCTACAAATTGGAAAAAGGCCAGCTCCATCACAATTTCATAAACCCTCTGAGCACGGAATAAATTGCTTTCCATCGATATGAATCAAAATGGGGTAGAAGAAATTCAGCTGAATGCAGCTTATTTATGATTTGGGTAGGGAGCTGAGTGCACCAGAACCGTATAAATGTTCCGATCTATGGACAAAGAGCATTTAAAGATGTTTAAATTATATACAATAAAGCTGAAGATTTATACCATTGAGCTGGGGTTTCTGCTATACTTCCTGCCCTAAAATCCTGCTGCCTCAGATTACAAGAAAACTCCTGGGGACAGATTCCCTTTAAACGGTTTTGAAAAATATATTTTGGGGTATATTAAAGCACATTACAACCTAAAATAATTAATAAAAAAACATGGAAAAAATTGTGCCATGACCTTTTAGGGTCATTTACACTACATTTTTAGTTCTTCAAATTTACTCAAGCTTTCCCGAAAAA
>JARQOD010000002.1:550445384-550479474 GCA_033576555.1 Oophaga sylvatica | reverse complement strand
CCTGAAACTAATTACCCGAAGCAAGGGGATTTTGTGCAACTCCTCTTTAAAAAGGTCATAAAGCAACAACTGCACCACCGGTCAAGTCTTTTTCCACCGCGCACCAAGGAGTTGGAGAGGGCCAATCCAAAATAAATGCCAAAAAAGCAGAGTAGTGTTCTCACCCCCCACCCCTTCACTGATGGAGTAAGTGTGCAAAGAAATTTGGGGAAATATAGCTTTAGATGGCAAAGTGGCAGAGGACCCCAAAGATTTGCACAGTCATTGCATAAAAAGGGTGGTGCAAAAAAGTATTGATCAGGGGGGAAAAGAAAAAAACCACATCACAATTTTCAGATTTATTTTTTAAATTATTTAAAAACCCCTTTTTCCCCTTTCTTTACACGTCACAAATACTTGTATTTTGTGTTGATAATACATAAAACCCCAAAAAAATTTTTAATTTTTGGGGGTGAAGTGAAAAAAGTGGAAAGTTCAGGGGGTATAATTTTTAAAAAAGCACTTTTTACGTGTGTGGTGCGCGTACTGTGACTTGCGCAATTAGTCACTTAATCAATACAAAAACGTGGAAAAACCCATTCTTTAACCTGAATTTTTTTATTCGACGGGAGGTCTATATTTGGAAAAGACAAGGGTCGTAGGGGTAATTGGAGCCATTGCTTTTGTATTTGGGAAATTTTTCCCGTGGGAAAAAGAATTTTTTTTTCTTTCCTTTTTACTTGTTTCGAAAGAAGCCTCGAAAGTCTGCTACTGTCACCTTTTCGGGTCAGGCCAAAACCGTAATAAAACCCCCGGCCTCCGCGACAAGGTGGGGAAAATTTTGGGGGAATTTTAAAATTCCCCCTTTTAAAAAAAAAAAATATGATTAGTACCCATTACTAACACTAAAAAAGTTCCACACCAAAAAAAGCTTGGAAATATATCCTCATAAAAAACCCTATGTATAGGACGTACAAACGTCGTCCCCCCGTTTCCCCAGGCCCCAAAAAAACCCCTAACCCAAGGTACAGAAGGAACCCCCCACCAATAAGTCCATGTGGTCACCGGCCCATTAAGGTCAAAAAAGCCCCAGAAAAGGGGTTTGTTAATACTAGTTTAAAAAGGGGGTTTAGACAAAGGGTAGTGCATTTTTGGGTTAATCCATTTATTCACGTATAAAAGAAAGCTTGTTCAATTGTTTCAGACTTCTATATTTACATCATGACTTTTGAGTTCTAATTTTTTTGATACTGAAAAACCAATCAAAAAATCATTGGCAATTTTTGTATTTGGGGGGATTTTTGGTTCATTAATTCAAGCAAATTTAGAGACATTTTTAGCAAAATACCTAAAAAAATGACTTGAACTTTTCAAAAATACCAAATGTTTTTTCATGTAAATTTTCAGAGCAGAATCTGGCCCAAAATCTAAAAAAAAAAAAGATGTAAAAACCCCCAAAAAAAAAATAAAAGTGACCCCCTGGAAGAAAAAACTGTAATGTGAAAAGATCCTTATGAAAAGCCGAAAAAAAAACCGATATAAACAGTCCCTTTAAAAATGCGTTGGGTTTTCCCCCGTCATGAAAAGGGCCTTCCTTTTGCCATTTCAAAATCGTACACGAGGCCGAAAACGCAGGCCGCCCCTATCCTCGGGCCTTTATCAAATCCTTGGGCCATTTTTGAATGTGCTGAAAAAAGAAGATTTTGAAAAAGTCAGTAATGGAACATCAATTGACTGTTTTGTCTTTCTGCAATTATTGCCTTTTTTCTGCTGGGGGGAGCGCTTTGGGGGGGCCCAAATTTTTAAACTAGAAAAATAAAAGATTTGAAGGCATAAAAAATAGTGAGAGACTCCAATGAGCTAAATCCACCCCAAGGTGTAAGACATATGGGGTAGTCCTGCCATTGCTCACACCAAATTAGTGTGGGGCTATTTTAACTAAACAACATAAAACCAAAATTTTGGGCACACCTTTTAAATAAATTTTTTTTTATTTTCATGACTAGAAAATTGTAGAATAAAAGAAGGGGATCAAAACTATGAATTAACACATGGGAATTATACATTTTACTTTAAAAAAAGGTGAACAAGAAATATGTCTTTATCGGCTTAAAGTACCATCTTTTTCTTGATTTGCTTTGCCCAGAAAAGTGAAAAAGGGTGGGTCAAAATCCCCCGGTTCCCACCGGAACATGGAGGGGGTTTGATGGGGGGGTGCTTTGCTTTTAAAACCCGTTGGGGTTTTATTCAAATTAAGTGGTGGGGCCCCGCCCCCCAAACCCTCGATTTGGGTTAGGTCTGGGGAGTGGAGGCCAGGTCATCTGGCGAGCCCCCAACCTCTCCCTTTTGGTCAAATAGCCCTTACCGTCGGGTGTTTTGGGGTCATTGCCCCCCTTAAAAAAAAAGGGGTCCAAAAAACGCAAAACCCCGGGTGGAAAAGCATGGTGCAAGATGCTGTGGGACCTGCGGTTTGTATGCCTTCGTTTTTAAAAAATCCCAACGTGCCCAGCAAAGGGCCCCCAATCACCCCCCCCCCCCCCAGTTCACGGTGGGGAAAGGCAGTGATCCCCCGTTCCCTTTTCGGTGCAAAGCAAAATCAAAGCAAAAGGTGGTCTTGAAAACCTAGAATATAAGAATATTTTAGTTGTTTTACACTTTTTTGTAAATGAATGTTAATTCCACATTTTTTTAATATAGTTTTATGCCTTTCAGTGTGATTCTACAATTTCATAGTATAAAATCGAAAAATCTTAAGAAAGGGGGTTCAAACTTTTGGTTGTACTGTACAGTAGGCCAAAATTTTTGGAAAAGGGGCCCAAAATTTTAAATTTTTTTCAAGATCTGTCCCCCCCTTTTTTTTAGTGTTTTGACAGATGTTTTTTTTACAGACGAAATATAATTGAAAAATATGAGTAACAAAAGCTTATATTGCATTAGAATAGTTAAGCAGCAATCATATTTCGGGTTTTGACCTTTTCTTCAAAAACCCCCAAATTCCCCTGGCATCTCTAAAATTGGGGCCAAATCCTGACTGATAGCAGTCCTTTCTTGCCCAATCAAATGTTTTTTTTGTCAGAATTTTTTGGGTTTTTGTTTGTCCACCCCCCCTTTTTTGATTGACCAAAAGTTCAAAAGGGGTTTAGATCTGGGGATTTTCCCGGGGCCGGGGCCCAAAATCCTTGTTTTTTCCCTGAGCCATTTATTCCCTTTGCTTTTGGCAAGGGCTCCTCATGCGGAAAAGGCATGTTGATCGCCAATGCTTTTGGGATTGGGGAAGGTTTTGGAGGACATTTGGACCTTTTTTTTTGGGGCTGTGTTTTTGGGGCAAGTGAAAAGGCCCGATTCCCGCAAAAAAGAACCCCCCACAAATTTTCGGGTGTTAAAAAAGTTGGCTGAGAAAGACGGGTGGTACGTCCCTTGTCTTCTCCGAAGAAGTTTTTTCCTGATGTCCCAAACAATTGAAAAGGGGATTAACCAGAGAAAATAACTTCCCCCCATCCTCAGCATCCCACTGCCTGTAATTTTTGCAGAATATCAGTCTGTCCTGATGTTTTTTCTGGGAGAAGTGGCTCTTTGCGCCCTCCTTGAGACAGGCCTTCTCCAAGATCTCTGCCTCACAGGCGTGCAGATGCACTCACACCGCCTGCTGCCATTCCTGAGCAAGCCTGCACTGCGGTAGCCCGATCCCGCAGCTGAAACACTTTTAAGAGACGGCCGGCGCTTGCTGGGCTTTCTTGGGCGCCCTGGAGCCTTTTGGCAAAAGGAACCTCTCTCCTTGAAGTTCTTGATATCGATAGATTGTTGACTGAGTGCAATCTTTCTAGCTGCGATATTCTTCCCTGTTAGGCCCATTTTTGGCATTGCAATGATATGACGTGTTCTTAGAGTAACCATGGTTAACAAAAAAACAATGATGTCAAGCACCAGCCCCTTTTAAAGTGTCCAGTGGTCATTCTTACTTAATCATGACAGATTGATCTCCAGCCATGTCCTCAACAACACCCACACCTTTTTAATGGAGCAATCACTGAAAAAGGTTAGCTGCCTTTTAAAGCAGGGCTGCAATGATGTTGAAATGTTTTTGGGGATAAGATCATTTTCTATCAAATATTGACTTTGCAAGTAATTGCTGTTAAGCTGAGCACTCTTTAAAAACATTCTGGAGTATATTCAATTTCCATTAGAAAAAGTGAAGCAGTAGACCCTTTTTAAAAAATAATATTTTTTTTCATTCTCAAAAATTTGGCCATGACTGATATAGGACCCAAATCCACATGCACTCAAAGGCCGAATGACGGGCTGATCCTGGGCGCCGTGCTGTGTGTCTTCATACCCTTTGTACAGCACCTATACCCGCTGTGTAAGATAGACGCTTTCCTTGTCACACTTTATTTAGACATTAGCATTTTTTTTTTTTAAATTATTAAAGACAATATGAATATATATGTCCCCAAAAACACCAGAAAATAATACAGAAAATACAAGGGACATAGCAAGGGTGAGTGCACATCAGGGCTGGGTGTCAGAGTCCATTTTTGGGGAGTCGGAGTTGGAAAAAAATTTACCGACTCCAAGTTCAAAATATAGAAAAACATTGGGGGCAGTAGTTCACTGCAGGGTGTGAATAAATGTTTCCCCAGGAAATTTGGAAATTATGAAATGTCCTAAAATGTCTGTTCGTTTTTGTTGAGATTAACCTTTCTGGGACTTATGTACATGGCCCCAGTAGTGACCAGTGCTGTGGGGATGAATCAGTGCTGCCTTTATGTACAGGGTTTATTTGTGAGGCAGGCTGTGGAGATTAATCTGTGCTGCAAATTTATGTACATGCTCAGTAGTGAGGCAGGGCTGTGGAGATGAAATTTTGTGGGTGCACTTTTTTGTACAGGCACAGTAGTGAACCCGTTGCTGTGGAATGACTCTGTGCGCACTTTATGTACATGCTCAGTAAATGACCAGTGGGTGTGGAGATGAAACCGTGCTGCACTTTATGTACAATCTCATTTGTGACCAGTGCTGTGGAGATGAATCTGTGCTGAACTTTATGACAGGCTCAGTATGGGGGCAGTGCTGTGGGGATGAAAACTGTGCTTGGAAATTATTACAAGCTCAGTAGGAGGCAGGCTGTGGAGATGAATCGGGGGCCGGCACTTTATGTACATGCTCATAATTTAGGCAGTGCTGTGGAGATAATCTGTTTTGGACTTTATGTACACCCCAGAAATGAGGCAGGGTTTTTTGGGGATGAATCGTGCTGCACTTTATGTCATGCTCAGTAGTGAGGCAGGGGTTTGGTGATTAAACTGTGCTGCACTTTATGTACATGCTTTAGTAGTGACCAGGCTGTGGAGATAATCTGTGCTGCACTTTATGTACATGCTCCTAGTGAGGGCTGTGGGATGATTGTGCTGCACTTTATGTACATGCTCAGTAGTGAGGCATGCTGTGGAGATGAATCTGTGGCACTTTATGTACAGCTCGTAGTGACAGTGCTGTGGAGATGAATCTGTGCTGCACTTTGTCAGCCCAGTATGAGGCAGGCTGTGGAGGATCTGTGCGTCTTATGTACATCCAGTAGACTGTGTGAGAATTGCTATTTGAAGCATAGTGACCAGCTGTGGAGAGAATCGTGCTGCTATTACAGCTCATAGTGACAGTGCGTGGAATGATCTGTGCTGCACTTAGTACATCTCAGTAGTACAGGCGTGGAGAGAATCTGTGCGACTTAGAATGCTCATATGCATGCTGTGGAGATAACTGTGCTGCACTTATACATCATAGTGAGCAGCTGTGGAGATGATCGTGCTGCATTTATGTACATGCCAGTATAGAGGCTGTGAGATGACTGTCTGCTTATGTACATGCATAGTGACAGGCTGTGGAGATGAATCTGTGCTGCACTTTATACGTCAGTAGGACAGCTTGAGATAATCTGTGTGACTTATGTACATCTCATAGTGACAGGGCTGTGGAAGAATCTGCGCACTTTATACATGCAGTAGTGACCAGGCTGGGAGTAACTGTCTGATTAGTAAGCCATTAGAGTTGGAGAATCGTGCTGCACTTTTGTCATGCTCAGTAGTGAGCTGCTGGAATATCTGTGCTGCACTTATACTCCATAGTGGCAGGCTGTGGAGATAACTGTGCTTTGTAAGCCTAGTGAGCAGTGCTGTGGAGTGAATCTTGCTGCACTTTATGTAATCTCGTATAGATGTGAGATGAACTTCCACTATGTCATGTCTAGTGAGCGTGTGAGAGATTGCTGCCTTATGTACTGCTCAGTAGGCAGGTGAGATGATCTGTGTGCTTATTCATCATGTGGCAGTGTGAGAATTTGCACTTTATTACTCAGTGTGAGCAGGCGTGAGATATTGTGCATTATGTACGCCAGTTGAGGAGGCGTGAAGAATTGTCTGACTTTAAGCTCTATGGCATGTGAATCTGTGCTGCACTATGACATGTATAGACTGTGATGATCTTGCTGATTATCATGCCGTATGGCAGTTGGAATAATCGTGCGATTTAGACATGCTCATAGTGAGCAGCTGTGAGATATCTGTCGCACTTTGTACAGGTCAGTATGACAGGCTGTGGAGAAACTGCTGCACTTTACAGCTCATAGGCCATGCTGTGAGTGAATCTGTCGCACTTATTACAGTCGTAGTGACAGTGCGGGAGATGAACTGTGCTGCACTTTATGACAGCTCAGTATGAGCAGGGCTGTGGAGATATGTGCTGCACTATTACAGCTCAGTATGAGGCAGGCGTGGAATGAATCTGTCTGACTTTATGTACAGCTCAGTAGTGACAGTGCTGTGGAGATGAATCTGTGCTGCACTTTATGTACGCTCAGTAGTGAGGCAGGGCTGTGGAGATGAATCTGTGCTGCACTTTATGTACAGCTCAGTAGTGAGCAGTGCTGTGGAGATGAATCTGTGCTGCACTTTATGTACAGCTCAGTATGACCATGCTGTGGAGATGAATCGTGCTGCACTTTATGTACAGCTCAGTAGTGAGCAGGGCTGTGGAGATGAATCTGTGCTGCACTTTATGTACAGCTCAGTAGTGACAGGCTGTGGAGATGAATCTGTGCTGCATTTATGTACATGCTCAGTAGTGACCAGGCTGTGGAGATTATCTGTGCTGCACTTTATGTACAGGCTCAGTAGGAGGCAGGGCTGTGGAGATGAATCTGTGCTGCACTTTATGTACAGCTCAGTAGTGACCAGGCTGTGGAGATGAATCTGTGCTGCACTTTATGTACATCTCAGTAGTGAGCAGGGCTGTGAGATGAATCTGTGCTGCACTTTATGTACAGCTCAGTAGTAGGCAGGCTGTGGAGATGAATCTGTGCTGCACTTTATGACAGCTCAGTAGTGACATGCTGTGGAGATAATCTGTGCTGCACTTTATGTACATGCTCAGTAGTGAGCAGTGCTGTGGAGATGAATCTGTGCTGCACTTTATGTACATGCTCAGTAGGACCAGTGCTGTGGAGATTGAAACGTCTGCACTTGAGTACAGCTCAGTGTGACCAGTGTGTGGAGATAATCTGGCTGCACTTTTGTACAGCTCAGAAGTGCAGCTGTGTAGATGAATCTGTGCGCACTTTATACAGCTCAGTAGTGACAGTCTGTGGAGATGAACTAGGTTGCACTTATGTACAGCCGTATGACAGTGCTGTGGAGATGAATCTGTGCTGCACTTTATGTACAGCTCAGTAGTGAGGCAGGGCTGTGGAATGAATCTGTGCTGCACTTTATGTACAGGCTCAGTAGTGACGGCAGGCTGTGGAGATGAATCTGTGCTGCACTTTATGTACAGCTCAGTAGTGACCAGTGCTGTGGAGATGAATCTGTGCTGCACTTTATGTACAGGCTCAGTAGTGAGGCAGGGCTGTGGAGATGAATCTGTGCTGCACTTTATGTACATGCTCAGTAGTGAGCAGTGCTGTGGAGATGAATCTGTGCTGCACTTTATGTACATGCTCAGTAGTGACCAGTGCTGTGGAGATGAATCTGTGCTGCACTTTATGTACATGCTCAGTAGTGAGGCAGGGCTGTGGAGATGAATCTGTGCTGCACTTTATGTACAGGCTCAGTAGTGACCAGTGCTGTGGAGATGAATCTGTGCTGCACTTTATGTACATGCTCAGTAGTGACCAGTGCTGTGGAGATTAATCTGTGCTGCACTTTATGTACAGGCTCAGTAAAGAGGCAGGGCTGTGGAGATGAATCTGTGCTGCACTTTATGTACAGGCTCAGTAGTGACCAGTGCTGTGGAGATGAATCTGTGCTGCACTTTATGTACATGCTCAGTAGTGAGGCAGGGCTGTGGAGATGAATCTGTGCTGCACTTTATGTACAGGCTCAGTAGTGAGGCAGTGCTGTGGAGATGAATCTGTGCTGCACTTTATGCACAGGCTCAGTAGTGACCATTGCTGTGGAGATTAATCTGTGCTGCACTTTATGTACAGGCTCAGTAGTGAGGCAGGGCTGTGGAGATGAATCTGTGCTGCACTTTATGTACATGCTCAGTAGCGACCAGTGCTGTGGAGTCAGAGTTGGAGTCAGAAGTCAGGGAAATTGAGAAGTCGGAGTCCGAGTCGGAGGTTTGGCTTACCGACTCCACTGCCCTGGTGCACACAATATCTTTTAGACGCTGGCGTACCCGCAAAGCTTTCCAAGGCGAAGTCGCTTTAGGAAAACTTTGGTGGCGTTTTTCCCAAAGCCCCTTCATAGCCATTTTCTCAGTCACTTTTGTAGAAGTCTTTTTTTATAGCATAAACTTCAAACAGTAAGTGGCTTCCAAGCGGAGGCCGCCCAGAGAATGGGCATGCTACTTTTAATCGCTTCCTGGCTTTCAAAGCCTGAAGAGGTTAAAAGATGGAACAATACATGTAATGTGGATTTTACATTGATGAGCATTATGTTTATTCTTAGTAGCGGTTTTATTAGCGCTTTTTAAAGGCGAGTTCCAGGCAGAATCCGCCTGAAAAACATGTTGTGTGCACATGATGATTATTTAGGTGCAAATTACGCTTCTAAATCCTTTTCAAAATTTATTTATTTAATGTTATTCTCTCTAAAATAATGTTCTCATGGAAGATGTAAGAGAACTGATTAATAGTGTGTTGACGGCACGTATTTTCGGTACTAAGGAGCACCATGGATGGATCCTATGACCAATACAAAGAAAAACATTCCTAATGGTGGCTGCACTATGTTTTATAATAGGAGGAATCCATTTAATTTGTATCTTAGATAATAAATTAATGTAAATAGTTTCCAGACTGAAATATATATGTGAGCCAGAGACCCATCAGTGAACATCACTGTTTTGGGGTTCTTGCCCCTCATCAGTATAAAATATTGTACTGGTGGCCTGAAAGAGATGCTTTAGCAGTTATTATCTATTTTTAATATTTTTTACAATGGGGTATGTCCTTGAAAATAAGTCTCCAGACCAACTTGGGTCCTTTCAATGACCACCAGTAACCCCAATGACCAATGGGCTGTGTCTATGGCATCTCGTTCATGGTTTGGCTGCTATAAGCTACTTTGCATATCCCATATTAGAAATTATTGGGTTAAAAATGAAAAATATTTAGAGGCAAAAAATATGGATCAAAATCATCTCTTCTTCACAAATCGTGTGGTGCAAGGCCATCATTGTATGTTGCACATTAAACGTGTATCGCAAAACAAGTAATCAGAAGTCTAAATGTACTAAGCTAATTTTTGGAGCATTTCTGCCAGGTACAGGACACCAGTTTTTGGTAGTCTTTTATGACTAACTTCCCTTCCTTTTTATTTTGCAATTAGATTTTTTTCATGAACTAAAATGTTGCTGATACTTTAAAATTTGACTCAGCAGATTTACGTCTTGTGAGTTGTTTTCTACTTCCTGTCTAGTCATACGATGACAATGATGCAGAAAATATGAAGCAAACCTACATCCTGTACATCAGTAGGAATTGTGGAAGAAACTGACACCTTGTAAATGATTCCCCCAGGCTGTCCCTGTGACATGATGTCAGTGGCATCCCCCCTTTCCTTGTCCCTTTGCATGTTGAGATCAGCGTAGTGATGTCATTGGAGCGGGATAGCCGCTTTGTATTACAGCTCCTGGATGCACAGTGGTGGAGCCCGAGCGATGAGGGCGCCATAATAATGTGTCATGTCCTCCGAGGACTGCCATTCACATGCAGCAAACATGGCGCAGATTGCTCGGATAAGATATGTCACAAATGTATCTGTTTTCATGTTTATTATTGATTTATGAATAAAAGTGATGATAACTCTTTTAGAGATGTGCTGCTGTTCTAGGATTAAAGAGGCAATCTGGTGATAAATGATTGTTCACTCGAATTTTACTCATTTACTCACTTATATAGCGCCATTAATTCTACAGAGATTTACAGACATTATCATCACTGCTGCCATCGGGGCTCACAATCTAGATTCCCCATCAGTTTGCCTTTGGACTGTGGAAGGAAATCGGAGAACCTGGAGGAAACCCACGCAAACATGAGGAGAACATACAAACTCCTTGCAGATGTTGTTCTTGGTGGGATTTGAACCCAGGACCCCAGTGCCGCCAGGCTGCAGTGCTAACCACTGAAATGTACATTCCTATCAATATTCATTTAACCGATAGTCAACCCAAATATATATATCCCCTCAATGCCTTCTTTGGTACCTCAATAATGGGGACTTAGTTCTGTTCTGCACAGAAGAGGGGAAGCGTTCTCTGTGCATTTCTGAGGCTCTCTCCATCATAGTTTATGAGGATGTGAAACACTTCAATGTTCACATAACTCTCATACACTACAAAACTAGAAAGCTGAGCAGATGTGCTGCCATCTTCCTGCACTTGTCAGTTGAGCCAGGGACTCATTCTCCAGATAAGTAAAGGTCCCAGAATGGAACCCCTGCCTACCAATTATTCACGCTGTCCGAATGGAATACCAAGTTAAGTTTTAATGAGACTCTACAGAATGGTACAATGTAAAAATGTGGCCAAAAATGGTTCTGCACCCCTGGTTTACACCCACAGCTGGTTTTAGTTATTACATATAATGTCCAGCAAGAAAATACAGACATACAGTACAGCAATGGTTTCCAATCTGCAAGTAATGCAAGATCACAACTCCCAGTGCATTGACGGCTGCTGTACAACACAATGAGCAGATGTGAAAAGACACAATGTTATGGCATCAATGAAAATAGTATAGTAAGATTATTAGCCAATGACAGCAAACAGTTAATGGTGTTGGCCTAGAAGTTATTACCATTAATCTCCAGGACCAAGGAATCATAATAACGAAGGTACAGTATTACCAGTAAACGTCTCAGTGCATGGGTTCACTCCAGCAAGTCGCTTTGATGTCCCAAAATCTGATATCTTCACTACTCCACTGTAAGTGTTGACTAGAACATTGTCGCCCTAGATAAAAGACACAATCGTTACATGACAATTAATGTCATTACTGCATGGAGGGCACAAATAATGAGGTTCTACCAGCCGTGCCATAGAAATAAGGTATGATCGCTCCACAAATTTACTCTAGTCTAAAGCTAGTCATACATTAGAGATTTCAGATGCAGAGCTGTTATTCAGCACAACCAACTTATCAGTGCTCAATGGCTGAAACGGTCTGACACCTGCCATTGTGCCATCAGTTGGCACTTTGCACACACATTCCTGTAACGAAAAGGTGCCGATAGTTGGCAAGAAAATTCTAAAATGGACTTTCTTGGCAATACACACATACAGATTAATTTATTGAAGTTAATTTTTACCAAATCTTGATGTTAATCAACCGTCACTTTAAATTAAAGAGAAAGTGGAAGTTGAATGTAGAAACTAATTTTAAAGGGATTGTACACTACAGATCAAAAAAGGCTGAAAAATAAACAATCCTTCTCACTTTACCATTCCTCACGTTTTTATCGGTCTCCATATTTCCTCTTCCAGTTGGGAAGGGTTTGTGACCACTACAGCCAATTTTGTAGACATGCATTGCCAGTGACTGGCTGCAGCGTTCACATGTCCATACAGTCAGAACAGGATATACAGAGACCATCTTAAGATTATCTGCAGTGGGCACATGCCAGTCTTTACCAGAAGAATCAAGGAGACCCGAGGAAACCCAGTCTATTTCATTTGGTAATTTGATTCCTAAATACAGAGGTAAAGTGACCCTCCACCATGACAGGGAAAAGTGACAAGATACTTCTCATGTATAGCCACCAAAGCTTAACTTCCTCTGCTGAGAGCAGAGTCTGTATTCCTCCGATGTGATCCATATGGGCATGCAGGTCATAGTAAGTGGTATAAAATGATACCTTGGGTGCACACAGCATCTTTTAGACACCAGTGTACCCGCAATGTTTTTCTGTGTAGGAAAATGTACCAAGAAAATGCTAGGGATGGTTTACCTTAAAGGGGTTTACCCACAAACAAAAGTTAATTTTAATCAATAGATCTTGGAAAAATCATTTCCACAATTGGATGTGTTTAAATAAAATGTTCCTGTGCTGAGATAATCTTATACATCTGTCCCTGCTGTGTACTGTGTAATGGCTGTGTCTGACTGTGCAGGGCCAATTATGCGAATTGTCTCTTCAGAGAGGAAGAGAGCTAGAACTCTAGTGCCACCTATTGGAAGGTAGCAATCCTACAAGTCAATGTTGACCCTTTAACGAGCCTTATCACATGACCTAGGATAATAGCCAAACAAGAATCTCAATTTGCAGACACTGTGTTTCGGGATACTGCCCCTCGTCAGTGCAAAGCGGAGATCTGGTTTGGCTGTGTGAGAGGCGTCAGACCATTGTCCAAGAAGTATCGTCACTCCTTGCAGAGATCAAAATGCCAAGCATGCCAAGATGACGCCTCTTATACAGCCAAACCAGATCTCCGCTTTGCACTGACGAGGGGCAGTACTCCGAAACACAGTGTCTGCAAATTGAGATTCTGGTTTGGCTATTATCCTAGGTCATGTGATAAGGCTCGTTAAAGGGTCAACGTTGACTTGTAGGATTGCTACCTTCCAATAGATGGCACTAGAGTTCTAGCTCTCTTCCTCTCTGAAGAGACAATTTGCATAATTTACTGTGCAGGGACATGGTTTGGTCATTCCACATCTCCTGGGCAGGAGAGGAAGCAAAAGCGTATGCAGACATTACAGCATGGGATCACCGCTGATTCTTTCTTTGAAGTAAAACATTGTTTAAAAACAGGCAGAGAAATGATTTATCTCACAAAAAGAATCAGCTGTGATCCCATGCTGTCCTGTCTGTACAGTCATGGCCAAAAGTTTTGAGAATGACACAAATATTATATTTTCACATGATCTGCTGCCCTCTGGTTTTTATGTGTGTTTGACAGATGTTTTTATCACAGACAGAAATATAGTAATTGCAAACATATGAGTAACAAAAGCTTATATTGACCGTTAGAATGAGTTCATGCAGCAAGTCAATATTTGCAGTGTTGACCCTTCTTCTTTAGGACCTCTGCAATTCTCCCTGGCATGCTCTCAATCAATTTCTGGACCAAATCCTGATTGATAGCAGTCCATTCTTGCACAATCAATGCTTTCATTTTGTCAGAATTTTTAGGTTTTTGTTTGTCCACCCGTCTCTTGATAATTGACCACAAGTTCTCAATGGGATTAAGATCTGGGGAGTTTCCAGGCCATGGACCCCAAATCTCTATGTTTTGTTCCCTGAGAAATTCAGTTATCACCTTTGCTTTATGGCAAGGTGCTCCATCATGCTGGAAAAGGCATTGTTGATCGCCAAACTGCTCTTGGAGGGTTGGGAGAAGTTGCTCTTGGAGGACATTCTGGTACCATTCTTTATTCATGGCTGTGTTTTAGGCAAGACTGTGAGAGAGCCGATTCCCTTGGCTGAGAAGCAACCCCACACATGAATGGTTTCAGGATGCTTAACAGTTGGCATGAGACAAGACTGGTGGTAGCGCTCACTTTGTCTTCTCCGAATGAGGCGTTTTCCTGATGTCCCAAACAATCGAAAAGGGGATTCATCAGAGAAAATAACTTTACCCCAGTCCTCAGCAGTCCACTGCCTGTACCTTTTGCAGAATATCAGTCTGTCCATGATGTTTTTTCTGGAGAGAAGTGGCTTCTTTGCTGCCCTCCTTGAGACCAGGCCTTGCTCCAAGAGTCTCCGCCTCACAGTGCGTGCAGATGCACTCACACCTGCCTGCTGCCATTCCTGAGCAAGCTCTGCACTGCTGGTAGCCCGATCCCGCAGCTGAAACACTTAAGAGACGGTCCTGGCGCTTGCTGGTCTTTCTTGGGCGCCCTGAAGCCTTTTTGGCAACAATGGAACCTCTCTCTTGAAATTCTTGATGATGCGATAGATTGTTGACTGAGGTGCAATCTTTCTAGCTGCGATACTTTCCCTGTTAGGCCATTTTTGTGCATTGCAATGATGACTGCACGTGTTTCTTTAGAGATAACCATGGTTAACAGAAAAGGAACAATGATGCCAAGCACTAGCCTCCTTTTAAAGTGTCCAGTGGTGTCATTCTTACTTAATCATGACAGATTGATCTCCAGCCATGTCCTCATCAACACCCACACCTGTGTTAATGGAGCAATCACTGAAAAGAGGTTAGCTGGTCCTTTTAAGGCAGGGCTGTAATGATGTTGAAATGTGTTTTGGGGGATAAAGTTCATTTTCTAGCCAAATATTGACTTTGCAAGTAATTGCTGTTAAGCTGATCACTCTTTATAACATTCTGGAGTATATGCAAATTGCCATTAGAAAAAGTGAAGCAGTAGACTTTGTAAAAATTAATATTTGTGTCATTCTCAAAACTTTTGGCCATGACTGTATACTCTCTTTTGCTTCCTCCCCAGCCAGGAGCTGTGGTATGATCAGACCATGTCCCTGTAAGGTCAGACACAGCCATTACACAGTACACAGCAGGGGCACATTTATAAGATTATCTCAGCACAGGAACATTTTATTTAAAGGGAACCTGTCAACTTGTTTTTCCGCAATAGGCTGCAGCCACTGCCTTTCGGGGCTGATCTGTCCTATTGAGGGCAGAGCAAAGTACTGCAGTGTGCAGGCGCCTGCGCAATGCAGTACTTTACTCTGCCCTCAACAGGGCAGATCAGTACTCCTGCGCAGGAGCAGCGACACGAAGAAAGGCTCATGCTGCATATGGGGAGGCACTGAAAGGCTCATGCTGCATATGGGGAGGCTGTGTGGTGCTCATGCTGCATATGGGGAGGTACTGTAGGGCTCATGCTGTATATGGGGATGCTCTGTGGGGCTCATGCTGTATATGGAGAGGATCTGTGGGGCTCATGCTGTATATGATGAGGCTATGTGGGACTCATACTTTATATGGGGAGGCTGTGTGGGGCTCATACTGCACATGTGGAGGCTGTGTAAAGCTCATACTGTATATGGGGAGGCTCTGTGTGGCTCATGCTGTATATGGAGAGGCTGAGTGGAGCTCATACTGCATATGGGCAGGCTGTGTGGGGCTCATGCAGCATATAGGGAGGCTCTGTGGGGCTCATGTTGTATATGGGGTGTCTGTGTGGGGCTCATGCAGTATATAGGGAGGCTTTTGGGGCTCATGTTGCATATAGGGAGGTTCTGTGGGGCTCATACTGCATATGGAGAAGCTGTGGTGTATATGAGGAGGCTGTGTGGGGCTCATGTGGCATATTGGGAGGCTCTGTGGGGCTCATACTACAGTATATATATGGGGGAGGATGTGTGGGGCTCATGCAGCATATGAGGAAGCTGTGGTGCTCATGCTGTATATGGAGAAGCTGTGGTGTATATGAGGAGGCTGTGTGGGGCTCATGTGGCATATTGGGAGGCTCTGTGGGGCTCATACTATATATATGGGGGAGGATGTGTGGGGCTCATGCAGCATATGAGGAAGCTGTGGGGCTCATGCTGTATATGGAGAAGCTGTGGTGTATATGAGGAGGCTGTGTGGGGCTCATGTGGCATATTGGGAGGCTCTGTGGGGCTCATACTATATATATGGGGGAGGATGTGTGGGGCTCATGCAGCATATGAGGAAGCTGTGGGGCTCATGCTGTATATGGAGAAGCTGTGGTGTATATGAGGAGGCTGTGTGGGGCTCATGTGCATATTGGGAGGCTCTGTGGGGCTCATACTATATATATGGGGGAGGATGTGTGGGGCTCATGCAGCATATGAGGAAGCTGTGGGGCTCATGCTGTATATGGAGGAGGCTGTGTGTGGCTCATGCTGTATATGGGGAGGCTCTGTGGGCTCATGCTGTATATGGGGAGCTCTGTGGGCTCATGCTGTATATGGGAGGCTGTGTGGGCTCATGCTGTATATGGGAGGCTGTGTGGGGCTCTTACAGTATATAAGGGGCTGTGGGGGGCTCATACGATATATAGAGGGGCTGTACTCTGGTTCAAATGATATATAGGGGTTGACAGCATACTTAATCCTGCTCAATATTAAGTGATACAATATTAATATTAATATACAGTTGTGCCAAAAAGTTTACATACCCTGGCAGAATTTTTGCTTTCTTGGCCTTTTTTCAGAGAATATGAATGATAACACCAAAACTTTTTCTCCACTTATGGTTAGTGGTTGGGTGAAGCCATTTATTGTCAAACTACTGTGTTTTCTCTTTTTAAATCATAATGACAACCCAAAACATCCAAATTGTGGAGCCAACAGGAAAAGTACCACAATATTATTCTCTGTCCTTTTGGTCTTTTCGTTCAATGCCCTGACTTCCACAGATGTAGCAAGTGCAATTTACACAGCTGATGGACTACACATTATGAATATAACAAGCCGTTCAATACTTAAGTACTGTAGCACCGTCGTTAATAGCTGGCACTTCACAGGTAAAATGCTGTCACTTTCCAGGATGAAATATTACCTTTTTGTTAGGAATATTGAAAATGAATGTTTTATGTGATCTATGTCTAAATAATTCTGTTATGTAAGTGTTCTATAATATTCTTTTATGAACGCCTAAAGTGCCCAATGTTTATAAAAGATGCTTCATCCAGACCACTGATTCTTACTGGCAGTCCTGTAAACTAACATGTATAAAACCTCACGGGTTTACTGCAACAGAGAAGGGTCAGAAGACCACAGCGTCTTATTTCACGTACTCCTAAACTGAAATGGCACAGGGGTTAGACTGTTCAGCTTGGAGTCTCTGATGCGTCCCTGCTTGGATTATCTCAGCTGGTCAGTATTGGCCACTCATTTCTCCTATACAGTGGGTACAGAAAGTATTCAGACCCCTTTAAATTTTTCACTCTTTATTTCATTGCAGTCATTTGGTAAATTTAAAAAAGTTAATTTTTTCTCATTAATGTACACTCTGCACCCCATCTTCACTGAAAAAAACAGATGTATAGAAATGTTTGCAAATTTATTAAAAAGAAACTGAAATCTCACATGGTTATAAGTATTCAGACCCTTTGCTCAGACACTCATATTTACCCACCAACCTGCTGTCTCCTTCCCCACCATCCTGTAGAATGTAAGCCCAAAAGGGCAGGGTCCTCTCCCCTCTGTATCAGTCTGTCATTGTTAGTTTGTTTACTGTAAGTGATACCTGTAATTTGTATGTAACCCCTTCTCATGTACAGCACCATGGAATCAATGGTGCTATAGAAATAAATAATAATTTACGTCACGTGCTGTCCATTTCCATGTGATCCTCCTTGAGATGATTCTACCCCTTCATTGGAGTCCAGCTGTGTTTAATTAAACTGGTAGAACTTGATTTGTAAAGGCACACACCTGTCTATATAAGACCTCACAGCTCACAGTGCATGTCAGACCAAATGAGAATCATGAGGTCAAAGCAACTGGCCAAGGAGCTCAGAGACATAATTGTGGCAACTCAAGGCACATATCTGGCCAAGGTTACAAAAGAAAGGTTCCTAAGAGCACAGTGGCCTTAATAATCCTTGAATGGAAGAAGTTTGGGACCACCAGAAGTCTTCCTAGACCTGGCCATCCAGCCAAACTGAGCAATCGTGGGAAAAGAGCCTTGGTGAGAGAGGTAAAGAAGAACCACAAGATCACTGTGGCGGAGCTCCACAGATGCAGTAGGGAGATGGGAGAAAGTTCCACAAAGTCAACTATCACTGCAGCCCTCCACCAGTCGGGCCTTTATGGCAGAGTGGCCCGACGGAAGCCTCTCAGAGCCAGACATATGAAAGCCGGCATAGAGTTTGCTAAAAAACACATGAAGGACTCCCAGACTATGAGAAATAAGATTCCCTGGTCTGACGAGACGAAGATAGAACTTTTTGGCTATAATTCTAAGCGGTATGTGTGGAGAAAACAAGGCACTGCTCATTACCTGCCCAATACAATCCCAACAGTGAAACATGGTGGGCAACATCATGCAATGGGGTGTTTTTCAGCTGCATGGACAGGATGACTGGTTGCAATTGAAGGAAACATGAATGCGGCCAAGTACAGAGATATCCTGGATGAAAACCTCTTCCAGAGTGCTCTGGACCTCAGACTTGGCCGAAGGTTCACCTTCCAACAAGACAATGACCCTAAGCACACAGCTAAACTAACAAAAGAGTGGCTTTAGAACAACTGTGTGACCAATCTTGACTGGCCCAGCCAGAGCCGTGACCTAAACCCAATTGAGCATCTCTGGAGAGACCTCAAAATGGCTGTTCACCAGCGTTCACCATCCAACCTGACGGAACTGGAGAGGATCTGCTAGGAAGAATGGCA
Source organism: Oophaga sylvatica (assembly GCA_033576555.1). Taxonomy (NCBI): domain Eukaryota; kingdom Metazoa; phylum Chordata; class Amphibia; order Anura; family Dendrobatidae; genus Oophaga; species Oophaga sylvatica. The sequence goes on along the minus strand of JARQOD010000002.1, from coordinate 550,460,719 downwards.
GAGGATCCCCAAATCCAGGTGTGAAAAACTTGTTGCATCATTCCCAAGAAGACTCATGGCTGTACTAGCTCAAAAGGGTGCTTCTACTCAATACTGAGAAAAGGGTCTGAATACTTATGACCATGTGATATTTCAATAAATTTTTAATAAATTTGCAAAAATGTCTACATTTCTGTTTTTTTCAGTCAAGATGGGGTGCAGAGTGTACATTAGTGAGAAAAATGAACTTTTTGGAATTTACCAAATGGCTGCAATGAAAAGAGTGAACATTTTAAAGGGTCTGAATACTTTCCGTACCCACTGAATATGCCTATCTTACATCCCATAAAAAAGTAACTGTGCCTCTATAACTTCCAGTACATTTCAGAGTAATAAATTGCTAAATATAAATCGTACAAGTAGAGATCGAACTCAAAACTTCACTTGTGCTGTTCTAGCCTGGACAAGTCACAAGTACTGTATTTTGTGCATGCAAACAATGTGTGGAATTCATTCATACACAACTTCTGTTCATGAGACTTATTGCTTACATGTGGGATCTGCAACAGTGATAAATAATTCATAATCTATGAAAAGAAAATATTCCAATGCAGGTAGATTTCCAGTGTAGTATATGCACAGGCCAAAACTAAACCTTTCGCCAGATTTGCTGGTTTACATTCACAACTAGAAACAGTAATGACTGGAATGTGTCAGGCGTGCGTCGTACAACTCGGCTCTTAGATCTTTTTTTATGTTTTTCTCTGTTCATGCTTTTCTATAGCAATTATTAATTTTGTATAGTTTTTGGTTAAACAGTCCAAGTGCCAAATTGTTGTACTCGCCCACTTTTTTTCCCAAAACCAAATGAGCGTCATTTTTGAACTTGTAAAAGAGACTGCACAGAATTGTTTTATGGAGCCGTTTCAGAATATCTGTGTTTCCTATTTTTGTTGATCTCAAAGCTACAGCTATCCTTGAGCAAATGTTAGAAGGGGGGAATTATGCTTTAATCCCTGCCCAGCATTTCATATATTTAAAGAGAACCTTTTACTAAAATTTTCATGTTGAAATAGGACACAATACAACAGTGAATGTAGAGGAGAGTGAAAGGGTTTTTGTTTTTTTTATTTTACCTCTTTATTGCTGACATATTAGCAATCAAAGTGTTTTTTTAGTGTTTAGTTAATACTCATTAAATCCAAGTGTGCATTATCAGAAGTTTCACTGGGAGCATGTACTTTTCTCCATGTATGACATTAACACTCAGGAAAAAGAAGAACATACTCCACTATAGCTTAGAACAGGTTACTCCTATGTGAGGCATATCATGACATACAGCTCTGATCTCACTGCAGCAAATACAAGTTGCTGTGATTACAAAGAACACCTCATACACATGTCCGCATTTAAATACGCATGTGAAAAAAAAAGCTAGTGTCATCAGTGTTTTGACAACATGTGTTGTCATGAGAGTTTGGTCTTTGTGTCCATTTTTACCATTAGGCCGAGGTCACACTTGCGAGTGTGATGCGAGAAACTTGCGCGAGTCTCTTGCATCAATACCCGGCACTGCTGCCGGCACTCAGACCGGAGCGTGCGGCTGCATAGAAATACATGCAGCCGCACACTCCAGTCCCGAGTGCCGGGTATTGATGAGAGAAAATCGAGCGAGTTTCTCGCATCACACTCGTAAGTGTGACCCCGGCCTTAGCTTGTCATCAGTATGGAATCCATGTGTCCATTTTTACCATCAGTGTAATCAGTATTTTTCATGGATGAATAAATAAATTATAAAGCTTCTCCTATCCTTTGCAATGCTAAATACGGACAGCACACTGATGCCATCCATGTGCTGCTCCTCGTGTTTTGGCCCTTTCCATCTGTGCTGCTGGAAAAATACGGACATGTGAATAGCACCTTAGATTACAATGGCTACATGTTGTATCTTTAAAAAAAAGCTGATGCAATACATACATGCAACACGGACGTCTGAATGAAGCCTAAATGATTACTGACACAGCCTATTGCCTATTGACACCCAATGATTAAATTGCAGGGGACTTGGATGGGGCTTGAGGGCAATGGACGCTGGAATGGACAACCATTTAGAATAAGCCTGTTTAATGCCTCTGTCAGAGATTGAAATTTTAATCAAATGGTTAAACAACAGCAATTGGAGCTAGTTAATGATAAGCAAACGTACTTGGGTAAGGTGTTTTCTGAGCATGCTCGTGTGCTATCCGAGTGTGTGATCGAATAACATGTTTGAGTCCCCACACCTGTATGTCTCCAGGTTGTTCGACAGCCGCTGCATGTCCCTGCATGTGTTGCGGCAGTCAAAAAGACCCGAGACATGCAGCCACAGGGACTTGGACATATTTTTTGAGCACACACTGGGTTAACACACGAGCATGCTCAGAAAACACCTTACCGGAGTACATTCGCTCATCACTAGAGCTAGTTCTGTTTCCTGTATAGCTGGCCCCTGTCCTGTATGAAGTGGGCTCAGCTACTCCTCCAGCCCCATACACCAGCACCCAATGTGTGGTAAGGGGATAAACCAATCTAACATTTGTTGTTGCATCTGCTGCTTGGAATGGAGTATTCCCAAGTCTTGTCCCAGCTCTGTTTCACAGTAGTTTTCTAAAATGGTATATATAACCAGCAATATTACTAGCAATGCATGTGTTGATAAAATTAATTTATATCATTATTAAAATATAATCTGCTATTCATCTCAAAAGAATCAATTATGGTAAATCATGTCAATCTCTGTTCAGTGTTCGGTAACATTACAGTACTATAATTTGCTATTTACAGTAATACACATTTAGATTACCTTTATATCTCTGTGTACAATTTGATTTTCATGCAGATACTTCAATCCTTCCAAAATCTGCTTAGTGTAAAATTTAATGGTCGGTTCCTTCATAGGGCCCCATTTAGACCTCAAAAGAACTGACAGACTCCCTGTTTATAAGAAGAGATCGTCACGAAAGCGATGTAGTTAGTTTTGAAATTAAGACTGCATCACTTTCTACGCTGAAATATTAAAATTTTAAAGGAAATATAGGGGAAATATTACTATAGCCTGCGATAATCAATGTTATAATTTTTTATATGTCCTAATTCAATTCTAAAATAACATAAAAAATGAAGCGATTTCAAATAGTTTTGATTAAACAATTGCTTTTCTTTTGAGTCCATCGCTGCTGTGCAAAGCTGTGTCTCCAAGATTCCAAGACAGCAGACTAAAAATTCTAATTGTGTGGTCAGATTATTTCATAGTAAACAGGACCTTTCACCAAATTTTTCATGTTGAACTGGACACATAATGTAATAATGGGTGCAGAGCAGAATAAAACTTTTTTTTTGCCGTTTTTTTATTTCTCCTCTCTGTTGCAGAGATATTAGCAATCAAAGCATTTGGCATTTAAACAGTTAACTTTTTAGAGTCCAAGTGGGTATTTTCAGAGAGTTTTAACTGAGGCCCTGCCTGTACTTGCTGACCAATCATAAGTAATCATAAGCAAGCAGCAACACTCAAAGGAAAGAAGATCAAGCCCCCACCATAGCTCAGAACAGGTTTCACAGTGTGTGAGGTGTAACAATACAGTTCTCATCTTTTGGTCTAACCTCCTGCATGAGTCAGTGCGGTGGGAGGAGCAGTGCAGCTGGAATTAGCTGTGTCACATTACAAACCCTTGTGTCATTATGTCTCACACAGGAGTATCCTGCCTTTTCTGGACTTCTCCTGTGTGAGATGTAATGACAGCCTGACCACTGCAGAGTGAGTACAAAGCAGGCAAAGTATGAGGAGTAGAAGAACAGCAGAGCTTACCGCACTATGAAAGGAAAGGAGATGATAGAAGAAGTTGTAATATGACACAGCTAAACTCAACAGTAATGCCCCTCTTCCTACAGTGACTTTATCTGAAAGTTGTTCATCATCTGTGCTTACTAATTGTGCATGAGGTTAGACCAGGAGATCAGAGCTCTATCATTACATATCACACACTGAGAAACCTGCTCTGAGCTTTGGTGAGGGCGTTTCCTGTGAGTGCTGGTGTCTACTTATGATTGGTCAGCATCATACAGGTATAAGTACATGCCGCCAGTGATAACTCTGATATCACCCACTCGGACTTAAAAATGGGTTAACTTATTAGGTGCCAAATATTTTGATTGCTAATATCTGCGCAACAGAGAGGTGACAAAAAAAAGTTTTATTCCACTCTGCAGCCATTATTGCATCGAGTGAAAAGTACAGGAGGGATTAAAGACAGTACGATTGCAAGATTGGACTATGCAATAGTCTGTCATCATAGAGACGTACAAAAGAGATGGACGCACGATATGATGAAAAACATTTTTTACGAATTTTTTTTCATGTGATTGCAAAAATGCATTACTGCTTTTATTTTAGTTCTACTGGGCTGAAAAACACATGGTTGAGAGGGTGGATGTAGCCTTTAAAATGAAGCGTTTATACAAGTAACTCACTGAGCTGATCATATGTTATCCACAGTGTTTTTATAAAAGCCAATCTGTACATCTAGCCTACCTCTAGTATAACATTTTGAGAGTAGGATAAGATACCGATGCTCTATACCAGGGCCAGCAACCTGCAGCACTCCAGCTGTTTGTTGAGATACTACAACTCCCACTATGCTGTCAGTGTATGCTAGGACTTGCAGTTTCACAACAGCTAGAGTGCTGCCGATTCCTCATCCCTGTCATTTACTTTGAATACAGTCCAACTTGCTTAATATGTTATTCAGCCCTTGGGTGTTAACTGCAAATACCTCCTGGGACTTGTTCCATAAAGATCTTGATGTATCCATCTTCTGAAACGGAGCCAAGGTACTGAACTATGTTGCGATGCTTAAGATATTTATGGAGTGCAATTTCTTCATGAAGTGGTTGAGAATATCTGGAAAATGGCAATATGTTATTCATTACTACACCTTGTAAAAAACGTTAACACCAGCCAACTTCTTGACACATCAATAGTGGTAACAGGAAAAATGTGCTCATTAGTTAACTGTAGAATGGGGCCACATTTATCTGTCATAGTCCACACCAACCGTCCTGATAAAGGGTGCCTCACTGAGACCCGAAAAACCGGTCCTACCCACAAACAAGGGAGCTTTCAATACCGGAAAAAAAGAGTGTATATAGTTTCATTAGTTTTGAAAAATAATAAAGTGCAAAGCATATTGTATCCAGTAAGAAAGAGGGTAACAGACACAAGTACCCATGGCGTTCTTCTGTTCTGTGCCCGCCATCTTGTAATGTAATGTAATACATTATTACCAGGACTTTTCTTTTTGTTATGTACTCCCTTCCTTGTCTATGTTCTAACGATGTGAGAGGTGATTATTGAAAGGTGAAGCACAGAGGCAACGTGATGGCATCAACACCTGTGCCCAGTTATAAAGCAAAAAGGATAATGATGTCTAACCAGATATCAAATCCAAGATGAAACATGGGGTCATAGAAAGTCCGTGAGCAGAATCCTGGGCATTCACAACAGCCACGGATGATAGGATGATCGCTATTAGTGATATGTTCACACAATTATCTGGGACTGTTTCCATGACAGGAAAAGTTATGGTAATTATTTATATTTTACATGCCACAAATGATTGGCTGAGTGGTAGCACAGGGGTTCCCCAGGAAAACATAAGGAAATGGCATTATAAATTCTTAAATACTTTTAATTCGTAACTCACAATCATTTTGTCTAGACAGATAATCACTCTAGAACTAAAATGGTCACCATCTTGTTACACTGAAAGAAACATGGAAGCTCCGCTGCGGTGACCTGAAGATAATTATACAATGTATTCAGAAAGACAATGGGAAAATAACATGAGAAGCCTTTTCTTACCTTAGCACTCCTAGCATTATCTCCATTATTAGATCAGACAGACAGGATGTACAGCAGTGTGAGCAGCCACATCTTTCCTCAGCACTCCTACTATCTCCAAACTTAGATTAGATAGACAGGATGTACAGCAGTGTGAGCAGCCTCTTCTTACCTCAACATTCCTACTATCTCCAAACTTAGATTAGATAGACAGGATGTACAGCAGTGTGAGCAGCCACATCTTTCCTCAGTACCCCTGGTATTTCCAGTATTAGATCAGACAGACAGGATGGACAGCAATGTCAGTGGCCTCTTCTTACCTCGGCACTCCTAGTATCTCCAGACAAGGTGGACAGCATTGCGAATGGCTTTTTCTTTCCTTACCACCACTGGCATCTCCAGTATTAGATCAGAAAGTATTAGATCAGAAAGACAGAATGGACAGAAGTGAGCGTCATCCTCTTTCCCCAGCACCCCTGGTGTCTTCAGTATTGGATCAGACAGACAGGGTGGAAAGCAGTTTAAGCAGTCACTTTTTTACCTGAGCACCCCTGACCCCTGGTGTCTCCAGTATTGGATCAGATAGACAAAGGTGAACAGGAATGTGAGCAGCCTCTTCTTACCTCAACAAACATGACATCTCCAGTAAGTAAAGAATATCCACTGGAGCACGTTTCTACACATCAAGAAGAGTGGGGGAGCGTAGCTTTTACTGCACATGCTCACGGACACCAGTCCTAACATTCAATATTAAAAGGTGGCTGCCATTTTAATTCTAAAGTGGTCAGCACTCTAAAGACAATTGTGATTTAATTAAATGTAATTTAAATAATTTATTAATAATGACATTTCCTTCAGTTATTTGTGTCTATTCACAAAAGAATAGAGGACGTTACGAGAAGTTCCGATGGGTCTGTTTATTGCGCTAACGATTACTTGATACAATATTCATTTGCACTTTACTTTTTAGGATCCTTCATTAACATTACTCTTGGTAGTTTGGACTAGCAGGACACATCCTGATAAAATTTGTACATCAGTGGCATTTTGTGTATCCACAGTTGTTATATCTGTACCTATAAAGCTTTATTGAATTCTTGCCATTCAAACCAGATCCTTATGCACTTTGGTTACAAAGCCACATCCATATCTATCGATGCTAATTTATTTATTATGGCGCTCAAAGTTTGAAGCTGGATTTTATTTTTCACCTCTATTAAACGATTTACTGTAGAGACACAAGAATATATTTCTTTATATGACACTCACCTACTGTCTCTTTCTGGTATCTCCTTGATTGCTATACGGACCTGATTACTGAGATCCCGGCCGGCATACACAACTCCATAGGTGCCTTTACCCAGGATCACGCGGTCTCCATTTTCATCATAATCATATTCATACTGAAAAACATTCCATTAAAGAATCGATGCAAAGGGAATTAAAAAATATAGTTTTATCTACGTAAAAATTCTCTCTTGAGGTGTAATATGAAGTGTAATGCTCCATACACAGCTGCTCACCTCTAATGTATCGCCATCTGCTTCACCCTCCAGTTCCACTGTGCTGCCTACAACATCCGTGATGATTTCTTTAACAAGAGTACAAAACCTATAAAAATGGTAAAACAAATAATTAAGCTTTGAGCTCAGTATACACAGCAGGTGCTGATCAAAAGAGAATGTTAATTGTGAAATATACATGAATGTGGAAGAACGGTAACTGCAGACATAAGTCACAAAACATAACAGTTCAGGAAATGCTTTTACTTAAAGGGGTGTTCCATCACTATTATATTGATGACACGTGATGAATGAATCAATTTGCAGAAACCTTCTCCAGTGGCCACATTAGTGGTCAATGTCTGATGTGAACCATCTCCGACCTGCCAAAATTCCTGATCCCTCTCCTGATTACTACACATGACATAAGTGTGGCAAGCCGTAACCGTGCCAGGGATGCCAGCAGGTAGGAGACGAGTAGTAGCTGATCTGCAGTACCCAGGAACAGGCACTAAACAGTGTACAGAGCTGTATGTGGTGGTGATAACATCTGATCAGTTGTGGTGCCAGGTGATGGACCCTCGCTGAACTTAGGTTGATGACAGATCCCAAGGATACAGTACTGTTGTGAATGTGTTAGAGACGACTTCGGAGCGGAGGCTCCCTCCTGTGGTTGCTGAGGGTATTGAACCAATTAAGGAATGGGTGTCAGGTGGGGCTGACTGGCCTGATATAAGTGAGCTGAACTCCCATGATCCTCGCCGGTAATCAATTGTTGCTTCCAGGTCTTTGTTGGAATTTCAGCTTGCTTTCTTGCTATCATTCAGATAAGTGACTTTCTGTTTTTTTTTTCTGTGGTTGGATTTTCCTTGCTTTTTGCAGTCTTGCCTTGGACTTCAGCCGGGTCCCCTTTGGGGGCTTGTGCTGCCCTCTGTTCTCATTTTGAATTTGCACTTGTTCTCTGTTCCATTGATATTTTTTATTGCTGGGTAGCTGTGTGTCACACCAGAGATCTGATATAGGTGGTCGAGATCGTATGGTCTCAGGTTTTTTGTAATTAGAAGTGCTGGTATTTTTATTAGTGTTTTTCTGGGTTGCAGACAGAATTTCTCTCCTGTACTTTACTTTCTAGACAGATTTGACCAACATTTGCTCTTTCTATTTTCTGTCTGTGTTCGTGTTTTCCTCTTGTCTAACCGCCATTACATGTTTGGGGGCTTTACTCCGGGGCAGTTCGCTTTCCTCTTTCTGTCTTCAGGTGTAGCTAACTCTCCGGCTGTGCCGAGGCGTCTAGGATCACCGTAGGTACGCTCCACGGCTACTTCTAGTTGTGGCGGTTAGTTTAGGGATCTGCTACCCATTAGGTTCCAGCCTCTCAGGTGTCTTGCTGCTTTGGCGGTATTTTGCTCCTGTCCTCCTCAGCTACCAAATCATAACAGTATTACCGGCCAAATTGAAAATTTTATGGTACTCAACAGAAGGGAAGGATAGTGAGCATAAAGGAAAAGAAAAGGAAAAAAAAAGGGAGTTGTCAGAATTTTTTTTTTCTTTTTTCTGCTTGTTACATTTTTTCCCTCTTTCTCCCTGGGTGCTGAGGAGGAATTTTTCTTTGTCCTCAATGGAGATTGTGCAGTTGTCAGGTCGTGTTGAGCGGCTCGCCGCTGAGGTTCAGAATATTGCTGCCTATATCACTAGGCTGCCGGTTATGGAACCTAGGATCCCCATGCCAGATTTATTTTTGGGGGATCGGTCTAAATTTCTGAATTTTAAAAATAACTGTAAGTTGTTTTTTGCCCTGAAGCCTAAGTCCTCAGGAAGCGCTCCACAGCAGGTTCAAATTACAATCTCCCTGTTGCGCGGCGACCCTCAGGATTGGGCTTTTTCCCTGACACCTGGGGATCCTGTTTTGAATGATGTTAATGTGTTTTTTCAGGCTCTGGGGTTATTGTACGAATGAACCTAATGTCACTGATCAATCGCAAAAAACCTTATTGGCATTGAATCAGGGTCATAAAGCTGCTGAGCTGTACTGTCAGAAATTCCAAAAATGGGCAGTCCTTACTAAATGGAATGATGATACTCTGGCAGCTCTTTTTCAGAAGGGTCTGGCAGAGACTGTAAAGGATGTTATGGTGGGATTCCCTGTTCCCTCTAGTCTCAATGACTCTATGTCATTAGCTATTCAAATTGACAGACGTTTGCGTGAGCGCAGAGGTATGCGTGAGATTGTGTTGCCTTGTGAGTCAGCTCCTGAGCCCATGCAGTGTGATAGAGTGACTTCTGGGGCACAGCGTCATGAGTTTCGAAAGCGTAATAGGTTGGGTTTCTACTGTGGTGATGCTTCTCATACTATTTCCGTCTGCCCCAAGCGGGGAAGACGTTTTGCGCACTCAGTTGTTTTGGGTAGTGTTCAGACTAAATTTCTGTTGACTATTACCCTGATTTGCTCCATGTCCACATTTTCGGCTCAGGCTTTTGTTGATTCAGGAGCAGCTATTAACCTGATGGATTTTGACTTTGCCAAACGTTGTGGGTTTCCCATGATACCCCTTCGGAAGTCTATTCCTTTGCTGGGCATTGATTCTACCCCTTTGGCGGTGAATAAACCCCAGTTTTCTACCCAGGTGATAATGCGGGTTGACCAGGACCATCAGGAGAGTTGCAAATTTTTGGTGTTGCATAATTTGCATGACATTATTGTACTGGGTTTCCCTTGGTTACAGACTCATAATCCCATTTTGGATTGGAAATCTGTGTCTGTGACCAGTTGGGGTTGCCAATGTATTAATACTGACACTCCTGTTTTTTCTGCCCCCCCCCCAGTCTCAAGATATTTTTCTTGCCTCCCCCCAGTATCAAGATGTCCCTGACTATTTGACCGAATTTTCTGATGTGTTTAGTGAGAGTAAGTCTGCATCCTTGCCTCCTCACAGGAGTTATGATTGCGCTATTGAGTTAGTGCCTGGTGGTAAATTTCCTAAGGGTCGGCTTTTTAATTTATCTGTACCTGAACATGATGCTATGCGTTCTTATATCAAGGAGTCTTTGGAGAAGGGTCATATCAGACCTTCCTCTTCACCCTCGGGTGCCGGCTTTTTCTTTGTGGCCAAAAAGGATGGTTTATTGAGGCCGTGTATTGACTATCATGTCCTGAATAAAATCACTGTTAAATATCAATATCCATTACCCTTGATTTCTGACCTGTTTTCCAGAGTTAAAAGTGCTAGTTGGCTTACCAAGCTTGACCTCAGGGGGGCGTAAAATCTTATTCGCATCAAGCACGGTGATGAATGGAAGATGGCGTTTAATACCCCAGAGGGGCATTTTGAGTGCCTAGTGATGCCTTTTGGGCTCACTAATGGCCCTTCCGTCTTCCAGTCCTTTATGAACGATATTTTCCGGGATTTTGTGGATAAATTTCTGATCGTTTATTTGGACGATATCTTGACTTTTTCCAATGACTGGGATTCTCATGTGGAACATGTTCGGACGGTGTTCCGGATTTTGAGAGAAAATGCACTGTATGTTAAGGGATTGAAATGTCTTTTTGGCATATAGAAGGTTTCACTTCTGGGATTCATTTTGTCTCCGTCTGTTATTGAAATGGACCTGGTCAAAGTTCAGGCCATTTGTGATTGGGTTCAGCCTACTACATTGAAGGCTCTTCAGAGATTTTTGGTGTTTGCTAATTTTTATCGTAAATTTATTGGTAATTTCTCTGGTATTGTGAAACCACTGACTGATTTGACCAAAAAGGGTTCTGATGTGGTGAATTGGCCTCCTGAGGCAGTTTCTGCATTTCAGGAACTTAAGCAGAGATTCACTTCTGCTCCTGTTCTGCGGCAGCCTGATGTTTCTCTACCATTTCAGGTGGAGGTTGATGCTTCCGAGATTGGGGCAGGTGCCGTTTTGTCCCAAAGGGATCCAGAGACCTCTAAGAGTAACCCTTGTGCTTTTTTCTCTCAAAAATTTTCTCCAACTGAACGTAATTATGACGTGGGAAATCGGGAGTTATTGGCTATGAAGTGGGCCTTTGAAGAGTGGAGACATTGGCTGGAAGGAGCCAAACATCAGGTGGTGGTCCTCACGGACCATAAGAATCTGGTTTATCTCGAATCAGCCAAGCGACTTAATCCTAGAGAGGCCAGGTGAGCCTTGTTTTTCACACGTTTTAATTTTGTGGTTTCTTTTCTCCCGGGCACTAAGAATGTTAAGGCGGATGCCCTCTCGAGGAGTTTCTTTGCGGATTCTCCTGAGGTAACTGAGCCTGCTGTTATTCTAAAAGAGGGTGTAGTTCTTTCCGCTATCTCGCCCAATTTGAGACTGGCTCTGGAGGGATGTCAGGAGGATAAACCTGAACGCTGCCCTGTTGGGAAATTGTTTGTCCCAGACCAGTGGAGGAAGAATGTTATGTCTGAGATTCATTGCTCCGCATTGGCTGGTCATCCCGGTATTTTTGGTACCAGAGATTTGGTGAGTCGGTCCTTTTGGTGGCCTACTTTGTCTCGTGACGTCAGGGACTTTGTGCAGTCCTGTGGGACTTGCTCTCGTTCCAAACCTTGCTCTCGCTCTAGCGGTTTGTTAATGCCATTACCTGTGCCCAAGAGGCCATGGACCAATATCTCTATGGATTTTATTTCCGACCTCCCTGTCTCTCAGAGAATGACTGTTATCTGGGTGATCTGTGATAGATTTTCCAAGATGATACATCTTGTGCCATTACCTAAGTTGACTTCCTCCTCCGAATTGGTGCCTTTATTCTTTCAGCCGGTAGTTCGGTTGCACGGCATTCCAGAGAACATTGTGTCTTATAGAGGAGTCCAATTTGTTTCCAGATTTTGGAGGACATTTTGTTCTAAACTTGGAATTCAGTTATCCTTCTCCTCTGCATTTCACCCTCAGACCAATGGACAAACTGAGAGAACAAACCAGACCTTGGAGACTTATTTGAGATGTTTTGTGTCTGCTGATCAGGATGACTGGGTCTCTTTTTTGCCTTTGGCTGAGTTTGCTCTTAATAATAGGGCTAGCTCTGCCACCTTGATGTCTCCTTTTTTCTGCAATTCTGGGTTTCAGCCTCAATTTTCTTCAGGACAGGTGGAGGCTTCTGTCTGTCCGGGTGTTGACTCTATTGTGGAGCGAATGCAGCAGATTTGGGACCAAGTTGTGGAGAGGTTGTCTCTCTCTCAGGAGAAGGCCCAGCGGTTTGCCAACCGGTATAGGACTGATGGTCCTCGTATTAAAGTGGGGGAATTAGTTTGGTTGTCCTCAAGAAATATCCCTATGAAGATTGCGTCTCCAAAATTTAAGCCAAGGTTCATTGGACCTTATAAGATCATGGAAATTCTTAATCCGGTTTCCTTCTTCCAGGGACATTTAAGATCCATAACGTATTCCACAAATCCTTATTGAAGAGGTTTGTCGAGCCAGTGGTTCCTATGGCTGCGCCTCCCGACCCTGTTTTGGTTGAGGGCAATTTGGAGTATGTGGTTGAGAAAATATTGGATTCTCGTTTTGCTAGGCGGAAACTCCAGTATTTGGTTAAGTGGAGAGATTATGGTCAGGAGGACAATTCTTGGGTGTTTGCTTCGGACATCCATGCTAGGAGACTTATCCGTGCCTATCACCGATCTCATCCTGATCGGCCAGGTTGCGAACGTGAGGGTTCGGTGACCCCTCCTCAAGGGGGGGTACTGTTGTGAATGTGTTGGTGATGACTTCGGAGCTGAGGCTCCCTCCTTTGGTTGCTGAGGGTATTGAACCAATTAAGGAATGGGTGTCAGATGGGGCTGACTGGCCTGATATAAGTGAGCTGAACTCCCATGTTCCTCGCCGGTAATCAATTGTTGCTTCCAGGTCTTTGTTGGAATTTCAGCTTGCTTTCCTGCTATCATTCAGATAAGTGACTTTCTGTTTTTTTTTTCTGTGGTTGGATTTTCCTTGCTTTTTGCAGTCTTGCCTTGGACTTCAGCCGGGTCCCCTTTGGGGGCTTGCGCTGCCCTCTGTTCTGATTTTGTATTTGCACTTTTTCTCTGTTCCATTGATATATTTTATTGCTGGGTAGCTGTGTGTCACACCAGAGATCTGATATAGGTGGTCGAGATCGTGTGGTCTCAGGTTTTTTGTAATCAGAAGTGCTGGTATTTTTATTAGGGTTTTTCTGGGTTGCAGACAGAATTTCTCTCCTGTACTTTACATTCTAGACAGATTTGGGCCCCAACATTTGCTCATTCTATTTTCTGTCTGTGTTCGTGTTTTCCTCTTGTCAACCTCCATAACATGTTTGGGGGCTTCCTGTTTCTTTGGGGGCTTTACTCCGGGGCAGTAAGCTTTCCTCTTTCTATCTTCAGGTGTAGCTAACTCTCCGGCTGTGCTCCACGGCTACTTCTAGTTGTGCGGTTAGTTTAGGGATCTGCTACCCATTAGGTTCCATCCTCTCTGGTGTCTTGCTACTTTGGCGGTATTTTGCTCCTGTCCTCCTCAGCTACCAAATTATAACACAGTACGTCACCAATATAAAAGCACTTTAAAGTGGCTCATGGTCAACACATTGTTATGGCATACCTAGAGGAGATGGGTCAGGGAAGTGACCACTATACTTTTATGGCTTGGAAAAGATAATGAACACTTTCAGGTTGGTTCTTAGGTTGTAACTCAACATGAAAGATAGTTTTTCCTACAAGAAATTCATAGAGATTAGTTTACATGGCCTAAAGTTTCTCCTGCATATACAAATGACTAGAGCAAATTATCTGCTGAGTAGGCAAGAAAATTTTGACAGATTTTAGCTCTGACGCATGCAAAAGTGTTACATTTCATGTCTGGACTAATTAAAATAAGGTTTCCCCTCTTTTAAAGTTGTTTTTAAATTTTAAAAAAAAAAAAAACCAAAAGGGCGATGAGTTCAGACTACAACCAAAATTCCCGTTTAAATGTAGATAAGTTTTGTACACTCCCCAGCTAATAAACGTTTTATATAGGAAAGGGCCCATTCATTAAATCTTCATACTTAAGCCAATTTTTTGTCTTTTTTTTTGTCGGTTTTTCTTGCGCCCCTTTTTCAAATAACATATGCAGTTGATGAATTTTGTGCAAAACAAAATTTTTTTATTTTTTTTCTTTAACTCATTTTGTGACTTTTTAGAAAAAAAATTTTTTTCCAAAATATTTGCAAAGGTGCACCCCAAAATTTTTTACTTTAAAAGAAATTTGCTCCCCCTAGGGACTAGAGTACATTTGCAACAAATTTTGTGATCTTTTAAAAAAAATTTTTAAAAAGGGTTTAATTTTAGGCGAAAACAAACTCCATTTAAAGGGGAGCTAAAATTAAAAAACAGGAAAAAAAAAAGCAAAAAGGCACAAATGGAAAAATGAATATGGCCCCAAATAAAGGAAAAAAAACAGTAAAAATCCCAAAAAAAAAGGTGCAAATTAATAAATAATTTTAGTCCTTTTTATTCCCATAAAAATTAAAAAAATATGACTTTAAAGAGTTAAAATTGATTTTTAAAAATCTTGGGAGGGGAAAAATTTAAATTTCGAAAATAAAAAAAGTTGTTTTTTACATAATTTTGCATTCCTTTAAATTACCAAAAATATCCATGAAAAAGCCTTTAAGAACATGCCGATACAAGCTGGCACGAAACTGTGAATGGTGTCTTACACAAGCCTTTTCCAAGTCTAGTCAGAATTCAAGCAATTTCCCCCCCTTTTGGTTTTATTGGGGTTTTGGTAACGCCCTTTTCAAGGATATTTTTTCTCTGTGCTTTAAAATCCAAATTATTTCACTGGAGCAAAAGGGATTGGTTTAGGGATGGGCCCCCTCAACCTGTATGGGTTTTTGGGTTTTAAAAGTCCTTTTCAGTGAATTTTGGGTAACAAACCCCAAAAGCAGCCTTTTCAGTACCCATTGTTGGGTAAAAGGGCCCTTTTAAATGAACTTGAAATTAAAAATTTTTTTTTTCAAAAAAGTTAATTAA